>CM051501.1:20714374-20794006 GCA_028031935.1 Paedocypris micromegethes | reverse complement strand
AAAAAAAAAAAGACAATACACCTACACTAACTACACCTGATGTTTTAAAATCAAAATCACTGTAAAAAGACATAAGGCTAAAAGTAAATAAATGTTATTGTACTTAATGTTATTACACTTAGTATTGATCTTTTACATTGAAATGTATGTTAAAAGACTTGTCTTTTTACTGTAATTGTACCTGTAACTTTAAATTGAAATCACTGAAAACGATGTGTAAAACATGTATGTTTTACCATAAAGAGGCATACATTTGGACTGTATTTTAAGGATTTCTGTTAATACATATACATATTTGTAAGAGTAATTTTAATGTACTTACGGTACCTAAACATTATTTTTCATATAAATTTATTGTGACCAAAAATGTTCAAAACATAAATGGTAAGTGGTATGCATTGTACTCTGTAATTCTAACGTCTACTGGTGCCGGTATATTATCGTTCATTTTATATCCTAAACGTGTGTACGTGTGTGTGTGTGACTACACACCTTAAATCCCTGAGTTGTGTGCAGAAGCTGAGAGACTCCAGCAGCGCCGGCATGTAGTTCATGGTCTTCAAGGACCCGAGATTGGCCAGTGATAAGGAATGAAGGTCCTGACACCCCTGGACCAGCTCAATCAGACCCGTCCCCTTCAGAACTCCAGGTAAGTGAGCAAGAGTGAGTCTGCGTAAAAACCTCAAGCCCCCCAGAGCAGCCAACTCCTCATCCCCCACGCTGCCGGACCACGAGCACGCTGCGGCCTCTTTCCGGATGGCGGGTTCGTTCCGTGGCATGGCGGAGGAGAAACCTGCCCCGATCAGCTCCAGCTCCACCAGATGGGGGCAACCTTGCAGAAGAGGCTGGAAGCACAACACTCCCGCCTGCCGCACGTTCAGGAGCACTTTGGATTCCGCCGCGGGTCGGTACGTTTGCACACCGATGCGGCTGTTCTTCTTCAGCCCGAACAGAAGAGACTCGGTGCTGTGATTTGTGGAGGGGTTGGCGGGTGGAGAGATCGCCAAGACACAGACGGGAAGTGCCAGCGAGCGCAGGGCGGCGAGTCGCCCGAGTGCCTGACACAGATGCCCGTCCCGCTCTGCTGAGTCGTGGTGGTAGTGCGTAGCGGATAAGTTAAGGTGAGTGAGATGCGGGCAGCATTGGGTGAGCGCCGTGACGCTCTCCGTGTCCATCTCCTCCTCGCCCTTCCCACCTCCATCAACCAGAGACCCTTGTCCACAACCTCGCAGGTTCAGGCTCCGCAGGGGTGCGAGGTCCCGACCGGCACTGAGGAGCACGTGTAGAGGATTGAAGCCTGGAGACGAACAGCGAGAAACGTTGAGGTAACCAGGACAGCCGTTTGCTAGAACCCGCCCCAAAATGACACGGTCCAACCAGGTGCGAGGAAGATGAAGAGCCTTCACAACTCCCAAAGTGGATGCCAGGCTCTCCATAAGAGCCGACATAGCCACCGGCTTGGGTGGAGCTGGGCCTGGCACAGACAGAACTAGGCCCGTGAGCCCCTCAGGGACTCGCATGCTGAACACGGCCAGGTAGAGAGCCAGAAGCGTACGGTTGACTTCACCGGGAGCCAAGTGCGCCGAGAACCAGCACAGGTTCTGATAATGCGGCACGCTGCTTTGACCCACCATCAGCTGCGCGCAACCACCAGCTTCTCTCCAGTCCTCGCTGGCCTCCAGATACAGCTGCAGACTACGTAGTGCACTACAGCAGGGCACTACGCCGTACGAAGGGGTCAGCAGCGTCTGCTTGAGTTCTCGGAGGCGAGACAACGCGGCCTTGCCCTCCGCGCTCAACTGATGGAGGTCAAAACCCGGCCCCACATCCAGGGCCAGTGAGCGCAGGGAACTGAGGGAGGTCAGAAGATGTGAGAGACGGATTGAGGTCAGTCGACAGCCCGAGATGTCCAGGGCAACCAGGTCCTTACAGCGACTGATCCGATCCACCGTGGAGCCGCTCAGCCAGTAGCAGCCGCTCAGACTCAGAACCTGGACGTCAGTGGACAGGCTTGTCAGGAGGCGCTTCACCAAACAGTCATCTGCCTGAGCATCAGAAGTGTGTGTTGATGACAAGGTAAATCACAGCTAAAGACAATTTTTTAACAAAATAAAAAAAACTTTTGCTGTTTTGTTTAATGTGGCATTTTTTTTAAATAATTTTTATATTTTTTATAATTATAAACATAAAAGTGTTTGTGAAATGTGTGTGCTTCAGGATTTAAAATGTAAATATTTACAACTGACTAGGAACTACAAAAATGACTAAATGACTAAATTTGACTAAATGACTAATGACTAAATTGGACTGATATTAAATATCACCAATGAAATTACATTTTGCTTTACATTTGAAAATATAATGTAAATTAATTGTTTAACATTTCAGATTTGTCTCATAATTATATCTAAAAATGCAGCGTTTCACATTTATCTATCTATATTGACGCTAAACACACACTATAAACTATACTAATATACCTATAGGATAGCCTAGTTTCAACTTTTGGAAAGTTTGAATAAGACTGTGTGGAAAATTGGACTACAGAAATAAAACATGCACATTCTAATATATGACAGAATAAAATCAGTGTGTGTGTGTGTGTGTGTGTGTGTGTGTGTGTGTGTGTGTGTGTGTGGGTGTGGGTGTGGGTGTGGGTGTGGGTGGTGGTGGTGGGTGGGTGTGTGGGTGGGTGTGGGTGGGTGTGGTGTGGTGTGGGGTGGGTGTGGGTGGGTGGGTGCGTGCGTGCGTGCGTGCGTGCGTGCGTGCGTGTGTGTACCTTAAACTCTTTCTTGAGGTTGACTTGACCTCTCAAGCTCTTGTCCAGACACAGTGTTTGGAGTTTGCGACACACTTGACTCACACTGAGTATCAGGTCGTGGCTGGGAATGAACTGAAGGATGTTCAGTAGAATCTCATCAGAAAAGTCGCAGATTGTCACACATGCCTGGGAAATGCTGTCTGAGCGGCGCAGAGCCTGGAAAACAGCAAGGACGAATATATTCCCAGCATCAGAAATAAGGCATATCGACATTTCCTAAAGCACTGGGCCTGTCCTCTTAACACTTGCAAACGCACGATCTATTGGAACTAAAATTGACGTTCAGAATTTTCTTCGTCATTAGTATACAGAGATTTTATACAGACTACATGCCGTTTGTTTACAAGTTAAGCGACACCCGTGAAAAATAATTCACGCACAAATCGTCTTGATTCCATTCTAACTGTTTTAAAAGAGCGGCTGTCACTGGGAACAAAGAACAAACCTCACCGCTTCACACTGATCATCCATGACGCTTTAGTTGCATAAAATTCCCAAGTAAGTGCTGTAAGAAATAAGCCATCTCAAAAAACAAGCGTAAATTCATCCATTGACGCTAAACCGACTGCCACTATATAAGTGGAACACAGGGCAGCAACAGGCGGAACCTTTTGAGAAACGTACCAACATCCGGTAGAATAATAAAAGTTCCTCAGCATGGCGATTCGTACAATAAGCGTAAATACCTTTATGATGAAACGTCACAAATTCACAATATATTTTGTAATGTTTAATGTAAAATTACTACAAAATTGTATTATTTAAGACAAATATGCATTGCTAGGCTTCTTCTAAAACTGCTTTGGTCTGCTGGAAGAGCATACGTACATGTCAGCAGAGTATCACGTACTGTACTTGAAAGACTAGTTTTATTGTGCGAATGAGACATTTATTCGTTGCCCAAAGATATTGTAATCACACATCACCATTACACCACTGACCGCATTACATACTTTCCTGGAACTTTTTGCAAAATCGTAGAATTCAGCTTTATTTAAACGGTCGGATAACAATAGTTGAAGAACCGCGGCAGTATTTTTTTTTTAATTTAGTTTGAGCCAAGGGAAATACCCCAAATGCACGATTTAGTGCATTAGTCTAGGCCGGTGTTTAACTTTTGTAACATTTTATAACGACAAATACGAATGAAGTGAAATCTTCTATTGTGAGAAACATTCATTTTATGGATCCTAAGATGTGATGAGGGAAAGAGCAATTACATGTTAATGCAAGTGATAATTACAGTAAAGTTATGGCATTTTAAAGCATAAGTAATACTGCCTTGATGTAGTGATCCCATCTCAAGTTTAGGTTGAAGTAGATGACAACTGCAGAACTACAAAGACAGACCAAGACAGAAAAGTGTGGTTTTCCATGTGCACGTTTTATTTGGGTTCTCTTGTCAGTGTACAGAGACAGCCGTGGTGGATCAGGCTGCACAAGGGACTGTCACTTGTTCAAAACTCAAGGGGGTCCCGTGAGATCTTAAGGTAAAACTTCCCCATTGCAACAATAACGAACTAGGCCAGGTTAAGCCTGAAGTACAAAAAGAAAAACGAACAAGTACATATAATTTACATAAACACTAACAAAAAGGTCATGTATGCCCACATTGACAAGGGCAGCGTGGTGGACACATCTGGAATGACTTAAAGAATGTACACTGAAGTCCTCTGGGAAAGCTCCTCCCCTGTAAGACTAGCTCCCTTTCCAGTTTCCGCATCCTGAGTCAAATGCGCCATACAGAGCAGAAGCCATGCTGATTTCAATCTTATCTGAGAGGTTACGTTTGGTCGTCGGTTTGAATCCTACTGCATGGCCAGTTACTGAGGCAAGAGTTCTGTTTAGAAGCACTTTCTGTGGACGATGGATGGGCCGGACTCATCGTACTCCTGCTTGCTGATCCACATCTGCTGGAAGGTGGAGAGGGAGGCCAAGATGGATCCACCAATCCAGACGGAGTATTTGCGCTCGGGTGGAGCAATGATCTACACAAAGAACAATACTCTTTAATACTCAAGTTAAAAGCCACAAACTACAAGCAATGAGTGAGCGGCTCACCTTGATCTTCATGGTGGAAGGAGCAAGAGAAGTGATCTCCTTCTGCATGCGGTCAGCAATGCCAGGGTACATGGTGGTACCACCAGACAGCACAGTGTTGGCATACAGATCCTTACGGATGTCGACGTCACACTTCATGATGGAGTTGAAGGTAGTCTCATGGATGCCGCAAGACTCCATGCCTGCAAGAACATTGCTGTTAGATCGGAGCAAAAGTTGAGGTGTCAAACACAATAAAATAAAAGCGTACCCAGGAAAGAGGGCTGGAAGAGAGCCTCAGGGCAGCGGAAACGCTCATTGCCAATGGTGATGACCTGTCCGTCGGGAAGCTCGTAGCTCTTCTCCAGTGAGGAAGAGGAGGCAGCGGTTCCCATCTCCTGCTCGAAGTCCAGGGCCACATAGCAGAGCTTCTCCTTGATGTCACGCACGATTTCTCTTTCGGCTGTGGTGGTGAAGCTGTAACCGCGCTCGGTCAAGATCTTCATCAAGTAGTCGGTCAGGTCACGGCCAGCAAGATCCAGACGCAGGATGGCATGAGGAAGAGCATAACCCTCATAGATGGGCACAGTGTGGGTGACACCATCACCGGAGTCCATCACGATACCAGTGGTACGACCAGAAGCGTACAGGGAGAGCACAGCCTGGATGGCCACATACATGGCCGGGGTGTTAAAGGTCTCAAACATGATCTGCAAGAGAGAAGAGCGTGGTCAGTACATGCTCAGAACTAACACACACAGAAGTTCAAGTTTAGTGCTTGAAGAGCACACCATGCCAAAACAATAAAGCTTAGATCTGAGAAACCAAATGTTCATGCTAAATTTCACACAAATGACCTTTTGAAAGGCTTATGAGATCATGGAGGACAGGGCGCCTGAGAGAAAGCGTACAGGACAGGAATTAGCAGCAGGAAACCACTATGTGTGGTGCAGTCTCAGTACAAACCTGTGTCATCTTCTCCCTGTTGGCTTTGGGGTTGAGGGGGGCTTCTGTGAGCAGGACAGGGTGCTCCTCTGGGGCAACACGCAGCTCGTTGTAGAAAGTGTGATGCCAGATCTTCTCCATGTCATCCCAGTTGGTCACGATGCCATGCTCAATGGGATATTTAAGGGTGAGGATACCTCTCTTGCTCTGTGCCTCATCTCCTACATAAGAGTCCTTCTGGCCCATACCAACCATCACTCCCTAAAATAAAAAGGGGTAGTAGTGAGGACTAAAGAGAAATTGCATACTTAACGTTAAAATTCCAGCCTACAATTTAATACCATTGCACACAAATCTTGATCATAGAGGTCAGTTAGACCTTACCTGATGTCTGGGGCGACCAACAATTGAGGGGAAAACGGCACGAGGGGCATCGTCACCAGCAAACCCAGCTTTGCACATTCCAGAGCCATTGTCAACAACCAGGGCGGCAATTTCCTCATCCATGGCTGTTAAGAGAGAAAACGAATTAAGTTTGGCTGAGGGAGACCTGAAAACAAGAACAGTTCAATTGACCAGCCACCAGGTGGCGCAAAGGCGCAGGGTTGAAACCAGAAGATTTGAGACAAAGGAAGTGGTCAGACAGTCGCACTATTGCCTTATATGGCAATAAGTTCGAGCAGCTCAGTGCCGCGGATTCGGCGCGTGGAATCAGACCAAAAGATCCGACCACTCCCAGTTTCAAAGGCCGGAACAAGCGCTAATCGAGCGAGCAACAAATGCCATTAATGATTCTTCTTGCATTAAATCGAAGGTGCTGATGCTTAATCCGATGCGGGCGAACAGATTATGACTGCACGGAGGAATCCTGCACCGAAGCGTAAATTAAGCGCATATGATCTACATTAGGCGTCGCACACAGCCCACCAGAGGACTACAAATGCCGGCTGAAGCCGTTCAAGCCGCCACACCCACCATTCATCTCGCAATACGACCATTGAAGGCATTTTTTAAATATATTATTTGAGTTCACAACATTAACGCATTCAGTGGTCAATAACTTTAATTATATTGTTAAATCTGTCGGATTATATGTAGGAATTTAGGTCAATAACTACAAAGAAAAGACTACATCCGGCTGGCGGCATTAACGGTAAAAAAAAAATATCACCACATGATTCGAAGTACAAGGCGTTAATATAGTTTGAAGTCGTACAAACCACGTTTAATTGTGAACTTTAAGATAAACCCACACACCCGAAATTAGCTGAAACACGTAAAAAAATCAACATGCTATGAGTGTATTAAAACAACAGCATAAATCTTTTCTTACCCGTGTCTTAGTAGGTTATTGCGAACAAGTGAAGTTCTGACCTTCTCAGCGTGCACTGAAAACTCACACTACTATGAGAGGTGGGTCACACTTTTATACCCGGCGTGGTGGCCGGCTCCTTCCATATAAGGTAAACTTTCGGAATCGAGCAATGTGATTGGTCAGGCGTCGTCCACTTGGCGAATTTCACGCTAGTTTTTTGAAATTCAAGTTGAGTTGAAACGTGCCACTTGTAGGGATTATGGATTAGACGAAATCTGTGACCCACTGTTTGTAAAGGTTTATATTTATTAAATATGCATATTTGCATATCTTTAATTAATAATTGTGCAAAAACGGAAGTTGTCGGAATAGCTGTTTGATTATTTGTAGAATAAAAGAGAAAATATTTATTTTAGTGAACGTCAACCGTTTCCTAATCGTTAATATTTTTTAAAAGCAACGGTTATACAGTAGTATGCATGCCATATACTTGCAGGACACGTTGCATTAGGTTGTTTAACATTAGAAAGCTAAGTAGTTTTGCTTTTCCGACCACTAGTGTGCTGTTGTGTTGGGGCTGCACACGGGGTTTTAGACATTTATTTGGTATTATTACATAAAAATAAAGATTTTATTGCCAATTTTAGACAGTTCGGGACGCGAGTGAGCGCGGCTACATCTTAGAATTCTGCTAGTTTTCATTCAAAGATCAGTTTGAGCTTATCAGCACAAATAAATGTACGCTCTACATTAAATCGATTGTAAAGTTTACAACACGTAAAATGTTAGCTTTGGACGAATAAGCAAAGCTGCAGAACATATTTCCGGAAGGGTTGAAAATGAATGACATATTATGGAGAGACAGAACGACAGGGACATGTATTTCCGTAAACCCCTGTCTCTATTAAAAAAAAAAGAATCCAGAACTTTGGAAATGATTTGACAAGTTGTATTTTTGAAGGTGAACAAACAAAAATCATCGCGCTATACCGGTAGAGACCGAATACTTCCTGTAGGCCGGACTTGCGTCTTACGTCATAATCGATCACATTTACAAACCACCAACGGAGTTTTTAACCTGTATCTAAATCATTATTAAAATAATGTGATCCATACTCGTATAGCGAATTTTGAAAATATTTCTAAATTGCATTTTGTTTTTTTAATGCCTGTGACTTTTATGTTATTATTTACGTATCGTAAACGTATACAATTGTACTGTAGTAAAACCCTTTAACAAATGCCAGCTATCTACGAGATACGATTTCTGACAAAAATTTCTGACACATCTAAAATAATGTCAGAAATAAATATATAGTAATAAATGAATAATTCACACTATTTGATTAAAAACACATGCACACGTGTACAACTGAATAGTTCTTATCTTGTCACAATGAAAAGCATATCAGTGGCAGTAAGTGATACAAAGTTCTCTTTTACATTTCTAATTTAGAGAATTAGTCTGGCATTCTTTCTTGGGTGTGTTGGTTTCAGTTCTTTCCAGTGTAGGATTTAAAGGGCGTGGAGATCTACAACTTTCATTAGTTAAGATTAAGAATATTTGAGTTTCATTAGTTTTCAGTTTCTACTTCTGCTCTTTCATCAGCAGAGGGCTTGAACCCTTATAAGGACGTTTCAAAAAGAAAAAGGAAGAGGAAGAGTGAATGGGATGACCTAGAGACTTACAAATCAGAAAGGAAGTTTCCACAGCTCATAGAGAAAGGACATAAATAAGCCAGGCCAACTTTAAATCAGATGGTGGAGAAACAACAGCTAAGTGCACAGCTTTTAAACTGTTTTATGAACCATTTGTTGGTTTGCATGTCTTTTCGGATACAAGCAATACAGAATACATTTAGTAACGGCATTTCTGTCACACCGGTCAATGCAGGAAATGAGACGACTGTCGTGCTTTCTTGTGCTTTAGAAAAACACTGTTCATTGGTCCTTTATGACTTTTTCAGCCATTCTCCTTATATGGTAGTCTTTGAATAAGTCACATGGTATTGTACTTTGCAACTCTAAGGCTGGATCATGTGACTACTCAGAGTGGAAATTAGAACTAAATCTCTCTCTTTCTCTCAACAATAATGGTAAATTTCTCATTCTGTCAACATTATTGTTTTAATTAACGTATTGTTTTATAGGCCATGATCTGCAAAAGATAGCAGAGAACATTAAGGAAAACGTACATTCATTAACATTAGATAAAGTGTGTGTATAGTGTCTCCACCCATCAGACCTGGAAGACCCTATATGGAACTGAAACAGGTAGCACGTGGAACGAAGACCTGATAGGATAGACTGGAAGCGTTTCACGCAAATGAATGGAAACAGGTAGAATCCAAATATGGAAATATCACCTGAAAATGCAGCATCTCAGTATGACTGATCAAACTTTGGTTTTCGCAAAAGACAGTAACATAAAGCTAGGAGTAAAACACATTAATATCAAATACGGACTTTTTAAACTTTCTGGTAAAGTAAGAAGAAATCTTTGTCGAGGTGGAGTGTGTTGTATGCCTTCCACCTGGTAGGTGTCTCAATTTTGCACACTAAATAAGGAAACGAAGGTGGTCACTGTCAGACATGGCTGTCATTTCAGGAATGCATATGTGTTAGAACATGCACTAGCTCAGTCACATTTTCAAAGGTATTCTGATACATTCAGAATACAGCAATTCTTGAAAGAAATGGCAGGCTAAATTAAAACAGCTGATAAATGGGTAAGCAATAAAATTAATTGTGCTGCAGGTATGAATGAATAGGAAAGCATGAATCTGTGTGTGCGTGCATGCACACATTTTTTACAATATGTTTATTTACTGCCAGTTTTGTTGTTGCTACTTTGTCATTTGTACCCATGACAATAGTCTTTGTTTGTGTTGCTATGATGATAGGGTTTTTACATTTCCAAAAGAAATAAGAGTTCAAAAATAATTTAAACAGAAAAGCAGACGTGGTTGCGACTTTTGAAGTATTGTAAAGCAAAGTAAGGTAGAAACTGCTCTGCATTTACCTATCTAGTGTAGGGAACACACAAATCCGGACCAGCGGGGCAGCATCAACACTTCTGTTATGTTTGTTTCAGTGGAACATCCATAGTGTTCGTTGCTCAATTTGGAAGAGGGGCCTTTTATTAGGCATATACTGTACGTGTTCGTAACTAAAAGGTGCCACAAAGCAGTCTGTGTCTGTGTGTGAGTCTGTGACACTAATGTAGATTACACTAAATAAGCCAAGCCGGAGAAGTTTTAAAGTGAAAAAAAACTTTAAAGTATTTATTTTTGATTTTTAACCGGTGCAAATGGTCAATTGGACTCGACATAACAAGAGATTTAAGCATTAAGCCAGTAAGTTGGACTGGGCCACAATTGAAGAACATTGTGTGAATAAAACTGATGTTTTGGTGTTTGTATGGCTTTCAGCTCCTCCACAATATTCCTATTCCATTGTGTTGTATTTTTGACTCAGTTTGTCTCTCTAACCATTCATTATACAGTCCAGCAAGACAAGAAATATACTACAGTAGCTCACTACAAGAAAAAACGCTGTTTCCGACGTCGCAGTGTCAAAATGCACGTCCAGATTATGTAATTGTGTTCAAAACATGTAAATAAAATATTCATCACATTTCAAAGAAATGTTCAGAAGTAAGCAGACAGTTTTTAATCCAGACTAAGTATAACCAACTTTTCACTTCCAATGTGAAAATTCTGTTAAATTAGTGCAAACTTACCAGAATAAGATTCACGCTGAGCGAGCAAACAGCTGGTAATCCAAGTGTAGAAAGAGTTTGTTTGAAAGGAGCTGTAGTTACAACACAACTATATCTGTTTTGTTTGTTTGTAGATGCTGCATCTCCATGGGAACGTCTTTCTGCTGTCAGCAATGACACGCCTCTTGATAGTTGATGTAATATTGATTAGTTAAATACAATCATATTGCAGCTTTACTTTTTCAACAGTTCAAGACACAAAGAAAATCACGTTTTTATTGGTGTCAGTCAGACACATTGGTGCCCAACCAATTTCAGTGCGGGACACATGTTCACAGTCTCACTTAAACTTATGGGAAATTGTGAGATGAAACTCATGACTTTGCAAATAAAATGCAACAATATATATCGTATACAATATATATTATATACTTATATATACGGTACGTATATATTTATACGCAGTATATGTACGAATATAGATATACGTATAGTATATTATTGTTACAGTCAGCAGGAAAGCCAGAGAGGGTTTAGTGACGTACATTTGATAAAAAAGCAGTAACAGAAACCTTTACTGTTTTATATTCAAGCATTCTGCTTATGAAAAAGCTCATGACTACAACATTTTCAGTTGTGGTAAAGCTGAATGCTGCAGTTCATTTTTTTAAATACTCTGAAAAGATACTCAGCAGAGAAAGAGTTGTTTTCTTAAAGAAGCGGAAAACTGTTTTAATGTAACCAGTGTGAGTTCCTGTTTCCTATTATTAGTGCTTAGAGGCACAGTTTTATTAAATGTTTTTTTATTAACCTCATTAAATCCAATTATAAATGAAAACAAAATATATCCCAAATGTATCAGTCTGCATTTCTAGGGATGGCAATTGACAGATTTTATGGGAAGAGACAAATACAGGGCACTAAGGTTTGCTGTTATATATTGTACTTCTTTTTGTCTGGTCAAAGTACCTTAATCCAGCAACAGGGGTTGCAAGCCAGTGACTTCTGTGCTGGTCCCAAGCCCGGATAAATAGAGAGGGTTGCGTCAGGAAACTTGCCAAACATTAACCATGCGAGTCGTGCAAAGAAACGTCATACCGAGTTGGTTGAGGCCCGGGTTATCAACGACACCGGTACTGTTGACTTACAGGGTGCCGATGAAAATTAGGCTACTGTTGGTCAAAGAAGGAAAGGAGGCTGGAGGGTGCGTGGAGAGAGAGAAGAGGATGAGCTGGAGCATAGATACTGAGAACAGAGACTCTTAACGTTGGCACAATGATAGGTAAAGGCATGCAGAGAGCTGGCAGACATGATGGACCGAAGAAAGGTACATATAAGGTGTGTGCAAGGTGGAACTGCAGCAAAGCGTGTACTGTAGTATTGGAGGAGGATACAAACTGTACTACCATGGTGTGGATAGGAAGAGAAACAGGGAAGGAGTAATCCTGAAGAGGGAGCTGGGGAGCAATGTGCTAGAGGTGAAAAGAGTCTCAGACAGGGTGATGAGTCTGAAATCAAAGAGGTGATGGTGAATGTAGTCAGTGGGTATGGAAGAACACTAAACAGTCCGCTCAGCAGAGGGGGGGATCTCAGGTCAGCGGAGGGCCTGTCACCAGCAAACATACATTAAGAGGTGAACCCTGGTGCCTTGTCAAATTCAGGCAATCCATTTTGATCCATGGTTTCCCCTGGCAAGGTAAGTGGTCGCTACCCTGAGGGCTAGGCCCACCTTTGCTCTGCACTCCTGCCCCTGGGTTATGGGCGCTGTAGCAGGTTTGAGCCGGATACAGTTTTTGTTCGTGGCCTGTTCGCAGTTTCCGTAGTCAGTTTCTCTGATAGACGTCTCATGAAACTATAAAAGGAAACGTCTTGGTGACTTGCGCAACCTCGGTTCCCTAAATTTCCCTTTCCATTGTCACACCAGGCGCTGGAAGTTCCTGCTTGTGCGAATCAGCAAAGATACTTTGCATGACATGCGCATTTTATTCTTTTATACTACAGGTTTCAGTTCAAAGGTCGACATATACAAAACCAAGCAGCCACTGAACATTCGTTCATTCAGCTACGAATCAGCTTTGTCTGATATCCCATAGTCAGTTTCTCTGACAGACATCTTGTTCCCTGAAATTCAATTCCCTGAACCAAAATGATTTCAACTGAAAGCAGATCTCTACACAAGTTTATTTAAATTCATTTCAGAGCATGTAATTCCATGAACCTTTTGAAAAAATCTTTATAACCCTATTTTATTATTTCAATTAATGCCACTTTAATGCTGATAAATAGTTAATTTGATGTCTTGTTAAACATGAAGACATGTTCAAACCTGAATCAGACTTACGGTATGTTAAATATACTGTATACTGTTTATGTACATAAATGCTGTATGTAAAACCAAACTAAAACGATTACATTAAAAATTACAGTTAATTATAACATTAGAACATAATTATTTATCAAATGAAAACATTTTTTGTGAAATAAATTAAATAACACAATTAATAAAGACAAGAAGCTTTAATTTTAGCATGTACACAAAACTGGTCATTTCCACTAAAGAAAATTCTTTACAGGCTTTTTTCAGAGACAAGCTGCTTTATTAAACATTTAATTTAACTGATCTAACCAACTTAGATAAATATTCTTTTCTTCTACTCATAAATAATTCTGCAATCTAAAAATATATAACAATAAAACATTGATTTATTTTCCCTCACAGCTTAAGAGGTTCTTCTGCAACTCTGCTTTTGAAAAGCGTGATCTCATCCAGGTGGCACAGGGGCATGTCTCTGATCACGAAGGCCTGGTCTTCATGCAGTAAAGGGAGAATCACCACACTGAGAGCGGGACGAGAATCTAAAAAACTGCACGAAACAGAGCAGGGAGATATTAACATCACATCACATCTGGACAAAGACGGTGTGATTCTGACCTGTCCAGAAGAGTCTTCTGCAGTGTTCTACAGGCCACCAGAGTTCCACTCATGAACATTTGGCACATTATGACGTCAGCGCAGCTCTGCATGAAGAGCAACACGGCTGCGGGATGGAAGGTATATGGTGACATCTAGAGAGCATCTCAAAAAAAGTGGCAAAAAAAAAGAGGTACGGCTGCTCCTGCCCGAAGAAATGCACACAAAAACAGCAAGTGGTAAAACACTGCTTTTAAAATCCGGAGACAAGAGTATTAAATATAATTAAATACAATTAATTAATATATATCAATAGATAATTTGTTATTGTAATGACAATGTGAGAATAAAACGGTAATCTCGTGACAACAGTGACCTCTCCTGGTCATCGTGGATGTGGCGAAATGTTTATTAAACGGAAAGACTTATTTAAACGACTTTCTGAACACACTGCGAGATTATACTGAAATATTCACATTATAAAAAAATCAAACATTTTAAACCTGTTGCAAAATTCAAGCGTTTTCAAAGCTTTTAAGTTTCTTTACCCCTAGAGAGTGTTGAGATACAGTGCAAATTCTTTGCAAAATAGTGCAAAGAAAGGGTTACCACTTGTACATTTGGATTTGTGTATGTGAAATTTAGCAAATAAAAAAAATCTGATTCATTTATAAGAAAATATTCATTATTCAAATTATCAATTATTATAGTTAATCAAATTATGAAAACCAAATCAAACCAGTTTAAACAGCAAAGTGAAATCAGTCATGTCACACGTCTGGAGAAATAACTGAACTTATGAACACTAACGCATATGAACATTCCCAGAAGAGACAGTTTCCTCTTCCGCTCCACAGAAACAACAAAGAATCTTTGTATGGGATAATTTTACAGATGTAGGTGTTTACAGGGTAAAAGCGGTGTAGCAGTTTGAGGATTGCACCAATTTGACCATGTTTAACCTAGTTGGTCAGTAAAAACATGTGAGAAAGAGCCTAGACTAGCTTCCAGTGAATGTCCCCGAACTGTCTGCACCTGTAGGAGTGAGCAGAGGGGACTGAACATCCATCTTCCTGAAAAATATATCTGTAAACCAAATTAGACAAAAGACAGATTTTCCCAACGGCAGTTTCAGCAGGATGTTTAATGGTTGGAATTTGAGGCAAGTCAGTGGGAGTTTTTATCAGTTGTCATTCACCAGAAGGAATAGGTCACGCATTACAGTCACTAGAAAGTGACAGGAACAAACTTTGACAGAAAACCAAAGAGCAATAAGCAGTCTCGGTCCAGCAGTTGAGAGAACAGCAGGATGTTATACTAGTCCAGTAAAAATAAAGTATTCCACTTGTGCTGAATATCCTAACTGTTCCAATTGAAGTATTGATGAGGACTGAAATTGTGTCTGTCGACTGGGTGCCAGGACAAGAGAGCCTGCTGATGAAAGTCTGACAGTTTCAGAGGCAGTTTGTAAATATAATGGTATATAATCCGAATTTAGAAATGACAAATCTGGAAATAGAGTTTCACTCTGAGTCAATGAGGTAGTACTTTTGTATGCTGGTAAATTTTAGCTGGTAATGGACTGTGACGTCATCCCATCCTGCATGTGGTGGTGCGTCAGCTGTTCTGGAAACAAGACCAGTGTAACCAACAAGTGTCCATACAGTGATACACAAGGGATATACTTTAATTGCACGTCGTTATTACACCACTGGCAATATTACACTTACGTTTGGTCACTTTCTGTGAACGATGGATGGGCCGGACTCATCGTACTCCTGCTTGCTGATCCACTTCTCCTGGAAGGTGGAGAGGGAGACCAAGATGGATCCACCAATCCAAACAGTGCATTTGCGATCGGATGGAGCAAAGATCTGCAAAGAACCAATCTTTTTAATACTCAGGTTAAACGCCATGCAATGAGCGAGAGGCTCACCTTAGTCTTCATGGTGGAAGGAGCAAGAGAAATCATCTCCTTCTGTATGCGGTAACCAATGCCAGGGTACATGGTGGTACCACCGGATAGCACAGTGTTGGCATACAGATCCTTACGAATGTCAATGTCACACTTCATGATAGAGGCGAAGATATACTCATGAATGCCGCAATTCTCTATACCTGCAAGAACATGGCTGGTTAAATCTGAGCAAAAGTTGAGATTTCACAAAAATAAAAATTAAAGCGTACCCAGGAAAGAGGGCTGGAAGAGAGCCTCAGGGCAGCGGAAACGCTCATTGCCAATGGTGATGACCTGTCCGTCAGGAAGCTCGTAGCTCTTCTCCAGTGAGGAAGAGGAGGCAGCGGTTCCCATCTCCTCCTCGAAGTCCAGGGCCACGTAGCAGAGCTTCTCCTTGATGTCACGCACGATTTCTCTTTCGGCTGTGGTGGTGAAGCTGTAACCGCGCTCGGTCAAGATCTTCATCAGGTAGTCGGTCAGGTCACGGCCAGCAAGATCCAGACGCAGGATGGCATGAGGAAGAGCATAACCCTCATAGACGGGCACAGTGTGGGTGACACCATCACCAGACATCGCGATACCAGTGGTACGACCAGAAGCGTACAGGGAGAGCAAACCCTGGATGGCCACATACATGGCCGGGGTGTTGAAGGTCTCAAACATGATCTGCGAGAAAGAAGAGCGTGGTTAGCACATGCTCAGAACCCACACAAACACACTGCACAAAAAAGGTCTTTGTGAAAAAGTTTAATGTTTGGAGAAGAGTACACCATGCCAAAAAGATCAACCTTAGATCTGAGAAACCAGACGATCATGATAAATTGTAGGACAGGACAGGAATTAGCAGCAGAAAACTAATATGTGCCAGTGCAGTCACAGTACGAACCTGTGTCATCTTCTCCCTGTTGGCTTTGGGGTTGAGGGCCGTTTCTGTGAGCAGGACAGGATGCTTTTCTGGGGCAACACGCAGCTCGTTGTAGAAAGTGTGATGCCAGATCTTCTCCTGCATTGGTCAGTACTTCCTGTCAAAAATCAGTCGAGTGAAGCCCAGAGGCAGGAGAACTACCACAGTCCTCAGAGTATCACCCGAGTATCACTCAAAGCACCCCAGATGAAGCTCTAGCACAAGGTGTCAAACTCATTTTCACAGAGGGCCACATCAGCATAATGTCTGTCCTCAAAGGGCCGGATGTAACTTATAAATGTAACTAAATGTAATCAAATGTAATGTAAAATAAATGTAATTACTTTTTTTATGTTAAACAACTCATTATTTATCATAACGAGCGACAATTGCAGTTGCGTAGAAAGCCTATGTTTGCTTGTTGCTCTAACATAAATCTTTTTAAACTTTGTCAGCTTATGAGAACACACATATCTTCATTAATGAAAAATCAAATTGTCCAAGTGGATACAGAAAAATAACATAAAACTCTGGAAACACTGCTGCGGCTACCATAGTCAAAAGTCGTTGTGGAAAAGTTTTGGTCTTGGTATTCATTTGTAGGCACTCAAAACATTTAAGCTCTCGCGGGCCACATCTGGCCCCCGGGCCTTGACTTGCTCTAGCAGTTTCCAGCCCAGATCCTAGCTAGTCCCAGCCAATACAAGACACCAACCCAGAAGCAAATCAGCAAAAGTCTACTCAGCAGTAGGTTCCAGCTCAGCGCATAGCCACTCACACCCAGCAACAGAAAGGAGGAAGAAAAAAGATCTCAGATTCAGTGTCCCAAATTCAGCCAGAAAAGAGCACTGACCACTGACTAAGACCTGGTCTTCATTCTAGAACAACATGGTCCAGAAAACTAGTGAACATGGGATTAATGATCTACAAAAGCGTTCCCTAACTGGCGTACCGCGGTCCGGATCCAGCCCCAACAGCTGTCCCATACGGACCCGGAGCTGACCCAACCGACTGTTTTGATTTAAAATCTAGCGCTTCGCCTTAATTGTAATCGCCAAAAACTTTATTTTAGTGAATGCGAGAACACATTGGCCAATTGAATGAGATTTAAGCAATCTCAGGAGGTAAATTTTGCGACTGAACATCGGCAGATTACACAACGTTCAAGGTTACAAAGGAATTAATATTGATTACAGTTACATTTATTGCATAAAAAGTTATTGAGAGAGAGAGAGAGAGACAGACACAGACGAAAGGGATCGAAACAGACTACAAAAGACACACAGACAATAGAGAAACAAAAGTTGGGACGGGTGAGGCAGAAAGAGATAAAGAGATAAATATAAAAATATTGCTGGCCAAGAAGAGAAAAGTGGGCAGCGAAAATAGCTTTTCCTCCGGAATAGACAGTCCTTTCTATTATTTCTGCGCACTGTGATACTAAAAATAATAAAGAATATGAGCCTCTATACAGAATATGAGCCTTTAAAATTGTTCAATTGTTGGGATATGTTCAGATTTTGTACCCGTTAAAAAGTTAAACCTTTTTTGAGACAAGATTTCTTTTAAACATTTTGTATCTGTGTACGTGTCACAAGTATCGATATCAGTCCTATGTCAAGAACACCTGAAGCAGTGGAAGCATTAGGGATTGCAACACATAGTCCTTTCTACAAACCTATGAGTGAGGATACCTCTCTTGCTCTGTGCCTTGTCTCCTACATAGGAGTCCAGGCCCACGCCAGCCATCTCTCCCTAAAACAAAAATAGTGAGGAGGGGTAAAGTGAGAAAGTGTGAATTAGCATTTCAATAGGTTTTTGAAATTCAGGCCCATAATTTAATACAATTTCACACAAATCTTAATCATATAGGGGTCAGTTTGAGCTTACCTGATGTCGACCAACAACAGAGGGGAAAATGGCATGAGGGACATCTTCACCAGCAAACCCAGCTTTGCACATTCCAGAGCCATTGTCAACAACCAGGCCAACATTTTTCTTATCCTTGGCTGTTAAAAAAACATTAGGTTTGGCCCAGGAAGATTTGAAAACGGGTGCATTTCAAATGACAGGCCACCAGGTGGCTTGAACCAGAGGATTTCAGACAAAGGAATTGGTCAGACATATGGAGGATCAAATATAAATGACAAAGGAAATAAATGTACTTATGTACTGTATAAGTAAAAACCGAAATAGTGTACAGACGTACAATGTCTAATAATGTTGTGGATATATATTTTTACAATGTTGACCCTGTGAGATGTATCACTGCTGCTCTCTACTTTTCATGCTTGGTACTACATTTTGCTGGTACAATAAAAAAGTCATTACCGAAAACAACAGGTTATGGGCCCAGATCGTCGCTGAAGCTGGATTACATACACGGTATTTAGTGTAGGGAAGTATTGTGGAGTTCACAATGGAAGATACGCTGTTTATTGACAAGCTGAGCGGACCAGAGAATTGGGCAACTTGGAAATTTCAGCTGGAGCATTTGCTGAAAGCAAAAGGACTGTGGGGCATGGTAATGGAAACGGAAAATTTAGCGGTGGATGCTAATGCTAACGCGCGTGCGGAGTTTGAAAGAAGAAAATAAAAGGCATTTTCCGTGTTGGTACTGAATGTAAGTACACCCCAGTTGTATTTAATAACAAGCTGCAAGACACCGAAGGAGGCGTGGGACACACTCAAGGGTCAGTTTGAAAGAGACACCATCGCAAATAAATTGTTTCTTAAGAAGAAATATTTTCGGTGTGAGATGAGAGAAGGAGAAAGCCTAAATGATCATTTAAAACGGATGAAAGAGTTAACTGATCAGCTTGGGGCAATTGGTTCTGTTATTGAAGAAGAGGATCAGATTGTAACACTCCTCGGAAGTCTCCCATCAAGTTACACAACAGTCGTCACTGCTCTAGAGACCAAGATGGACAGTTTGACGCTACAGTTTGTGCAACAAGCTTTAATAAATGAAGAACAGAAACGTATGCATGCTAATGATAATTTGTGTAGTGGATCTGTATCCAGCAGTGGATCAGCCATGTCAATACAAGTTAAAGATTCTAAAGTTGCATGGAAATGTTACAAATGTGGGAAGGAAGGACATTTAAAACGTGACTGCCCAAATATGAAAAAGAAAAAGAAAACCCACAAGGCAAAAAGCATGATGTGTGATGCAGACAATCCAGAGAGTGCTTTTGTGATTAAAGAGTCAAATCACCAAGTGATACAACCACAGCGAGAGTGGTTGATTGATTCTGGAGCATCAAAATACATGACCTGGGATAAAGAAAGTCTGGACAACTATCAACAGTTTTCAGAGCCTCAGTCAGTGAAACTTGGCGATGGCAGGATAGTTGAAGCACTTGGGATGGGTAACATCAAACTAAGAATGACTTGCAAAGTCAGTGATGCAAAAATTGTCACAATGTATGATGTGCTGTATGTTCCTAAGCTATCCACACAACTTTTTTCAGTGGGAGTAGCCACAAGGAAAGGAAATGTGATACATTTCAAGAAAATGCGTTGTTATATTAATGGAAATGACAGATCTCTGAAAAGAGTCGGAACGCAAAGAACTGATGGTTTATATCCGCTGGATGTTGAACAGAATGCATCTGAGTGTCACAGTGCATCGAGTGCAACAGTGGAGACCATTCTGTGGCATCAACGTCTAGGACACACCAGAAACCTAAAGGAACTCAAAAAAACTGGTGAAAGGAATTGATTTGACTGCAGAAACAGAGATACCTTTTTGTGAAGCCTGTGTGGAGGGCAAAATGTCTAAAAAACCATACAAGTCAATAGGAGAGATCCGCAGTAAACGCAGATTGCATCTGGTGCATAGTGATGTTTGTGGCCCAATGCAAACGGAATCAATGGGCGGTTCAAAATATTTTGTGACCTTTATTGATGACTACACAAGATGCTGCAAAGTGTACTTCATGAAGCACAAGAGTGAAGTTTTAAACAAATTCAAGGAGTTTGAAAAGACTTTTAGCAATGAGAGTGGGGAGAAAGTTGCAAGATTAAGAACAGACAATGGTGGAGAATACACATCAAGTGAATTTCAGGAATATCTGAAGGATCAAGGTATTCACCATGAAATGACTGTTCCTCACGCACCTCAGCAAAATGGAATAGCGGAGAGAAAAAACAGGACATTAATCGAAGCAGCTAGAAGTATGCTCTCTCATGCTAAGCTACCTAAAGTGTTCTGGGCCGAGGCTGTAGCGACGGCAGCCTACATACAGAACAGGCTACCAACTTCAGTTCTGAGAACAGAGACACCTTATCAGAGGTGGACTGGTAGAAAACCAGATATCAGTCACATGAGAGTGTTTGGTTGTGTTGGTTACGCACATGTTCCGGACACTGAACGGAGAAAGCTGGATAAAAAGGCAGTGAAACTTCGATTTGTGGGATACGGAAACAATGCAAAAGGCTATCGTCTGTGGGATGAAGAAAAAAGGAGAATTTTCATTCGAAGAGATGTCATCTTCAATGAAACAGACTTTGGCTGGGAAAAGAAAAAGGAAACTTGCTCAACAAACGAGGTGACCCTAAGCTTTGTTGAAAAAGAAGCATCATCTGATGAAGTTACTGTCAGTGATGAATCAAGAAACGGCAAAAGAATCAGAAAACCTCCAAAGAGATTTGGATATGAAGAGTTTGCTGATGTGGTAACCGTCGATCACTTTGCCAACGTGTGCTGTGTGAATGAACCAAAGACAATGAGTGAAGCATTGACGAGTCCTAATGCTAAAGAATGGCAGGAAGCGGCAGATTTGGAATATGAATCACTGCAAGAAAATGGCACATGGGAGTTAGTGGACTTACCAAAGGATAGAAAGACCGTCGGATCAAGATGGGTGTTTAAAGTCAAGCATCACAGTGATGGACGAGTGGAGCGGTACAAGTGCAGACTCGTTGCCAAGGGATACTCGCAGAAGTTTGGCATTGACTACGATGAAACGTTTTCACCGGTTGTACGATTTACTTCAATTCGTACACTGTTGTCCTTTGCTGTTCAAAATGAGCTACGTGTACATCAAATGGATGTTGTAACTTAAATGGACATTTAGAAGAGGAAATTTATATGGAGCAACCAGAAGGTTACATCCAACCTGGACAGGAACACCTAGTGTGTAAACTGAAGAAATCCATATATGGACTAAAGCAGTCTCCTCGCTGCTGGAGCAAAGCCTTCACAGAGTTCATGAAAGATGTAGGATTCACTCAAAGCACAGCTGAACCATGTATGTTTGTGAGAAGACAACAGGAACTGGAGATTCTGGCTGTGTATGTTGATGATCTGATTTTGATCACCGAGTCGACAGAGAACATGAAGGAGTTGAAACAGACACTTCAGAAACGTTTCAAGATGAAGGACATGGGTGAATTGTCTTATATTTTGGGGATATCTGTTGTTCAAGATAAAGCGAATGAGTGTCTTCTACTTCATCAGAAACATTACATCGAAGCTATTCTTCAGAAATATGGTATGGACAAAGCCAATCCAGTGTCGACCCCTGCAGATGCTAATGTTAAGTTAAGGAAAGATGATGGCGTCAGTGAGGCGGTGGACCAGAGCATCTATCAATCCATGGTTGGCAGTTTGCTATATGCTGCAATGGCCACAAGACCAGACATAGCGCAAGCAGTCAGTGTGGTGTCAAAGTTTAATGCAAACCCAAATGCTGCACATCTCACAGCTGTGAAAAGGATTTTCAGGTACTTGAAGGGAACACTAAACCTTGTGCTCAAGTATCAACAGTCAGAGACGACAACTTTGACTGGATTCTCAGATGCTGACTGGGCAGGAGATCAAGATGATCGTCGATCAACTACTGGCAATTTGTTTCTACTGGCTGGAGGAGCGGTGAGCTGGCTGAGCAAGAAGCAGTCAACGGTGGCGTTATCCACAGCAGAGGCTGAGTATGTTGCACTAAGCCAAGCAGCTCAAGAAGGAGTCTGGCTGAAGCGATTGCTGAATGATCTTGGTGTCAATGCTACATCAATCGTGATCCAAGAATATAATCAAGGAGCTATTGCAATTGCAAAGAATCCGATTGACCACGCAAGAACGAAGCACATAGACATTCGTTACCACTATATCCGTGAATGTGAGCAACAGGGACAAATACAATTGCAGTACTGTCCAACGGTTGAGATGAAGGCTGACATTCTTACAAAGCCATTAACCAAACAACAGTTTGAACATCTTAGAAGCAGAATTGGACTTCTTTGAAATGTCTTTAAGTTAGTTCAAGTTTGAAGTGTTTAACTTTGTTAAAACTGTTTATTGCTTAAGATGTTACAGCAATATTGGTGATATACAATATGTTTGTTGTTTTTAAAAAAAAAAAAAGGAGACAGCGTGTTTTATTTTTCAATTGGTTGTGTTTTGTTTAGCAACAGTTGTAAAATTAAGTGGGAGTGTTGTGGATATATATTTTTACAATGTTGACCCTGTGAGATGTATCACTGCTGCTCTCTACTGTTCATGCTTGGTACTACATTTTGCTGGTACAATAAAAAAGTCATTACCGAAAACAACAAATTATACATATATTTTTGTTATTACAACAAATAGGAAATAAATATAAATCAAACGAAAAGACTCGACTTTTAAAACTTTGAAAGGGATGTAAAGTTTTTTTTAATGCATTTTATACCTTTTCGCTTTTTAAACTTAAGCACAGATTGTCACAACATGCTCGTTCAATGTTACATAACAAAACATTTGTCAAAAGGTGTACTGAATTAATTCATTTGATTTGACAGTCAAGTATTGATTATAAGCAGGCTAAAAAAGAAGAAACATATATGCAGTCGGATCCGCGTAAGTGCATGTTCAGTGGCGGTTCTAGGCATGGGCGAACGGGGCAGTCGCCCAGGGCGGCATTTTTGGTCACGTGGGGGGCGCCACGGGCGCTCGGAAAAAAAAATATGCGCGGCCGCAATGTGTTTTTCTGTAAAGTATCATACGTTTGTGACGGCGACCCGTTTGTGTGTCGTGGCAGATAACGGAAAAAGTGAAAAAGGAGGGAGAGGATGAGCGCAAAAGGCAACGCACGTGTATCAGTGTGTGAGTGAGTGAGTGTGTCTCTCTCGAGAAGGGAGCAGCCCCGCCCCCGCCCGGGCTAAACTACCGTAAGTCTGGGACGGGCGGGGGACGGGTCTTCAACGCATCACTCATTTATTAAGGATGTACACGTCAATTACAGGATTAATTGTCACACTCCTAATAAGCAAACATGTTTTTATTAATCTAAATTGTGTCAAATGCATAAAAACATAGGTAATACAAAACAATCCAGGTGTATTTGTTTACACTCTTGACTTCAGGTCTTGAGTAACAGTGTTGGGTGAAGGGATGTGGGATAAATCCGATGACTTGATCCCCAATTTGCAAAACAAACGATTGGGATTCGTGAGAGATGGAGAAAAAAAAAACACAAAAGCTGTCAGGTTCACAACATAGGAAAAAGTTAAAAGGAAAAACGAGCAAAAGATAAAGTTATGCAATCTCTCTAAATTTTACAGTATTCATGTAACATTTCGTACGAGAACTTAATCAAGGAAGGCCAGAAAAGTCAGATTTCAGTTTTTAGTTTGTGTTTTTTTTTTTATTTTAAGGTTCTGTAGTTTGATTCAAGATATTTAACATATTTATTCTATATTTAATTTGTGTTATTCTTTATAGTTAAAATGTATAGTTTTATATAGCTTCATAAAATATAATATTTAAAAAACATTATATATATATATATATATATATATATATATATATTATTTATTTTTTTTTTAATGGGGGGGGTGCCGTGGGGGGGGGGGGGGGCGCCAAGGAGGAGTCTCGCCCAGGGCGCCATACAGTGTAGAACCGCCACTGTGCATGTTGCTTAAGAGCTTAAGAGAAGATAGGGAATCTGCCCCGGTTAAAAGCAACATAGGATAAATGCAATCTCTGCTTAAGTGCAAGCAGTCGTTTGGTCTGAACAATCTGAGATATATTAATTTGACTTCGGATAAGCTTCGGATTAATTTGACTTCGGATACGCCTCATCCCAGAAGTGCGCATATTCGAAGAGGGCGAATATGTTTATCTGTGTCTTTGCAGTTTGTTCAGGTTGTCATTTTCTCGTCGGCATCTGTATTAGATCATGTTTGTCTGTGGCCGGAAATCTCGAAAACTTCGCCTGGTTCATCTCTCAGTAACTTTTTTACATTCATCTGGGCCAGCAAGTTTTGGCAGACACTTCCAGTTTTCCAGGTTGGTTTTTGCTGCTTCTTCAGAGCCTTTTTTTGGAAGTGATTTAGTGCTTCATTAAATCCTTGTCACCTTCCCCTGGGCTTGAACCTTTTTCGCGACAGAGCATTTCATTTATTGTAATAATTTACATTACAGAACACATTGTTAAAATATTAATGCGTTATGTGTTTAAAGCTTTCGGTCTTTGGCGTGGTCTGACTATATAGACTAGTTAAAAATGTCGTCACACAGGTAAAGAAAGATATCAGCCCTATGTCAAGAACACCTGAAGCAGTGCAAGCATTTGTAACACTAGTCGTAAACACTAGTCTGAAATACTAGGCAACATGGAGGCATTTTTAAAAAAAGTATCTAATTCAGAACAATAACGTATTTAGTGGTTATTAAAATGTAGATTGCATTGCTAAATTTACGGATTATTGAGTCAACAACTACAAAGAAAAGACTACAATCGGCTGACGGCATTAACGGTAAAAATTAACAACACATTGTCTAACGTCGTACATCACACGTCTAATTGTGAACGCTAAGAGAAAAATAAACACATTATGAACATATTAAAATGACTGAATGAATATTTTCTTACCCGTGTTTTAGCACGTACTGCAATCAAGGGATGTTCTGACCTTATCAGCGTGCACCGAAAACTGAACTCGTACTTTGAGAGGCGTACACAGTTTTACAGTGTTGTCCTCACTAAAAGTCGCCCTTGGCTGTCATAAAAGAATTGTCAAATCAGAAAATGTTATCACCATGTTCAGATCAGACAATATTTTATTGAAACATTATGTAACTTTATTGTCATTATGTAATTTAATTGTGATTAATTGTCATTTATGTATTTCCCAGTCCATAAAACCTTTGTTTTAAGCAAATAAAAGGCTTTGTTGTAAACTTTTGTTTATTTTTGTCATTAAATTGTTTTATTTCAATCATTCTTCTGGTGTCTTTTTACTTTGTTATTAGTTTTTGTGCTTTTTTGTATCTCAGACACAAACTCCTGTGTTGCATTCTTCACATACCTGACATGTTTCGACGTTTTTGCTTCCGTCTTCTTCAGAGGTGTCACCTGATGGGATGGTGACGTGGTTAAAAAGACAGCTGCGTTTTTTCTCAAGGCGGAGTCGGCCGATTGATTTGCCGACCCCGCCTTCTGCCGTCCTCCTGCTGCTGGAGGATTTTACTCCAAGTGTGGGAGAGCTGAAAAGCCCCCTCGTCCCGGTTCATAGTTGCGTGCGCCCGTTTCCTTATCTCCACCGCCTCCAGTATCCACCTCCTGTGTTTGTTGCTCTCCATGCGCACGATGCTTGCCTGTTCCCAATCCATGATATGATTTTCCCTTTTACAATGGTCTGTTATGGCCGACTTGAGGTTTTCTTGCGTTGCCTGTAATTTTGATGACCTGGTTAACCGGTTTTTTGTTTCTTTCTCGTATTCGCTTTGGTGTTCTTTTTTTCTTGTCGCAAGTGACCTTCCTGTTTCCCCTATGTATGTTTTAGGACATGACATACAAGGGATTTCATATATAACATTTTTTTGAAGATATTGTAGAAATGGTTGTTGCAAATAATGCAATGAAACTACATGAAATTCAAACCAGAATTGTGGTTGACCATGAGCTATTTCACAATATCGATAGCATCAGCCTCACAATCATTACGCGGAGACTGTCCAAACACAGAGTGCGGATGAAGCAGCTCTATACTGTTCCCTTTGAGAGGAACAGTGAGAGAGTCAAGGGGTCAATGTCCAGTTATTATAGGCTTTACACTTTGCAAATAGGTAACCTACACAACAATAGGTTACAGTATAGTATACAGTATAGCGTAAATAATGTACATACTTTTCTGTACAAACATTTTGACTCAGAGAGTTCAGATTGGAGGCCACCCAGGCCCCTACTGAATTCATACACATAAATGAGGCAGGATTCAATCTGGCCAAAAGGCGTCAATGTGGACGAAATGTCATTAGAAAAAGGGCCACAGTTGATGTGCCAGGACAGCGAGGGACAATCATTATCATGTGGGCAGCTATTGGAAATGCAGGATTAGTCCTTCAGAGATGTCAGATTGGACATTATAACACAGAGCGCTTGCTTGCCTTACTCAATGATCTCCACCAGCGCCTGGTTCCAGAGCAGGATCAGAAGGGTGAAAACATGAGGACCTTTGTAATTACTTGGGACAATGTGGCTTTCTATCATTCGCAAGCAATAAGAGAATGGTTCGAAGTCCACCAGAGACTGGTAAGTCTCTTCCTTCCACCTTACTCGCCTTTCCTCAAGCCCATTGAGGAGTACTTTTCTGCATGGTGGTGGAAGGTTTATGACCATCAACCACATGTCCCTCCTTGAAGCTATGGATGCTGGCTGCAGTGACATCACAGTAGATGATTGCCAAGGGTACGACACACCCGGCGGTTACATCCCAGGTGCATCGCCTTGGACGACATCAGATGTGATGTTGATGAAAACATGTGGCCTAACCCTGAAGATTGCAGAGATTACGTACAGTAATTTATTGATTTTGTAAATTTGGTTTGTTTGTTTTTTGTTTGTTTGTTGTTTTTTTCTTCATTACATACATGTAAAAGCCGAAACCTGAAAGTCTATGGAGTTTTTGTAATGTCAATAATAGACAGTATTTTGAAACCTGGTGTACTTTGACTGACTGCATGTTTCTTGTGAACTGAAAACAAGTGTTATTCTTTGACGTAATTATTTCATTTAGAGTCCGATTTCCAGTGTTTTGGTAAAAGTGTGTGTGCAGAGAAAAATGTTTTCTGTTTTGAAATGAAGAGTTAGTGAATTTTTAACAAAATGTTCTTTTGAGAAGAAAATTTACCATTTGGCCGCTTGTGTTTTGTATTTGTGACACTGTGTTAAGAGTTTAGAAAAAGTATCTGAAGTATAGGCAAGCGCTTGTTAGCAACTGAAAAAAACTGTAAGTAAAGGTGTCTCAATTTTGCACAAATAATAAGGCGAAGGTGCTCAGACATGTCTGTCATTTCAGAAATGTTAGAACATGTAGAAGTGTGTGTGTGTGTGTGTGTGTGTGTGTGTGTGTGTGTGTGAGACATTGTTGTTTTTTGTCTCATTATTACAAAGAAACAAATAGTGTTTGATATTTCTGACTCCTTAGCATCCAGTTTGAGTGCTGGCTCAAATTGACCTGAACAGCATCTTTAGAGAGCTTTATTTACATTGTTTAGAACAATAAAATGTTGTTTGGCAACTCATCAGATAGGAGCAAGAGGAGACATGTAACAACAGTGTGCAGTGAACAATAACAATCTTGAGACGTTCTCCTGTCTGTTCAGCCCAGTGGCAATATCTATTATTAAGCAACTTCCCCAGGTCCTTCATTTTAAATTTTTTAGTGAGTGTTTTCTTTACATGAGTCTTTACATTATTGTTGTCTGCTGCTATGATCCGATCATCTACCCAAATTATGATTACTTTCCCTTTGTGGTTGTCCCTTGTATACGCTGTTATCAGCCGCATTTTGTTTGAAATAGACATTTGTTTAACATGGCATTCCAATTTATTATATCATTGAGACCGTACAGTGATTTCAATTAATACACAAACTTTTCACTGGTCTGTGACAAGTTTTTATAACATTCAGGTGGATCAATGTAGATCTCACAATCAATTGTTTTAATGTCCATCTGGTGTAAGATTAGGTTTTTGTGAGCTGCTTTCCACTCTAGTCATGTCCGCTGTGGGTGAAAATGTCTCTTCGTAGTCAGTTCCAAGTGTATAACTGTAACCTCTCACTAAGAACCTTGCTTTGTATTTGTCAACAAATACCGTCTCGTTGCACTCACTACTATCGAGAAGCTACTGTAAGCCTGCTGGGCCTCAACACCTCTCTCTGCAAACTGGATCCTGGACTTCCTGACAAGAAGACCTCAGTCAATCCAGATTGGGAACAGCATCTCCAGCACAGCACACTGGACTGGAGCTCCACAGGGCTGTGTGCTCAGTCCACTGCTGGCCATTTTATATCTAAAACCCCAAAATCCCATATTACAAGTTGCATTGAAAAACATAACATGGCATAACATAACAATTTCTCACATGCACTGAAGTTTGTGCTGCATAGCTCCACAGCTTTTCTGGTATTCATCCGGTCCATCGTGGGGTTGCGCATCAGCTGATTTTTTTAGTTTATTGACGTGCGTGAAAATTAAATTGTTTTTCACCTGCCTGGACTCCTGTGTTTCACTCTCTCATCTATCTCCCTGAATACTAGTGTTACAGGTCAATGGGTCAATGGGTTATTGTCGGTGTACACTGTAAAGTCAGGAGCATAGAACAGGTAGTCCCTGAACTTTCACTTTCACATACTGCCCACTTGAGTCCCAAAAATTCAAGTTTCCCCGAATGCATGCAATAATTCTTCTCAGCTGGGGTCAAAGTTCGTGAGCCGTATGCTATGACTTTCAGTTTCCCTTGTTGTCTCTGATACAAGACGGCTCCTAGCCCCTTTTCACAGGCATCAGTGTGTAGGACAAATGGCTGTTCGAAGTCTGGATATGAGAGTACAGGCGGTTGGGACAGAATGCCAATGAGCTGTTCCAGGATGCACTGGTGTCCCTCCGTCCATTGAATAAGGGTCTTAGAAGGCAGTTGGGCACCTTTACCCTTCTTTACTTTTTCTCGTAGGCCCCCAGGAGTCCTTTCAGTTGAGTAACTCATACAATGGCTTTGCCATCTGGAAAATCTTTGATATACATTCTGTAGTAACTCAAAAATCCCAGCAGTTTTCTCAGTTCGCCTACATTTGTGGGTCTCTTGGCACCAAGTATCTTTACAGCTTCAATGTCTTTTGGGTCAATTCTCACCCCCTCAGCCGAAACCAATCGTCCCACGTATCTCACTTCTGTCTTAAACAGTTCACACTTTGTGGGGCGTAGTTTCACTCCATGACGCTGTAGGGCTCTGAGGACCTTGCGCACTGCCTCAACATGTTCAGTAAAGTTCTTGGAATAGCAGAGAATGTCGTCGAGATATGGGATACAGCAGTCATCCCTCAGACTATTTAGCATTTCCTCCATGCTACGTTGGAAAGCTGCAGGGGCATTGCTAAGTCCAAATGGTATCCTCACCCATTCGTACAGCCCCCAGGGTGAGATGAAAGCTGTCATATGACGCGACCCTTCAGCCATGTAACCTTGGTGGTAGGCTTTGCCTTGGTCGAGAATGCTGAACCACCTGTGGCCACCCACTGTGTCCAAGAGATCTTGTATCCGAGGCAGGGGGTGGCGATCTGGCACAGTCTTCTGATTCAGGAGTCTGTAGTCGATACAAAGCCTTAGTGTGCCATCTTTCTTTCTCACACACACTACTGGGGCAGCAAAAGGGGACTTTGATTTCACTATCCAACCTTTCGCAAGCAAATCCTGAATATATTCTTTCACCTCCTTGTACAGTGGCTTGGGGATAGCAGTATATGTACGCTGGACTGGGATGTCATCTTTGAGGCTGATAGACATTTGTAGACTTGGGATGTTACTAATGTCGCCTTCATCTTGGGCAAATGCACCTGCCTCTTCAAATAGCATTTGTTCGACTTTGCGCTGTTGTTCCTGTGTGAGGTGACTAATGTCTACAGGTGGAAGCCATCTGGCAGCATCTGGTGGCACATGGTCAAAGGTAGGTTTGAGCACAGAGCCCACGGTATGAGCTGGTGTCACTGTCTCCTCAATGTCACAGGGGCTATCTGTTTCTACTATCTTGCAAATCGGTTCAATGGTCCCTACAACTGTCCAACTAGGCAATGTCATGGCTTGACTTGAATAGTTTGACACTGGAACTTTGACATCTCTCTGTTTTGTGGACCTCTAACAGTACAGCACCTACACTAAGTGATTCTAGATCAACATTGTCAGGTGTTGGCTCAAATAACACAAATGTCTCTGTAGAGCTAATATACTCTGGCACCTTGCACTTAATAAAGGCCACTTGGCTCGGGTGGATAATAACACTTTTGTAGCCCACCTTAATAGCTACCTGTTCCTCATGTGAGTGTTGTTGTGTCTGAATGGAGTTTACTATTGCATCTAGAGTGGCTATCTGAACCCCCATGCCTTTAGCAAGCAGTGTCAGAAGTTTGTAATTACCCCCATTTGTCTTTATGAATTCCTTTATCACATTGAACCCCACTATTGGCTTATCAAGCTTGATGCGGCTTACAAGGAAAGGTACACTCATGGATAGGTCTGGATCGTCATTCCCTTCCAGGTTCACTACTACCTCGACCCAGCCGTCATATGGCACAGGGATTTGTTGTCCCGGCAAGTATTTCTTTACCCAATCGTGGTCCAACAAGCTTACCCCCGCACCTGTATCTAAAACTACTGTCACAGCATAGCCTGCAATTATACATTTAAGGTGAGATTGACAACCAACAACTGGAGCTGTCAATGTGGGTGATGCTAATGTTTCATTTTGGCTTAATGGGCTTAAAACACTTGATTTCTGCTTCAACTTGGCTTGGTGTTTTCTTCTCATCATCGATCAGGGGTGGTCCCTCTGCCCTGACCGCTTCCAGTTTCCCGGCGGCTGTTGTTTTCTCATACACACAAGGCACAATGACCCTCTTCACCGCAGACAAAACAATGGTTGCAGCTTGGGTTTTCTTGGGAGACACATCTTGGGCACCTACTGGTTCTCTGCGCATCCCTCCCAGCTAGAGTCTTGGCTACGTTGGTGGATGACGTACCCTTTGAATAATCTCTGTCGGCGTGTGGAGTAGACAGTGTTAAAGCTTTAAGACTTTCCATTGCTTGTGTCAATGCTTTCACTTGAGCACTTAGTTCTTGCAGCGTATCTTCTTGGGCATTGTTGTGCTTTGTTCCGCCTCTGCTTGGTTCTGCTTGCTCTGTATGAGTCGTGTGTGCTTGAACCACCCTTTGGGCCGAGCTGCGGTGAAGTCTGTGTTTCCTTTCATTTTCTTCTGTTGTTGTTCTAATAACTTGTCGTAGGAGTGCTTCGTCACTGACAGCTGGATCACTAAGGAGGGTTTTCAGGTCTCGACGAACAACTTCGTATTTCTCCCCAATGCCCTGACAGATGGTATTCAGGAAGATGCACTGGATTGTTGAGGTGTCATACTTAACAATGGAGTCTGGCTGCCGTAACGAGAAAAGGATCTTTTGTTTCAGTCCAATCATCCTGTACAGGAACTGCTGAGGTGTCTCACTCTCATTCTGTCTGGCACACATTAAATCTTGGAAGAGCTCTGTGCTGCTCTTTTCTCCTAGGTGGGATTGCAGGAAGCTTTTAAGTTCGATTACAGTGAGGTCTTCTTTCATCGTCAGCATGTCTCTGAAGTTGCCAGGTTTAATCGCCCGAAGAACACCCCTTATGATCTCATTCGGTGTGTGATTGTCTTCTAGACATTCATCTATTTGTTTGCATACACTATTGTAGCTTATTTCTGATGTCTTGTCGCTTATTAATCCTCCATGTATCCGGAATTCTTTTCGGGATATTATTGGCAAGTCCCTCACAGCTATTACGCTCTCGCCAGACCGATTAATGTAGGTGTCTTGCTGGGACGTTGTGGGGTTGCTTTGGTGGCGAAAGGAGTGATTGCCGCTGCTTGTAGGTCTTTCCACGTCAATGGGTGTGACCAGTACCTGTTCTCGTCGACTTGGTCTTGACAAGTTGTCGAAATCAGCTCCTGTCGCGTGAGTGTCTTTCTCATGGGTGCCACCTGTGGGATGAGACATTGGTGCCCCTGGCCCGTCGACACTTGCTTCCAGCGAGAGGGGCGTGAAGCATTCACGGCTGTTGATCGCTCCCTCGATAATCGCTTCAATTCTCTTTAAAATCGGCAGGCCCTCATCATCTCGACTTGATAGGGCTGAACAGGACAAGTACTCGGCAAGGTACTCAATGCAGCTCTCTTCATCCTCTCTGCTCAATTCAGTTGGATCAAGTCCCTCAACAGATCCCAGGCTGGTTGCAATAGTATAAGCCTCTTCAGCTGTGAGCTGGTGCTACTTCTTCTTTATGCTCCAGACTAGACTTCTTCTCTCGTTGACCGACATCCTGCTTGACTTTAGACACTTGGATTTGCAGTGCTGGACCCTTCAGACGCGTGCACCCTCACTGGCCACTTCGTCTCTTGGTTGCGTAATAGCAGACCCCCAGTCACTGGAAAAGCAGTCGTCCTGGTCCCAAAATTCAGTTACTGAATCAGCATTGTCCCTCCATGAGCGGTGTGCTGATCCCGGACGAGCCCCCACAATCTGTTACGGGCCCCGGCAATGGGGTTGATCGCAACAGTAAAGAAATAATCGGTTCTCCTGAAATACAAAAAGCAACAAGAGTAATGAAGACACGATGCACTGTTGTTCGCATCCAGAGAACTTCTGGTAACCGGAAGTCCGCTCCCCAAAAACCGACCGGAAGGAACGACCTTTCCCGTGAATAGTTCCCATCCCATCCATTGCTCCACCTACTCTTCAATTCAGGCACAATACACTTAAAAGAAACTAATAACAACACATTGTCTATTTAAAAAAATGACCTTCACTGCTTTACAAAACAACAAAACATGTTTGGGTAATTAAATAAATAATGTGGTCACACCCACTAGGTGTACCACACTAGCGGTTAGAAAAAAGACTTGTAATCTCGTTGCTAACTTGCTACGACATTTGCGCCTGTCATATCGTTAATCGATTTTGTAACCAGAGATGATCTTTTCCCAACATCGCACTTCGTAGCTCAAAACTTTCATTACTTTTACAGAATTATATTGTTTAATGCTGATCACAGCAGTCATTTCTAAATGCAGTTTGAAAAAAGGACCTTTACTTTATTGCAACTCTCTTTTGGCAGGTCTGCCTGTCGCTGCAACACAGTCTCTGCAAAGAATCCAGAATGCTGCAGCACGACTGGTCTTCAAACAACCGAAAATGACTCCTGTTACTCCACTGCTTGTATCTTTGCACTGGCTGCCAATTGCTGCCAGGATCAAGTTCAAAGCTTTATCACTGACCTTTAAGACCATCACTGGTGCGGCACCATGCTACCTCAACTCCCTGATTCAGGAATACTCTCCCTCACGTAGTCTACGATCTGAGAACGAACGTCGGCTAGTCATCCCTCTACAACGTGGCTTTAAATCTCTCACAAAAACCTCCTCTCGTTCGGCGGCTGTCTGGTGGAACAATTTACCTATTCCTCTAAGAAAGTCTGCAACCTTCTCGACATTTTAAAAAAGCACTAAAAACTGAGCTCTTTCACCAGCACCTTAACTTAAAAAATGTGTCTTGTGTTCACTGTTGTTGTTGACTGTCATGCTGTTCTGTCTCTCGTAAGTTTTCTTAGCTTGTGTAGACATCTACTGTAGCCTATTGTAGACAAATTGCTTCACTTGCTCCTCTTTTTGTAAGTCGCTTTGGATAAAAGCGTTTGCCAAATGACTGTAAAGTAAAGTATTATCATGGTTTTGGGGGCGGTGGACATAACATTTTAGTAGACATTATTTGCATTAGTGATTAGTATTAGTATTTCATGGCAGATTAGTATTCTGACTGTAAAATAAGAAATTAGATACGGTGAACCTGGAGAAGCATCTTTTAATACCGTTTTAATACCACTTAACATTTTTTGGTCAGCTGATGTAAATTGGTTTTGTAGGAAGCGTGCAATTTTTTAAATAAAAGTTGAATTTTAACAAGTTATTTTGTGTTCATTATTACATTTGATGTGATGTCCTAACTAAAAAAAATTGTTTGTTCACTTAACTTAAACTATCGTTACTTTCGTATAGTTAACTAAAAATCGTTAAACAAATTAAGCTGGACAACTAGACCAATTTGCTTGTTTTCTGAACTTTTATCTTCAGTTGACAACGAAATATTTGAATTTTAGCTTGTTATGTGAACTAATATCTTGGTTAACTCAAATTTAAAAAAAAATATTTAGTTTGGTTGATGCGCTATTTTCAGTTGTAAAAACTAAAGAATCTTAAAATGAACTAAACTAATTAAAAAGAGACAAGGAAAAACTATTTTTACTTTTTTTTTTATTAGATGCAAATTCTGTGGACAATGGATGGGCCAGACTCATCATACGCCTGCTTGGTGATCCACTTCTCCTGGAAGTTGGAGAGGGAGGCTATGATAGATCCACCAATCCAAACCTTGTATTTGTACTCGGGTTCAGCAAGGATCTGCAAAGAATCTATCTTTAAAACTCTGGTTAAACGCCATGCACGCGCCAACCAATGAGCGAGAGGCTCACCTTGATTTCCATGGTGGAAGGAGCAAGAGAAGTGATCTCCTTCTTCATGCGGTCAGCAATGCCAGGGAACATGGTGGTACCACCGGACACCACAATGTTGGCATACAGATCCTTACGAATGTCTTCATCACTCTTCATGACCGTGTTATAGATATACTCATGGATGCCGCAAGGATCCATACCTGCAAGAACATGGCTGGTTAGATCAGAGCAAAAGTTAAGATTTCTCAAAAATAACATACCCAGGAAAGAGGGCTGGAAGAGAGCCTCAGGGCAGCGGAAACGCTCATTGCCGATGGTGATGACCTGTCCGTCAGGCAGCTTGTAGCTCTTCTTCAGTGAAGAAGAGGAGGCAGCGGTTCCCATCTCCTGCTCGAAGTCCAGGGCCACGTAGCAGAGCTTCTCCTTGATGTCACGCACAATTTCCCTATCAGCTGTGGTGGTGAAGCTGTAACCGCGCTCGGTCAGGATCTTCATCAGGTAGTCGGTCAGGTCACGGCCAGCAAGATCCAGACGCAGGATGGCATGAGGAAGAGCATAACCCTCGTAGACCGGAATAGTGTGGGTGACACCATCACCAGACTCCATCACAATACCAGTAGTACGACCAGAAGCGTACAGAGAGAGCACAGTCTGGATGACCACATACATGGCCGGGGTGTTGAAGGTCTCAAACATGATCTGCAAGGGAAGAGCGTGGTTAGCACATGCTCAGAACTCACACACACAAAAAGATAAAGTTTAGTGCTTGGAGAGAAGCCAAAAACCATGCCAAAAAGATCAACCTTAGATCTGAGAAACCAAACGTTCATGATAAATTCTAGACAAATTGCCTTTGGATAGAATTAGCAGCAGGAAACTAATATGTGTGGTGCGGTCACAGTACGAACCTGTGTCATCTTCTCCCTGTTGGCTTTGGGGTTGAGGGCCGTTTCTGTGAGCAGGACAGGATGCTTTTCTGGGGCAACACGCAGCTTGTTGTAGAAAGTGTGATGCCAAATCTGCTCCATGTCATCCCAGTTGGTCACAATGCCGCGCTCAATGGGATATGTAAGCTGCAGAATTGTGTCTGTGGCTGGTCAAAACTAACAACAGCGATGGGCCAAAGGCAAATCGGATCCACCAGGGCAAAAATATGTGTCTCAGCAAGCCCAGCAAGAGGTCCTGCATTGGTCAGTACTTCCTAAAAAGGTGGTAAAATCAGCCGAGTGAAGCCCAGAGGCAGGAGAACTACCACAGTCCTCAGAGTATCACCCCAAATGAAGCCCAGCATCGCATAGACCCTCTAGCAGTTTCCAGCCCAGAGCTCAATCAGGAACAACCAGCAGCAGTCGCCAACCAAGAGCCTAGCCAGTCACAGCCAATACAAGACACCAAAACCCAGAAGAAGTTCTTCAGTAGTTACTCAGCAGTAGGTTCCAGCTAGAGGAAGGAAGAAAACCTCAAATCCAGTGTCCCAAATTCAGCCAGAAAAGAGAGATTCAGAACGAAGGAAAAAATGTCTTCAGTACACATCTGACGACGTGTTACACAAGTAAAGCTAGATATCAGCCCTATGTCAAGAACACCTGAAGCAGTGGAAGCATTAGGGATTGTGACACATAAAATCCTTTCTACAAACCTATGAGTGAGGATACCTCCCTTGCTCTGTGCCTCGACTCCTACATAGGAGTCCTGGCTCACGCCAGCCATCTCTCCCTAAAACAAAAATAGTGGGTAAAGTGAGGAAGGGTGAATTAAAGCATTTCAACAATTTTACCTACCTACACTTTCATACTTGGATTTTGAAGTGTTGAAGTGTAATACCACTTTACTCAAATCTTATATAGGGGTCAGTTTGAGCTTACCTGAGTTCTGGGACGACCAACAACAGAGGGGAACGCGACACGAGGGCCATCTTCACCAGCAAACCCAGCTTTGCACATTCCAGAGCCATTGTCAACAATCAAGGCAGCAATGTTCTCATCCATGGCTGTTAAATAAAGATTGTTTGACAAAGGAAGGTCTGAAAAGTACAATTTAAATAACAGGACAAGATAAATATAAATAACAAAGGAAATAAATGTAATTATGTATATGTAAATACAGAAAAACTACGTACAAAATAAAATGTATAAATACATTTATTTATGTTATCACAACTTGGTTGCTGCAGCCTCAGTGAGAAATGTTCATTATGGACATCTCGAGGTCACTTGTCCTAATTTTGCTCCAGTCATTTGTATCAGCTATATTTTGTTAAGATTGAGTATATAAGGAGTATGTTTTTCTTTGTTCAGCACTTGGTTTTTGCAATGTTTCAGGTGACAGTGTGGTCTTCTTGGGTGAAGTACTGATTGTTTCTTTGTCATTCTCTAGTTCTCCAGCTCTTTAGTGATTAGTCTATTTCATGTGGTGTTCTTCACTTATGAAGTTTTTTTATAGTTTGGTTCTCAAGTATTTTTGCTTCTCTCTTTATCTTTGCTTATCAGATTTGTTTTCTGTCTTAAGTTAACTTTTGGGTCGAGATGTAAAATAATGTTTTTAATGCATTTTCTTCCTTTTATTTTTAAAGTTAAGCACTTTATTTGAACATTTTTATACTCACTCTCTTTTAAAAGTAGCCCTGCTTTTGTCATAAGTTAGAAAACATTGTAAATAAATGCTTCATTCGATGTTACATAATGCATTTGTCAAAAGGTTTTTGAATTGTTCTGAATTAATTTGATTTGACAGTCTATATTTAATCTCTGGTTATAATACATTTAATCATATATTATAACCAGAGAAGTTAGAAGTTACGAAAGAAAAAGTGTCGTAAGTACATGTCACACAGGTAAAACTAGATTTCAACCCTATGCCAAGAACACCTAAAGCCATGCAAGCATTAGGGACTGTAACACACAGTCCTTTCTACAAACTAAATGTAAAAATGTAAGCACACCACGTTGTTCAAGTACACAAGTTAATATGCATTTACGTTGTACAACACACGTCTAATTGTAAAAGAAAAATCAAAGCAAACTCAAAATCACCAGCAAAAACACATTTAAAACTCAACACATTATGAACCTATTAAAACAATGGAATTCACCTTTTCTTACCCGTGTTTTAGTAAGTTATTGCAAACAAGGAAAGTTCTGACCTTCTCAGCGTGCACTGAAAACTCACACTACTATGAGAGGTGTGTCACAGAATTATACCCTGCGTGGTGGCTGTGTTGCCATTGGCTGCCCTTTAAGAATTGTTATGAAATGTAATTTAAATATATTTCGTTTTTTTCCACGTTTGATCAGAAAATGTTATTACCTTGTTCAGATCAGACAATATTTTATTGAAACATGATGTAATATTTACAGTGCTTTGAACCTTTGTTTTAAACAAATAAAGGGATTTGTTTGTATTTTAGAAAATAAATGAATAACTGTGTGTATTGATTTAATTTATATATTACACTTACGAAATTGAAATGAATCTTTGATAAAGATAAATGATAAAATGCAGTTACAGTAGTGTACTGGTAAACCCCTTTATTACAGTAACAGAGCTATATTACATAATTACAGTAGCATTGAGGTACTGTACAACTAAAATGAAGTTATAGGACTTCAGCCATTCTCCTTATATGGCAATATTTGAGTCACATGGTATTGTACTTTGCAACTTTAAGGCTGCCTCATGTGACCATTTAGAGCGGAAATTTTAACTTTAGTTGCTTTAGTTAACTGTTTAATAAGCCATAATTTGCAAATCATACTAATTGTATCATTATACAGTTTCCTTATTTCATTATATAATTATAATAAGCAATCATATACATTTACATTAGATAAAGTGTGTATACATTGTCTCCACCCCTCAGACTTGGAAGACCCTATATGGAACTGAGAAAGGTACGATGACCTGATAGGGTGGAGTGGAAATACTGTGGAGAGGTGGAATGTGTTGAATGCTGTCCACCAGGTATGTGTAGTGTCTCACTTGACTGTGAGTGCTAAATGACTATATGAGATACAATCAGATTACAGCCATTCCTGAAATAAATGTGTGGCAAAAGTTAAAGCATTAAAAGATAATTGGGTAAGCAATGATGGTATGTACATTGTTGTGTGTGTGTGTGTGTGTGTGTGTGTGTGTGTGTGTGTGTGTGTGTGTGTGCATGCAAACTGACCTGTGTGAACGCAAAACGAAGATTGCCAATGTAGATACACAAACGGCTCGGGTGTAAAAATGACTTGGGGCGCCCCAACTAATGATAACGTCACACCATGGTTACACTACTTGGACCAACCATGTATTATCAATATGTTCTCGGGCTCATCAGATTGTTGTTTTCATTTTACGTTTTCTTTTTTGAAACCTAAAGTTGTTTGCACTCATAACTAGCAATTCCGTATTTAATGTTAAGGTGTGTCTGACAAAATTGTTTGTTGTGTCTGACATTATTATATGTGAGTAAATGTATGACTCTTTATTTTAGACATTTGTTTATGCTGTGCATTCTGGATTAATTTGCCCAAATGTCAGTTTCTCATTTTGATAACTATAATCAGTTTAACCGTTTTGGTACCTACACCGGAAAAAGCATGCAGAAGTTTAGTATGCACTGAACGAGTGCTCTGAGCCAATCAGAACATTCTGACGAGGGTTGCGTGACCACAGGTGCAGCTGTTTAAATGGTGTCACTCGCTACTGATGTCACCGAAATTACCAGTATTTCGAAAACGCTGAGTGAATGGTGTTTTACTGGTAAAAATCCAGAATGGCTGTGCTTGTGTGAACAGTCTTAAGAGACCGGTAAAGTTCCGGTAATTCTCAGGCAATATACCGGCTTTGCTGCGTGAAATGGGCTAGTGGTGTATAATAGCTCATTGTTACAAAGAAACAAATAGTATTTGAGCTTTCTGACTCCATCTGGCTTCCATTTTGTCTGATGGCTCAAATTGACCTGAACAGTATGTTAGAGCGCCCCCCCCCCCACACACACATTTTCGGTTTGGGATCTACTGATTAAACGACCTAGTCACAGCGACCGGCTATAAAACCACTTTATTTTCTATTTTGCCATCACCTCACTTTCCTTTCCTTATATATTATTTTAAGTTATAAATATATATATACACACACACACACACTCACACACACACACACACACACACACACACACACACACACAAAGATATACATATATCTTTTATTACAGTTTTTGCATTTATTCAAGATTGAAGTTCAATACAAAAAATGTTTTTTTTTTAGTTGTCTTTTTTAGTTATTCAAGCAACACCACATTTTATTTTTTTTAAGACCTGGTTCCATACAGTTACATAGTGTTCCATGACAACCTGGACAACCCTTCTCATCCGCTACACAGTGTGCTGGTCAACCAGAGGAGCACGTTCAGCCAAAGACTGGTCGCTGCTAAGTGTTCCACAGAACGCTTCAGGAGATCCTTCATACCCCTGGCCATCAGGCTGTACAATTCCTCTCCAGAAGTGCTGGGACATTTCATTTAGTTTCACTTTTCTAGGAGCATTATATGTTTGTGCAATATCTTCAATGTAATGTTGAAACATCAAGAGAGTGTAGTGGATCCATTTGCAGAGTTTTAATGAAAGCATAAACACAATGCGGATGCTGAGCAAAAGGAAGGGTCAAAGCCGGGCAAGGTCATACACGTGAAAGCAGTCCAAAACAGGGCAATAAATCCAAAGGGCAATCCAGAACCAAACACTATGAAACAGGCTATGGTCAATCACAGGCATGGTACAAGAGAAGCTCAGAACAGGCAGAAGGTATGCAGGGGGACTGACAATATTCAGCAGTGCATCACAGTGAGCATTCAGTTTATATAGCCACTAGATCACATAATCAGCTGAAGCAGATCTCACTGATGACCTAGAATTCTGGCGACAGCGCCCTCTGCTGGTTACATATTACATTCAAGCTATTATTTATTGATTGTCACCTTTTACTTACAGTATTTGTATTATACTGAAAATATCTTGCAGATGTACATTTTTATTTTTGCTTCTTTTATTAAAATATTTTTCTTTTGTGTGAGCAACTGTTACCGGAAAATAACCCCCCCCCCCCTGGGAATGAATAACGTTTTTTTTATTGAATTGAATTACACAATTTATTTTTATTTATCTATCTATCTGTGGTGGTTGTGTGTGTGTGTGTGTGTGTGTGTGTGCGTGCGTGCGTCTCTCTCTCTCTCTCTGCCTCTCTTCTCCTCTCCTCTCCTCTCAGCGTCGCAGCATCCTTTATCATCCCTCACACACCCACTTTCAGAACCGCTGCTTGCAGAGAGGTATTGTGAAAGATATATCGCTTCAGCATGTCTTCTGAAGGATTAGGGGACACTTTGGTGATTCGGTTCGGCCTTATCAATGCCGATAACAAATATCTTACAGCCGAAACGTTTGGTTTTAAAATCAACGCCTCCGCAAGTTCCATGAAGAAGAAGCAGGTGTGGACTCTGGAGCAGTCTGGAGATCACGGCGACTCGAGCGTGGTGTTCATCAAAAGCCATTTGGGTCGATACCTAGCCACGGACAAGGACGGAAACGTCACTGCAGACGGCGACCAACCTTCCCCGGACTGTCGGTTCCTGGTGATTGCTCATGACGACGGCCGCTGGTCCCTGCAGTCCGAGCCCCATGCGCGCTACCTGGGCGGGACCGAGGACCGAATCGTCTGCTTTGCGCAAAGCATCTCGCCCGCGGAGAAATGGAACGTGCACTTGGCCGTGCATCCTCAAGTCAACGTGTACAGCATCGCGCGCAAACGGTACGCGCATCTGGATGCAGACCGGCAAGAGCTGGCGGTGGACAGGGACGTGCCGTGGGGCGTGGATTCGCTTTTGACCCTCGTTTACATGGAGCACCGCTATCATCTGCAGACCGCAGACAACCGCTTTCTCACCCGCAGCGGTGCGCTGACAGCCAAGCCCGGTACGGACACCGGCTTCACGCTGGAATTCCGTGCCGGAAAGGTCGCTTTCCGGGATGCCACGGGCAAATATGTCGCCCCCACCGGCCCCACCGGGACCATGAAGTCTGGCAAAAGCTCGCGTGTTGGCAAAGATGAGCTGTTCGTCCTGGAGCAAAGTCACGGGCAGGTGGTGCTGACTGCCAGCAACGAGAGAAACATCTCCATGCGCCAGGGTTTGTGATTTTATGGGATGTGACAAATACAGACAAAAACATAATTTTTATTCATTTTACAATTAAAAATTGCCATTTCCTTTCGGCACAAGTGCTGTGTCCTAAATGCATAAACGGCCTTTTTTTAATTATTGTTTTTATTTCATTATGTTTTTTTTTAATCTCAAAAATATTTATTTTATCATAAATGTTTATAATTTGGCTTTTTGTACAAAATAAAAAAACTGTTCTTAAATAAATTACTTAAACATAATAATTGTCATATTTAAATGTATAAATCGATTAAAATATAAAATTTAACAGCCCTCTGGTTCTTAAATTGTGTTCTAGGGATTGACTTATCGGCCAATCAGGATGAGGAAACTGACCAGGAGGTGTTTCAAGTGGAGATAGACAGGGAGACAAAGCGCTGTGCATTCAGGTCTTGCAATGGAAAATATTGGAGTCTCACACCAAGCGGTGCCATTCAGTGCTCTGCATCCACCAAGTAAGATCCGCTTCTAAATTAAAGTCAACATGAGGACACACAACTTTATAAGCAAATAAAACAAAGTGAAGGACAGATGTTTCAACTTTTTATAATTTGTTGGCGGGGTGTTTGTCTGCTATCAATGTGGGAAGTGAAACTAATGAAAAAATATTATGTAAATACTAGGGGTGTGACGAGATCTCGTGGCCAATTGAATCTCGTGATATCGCGAGAATTTGGCGCCATTTTTGATATATTTGCAATACCGTGGATACCGTGATAATTAATGGATTTGATATTTATACAAGTATATAAACCCTTTAATACAGTATAACACGTTCGTTTCGTTACAAGTTGTAACTTACAACTATCAATGACGGCACGGACATTGCTAATCGAACACAGAAAGCAGTGTAATAGACTGAATTAATCGATCACACCCGCGACGCGCATATGCGCTGCTCCGTTTTCTGCGCTGTGCCTTTAAGAGAACGTATGACGCGCGCGAGAAAATCTGCTTGTTTTATTTTGAACAAAGTCTGTTTTCGGTTGGAAATCATGGTTTCACGTAAAAAAAGAAAAGAAATCGGCAAGAAAAGCGACGAATACCCGAAACAAAGCTAAAGTAGGAAGCCGCTTTCTCTCTCTCTCTCCGCTCTCTGTCGCTCTCACTCTCTGCCTCTCTCTCTCTCTCGCTCGCTCGCTCTCTCTCTCTCTCCCGCTCTCTCTCTCTCTCTCTCTATAATTGACTGGACAGTGACACTTTCAATACATGTGTTTTTTAGAGCTAAAATTAACACAGTGAATTTAATCATAATGCAGTAGATTGATGTTGAGTTGAACTTGATGCCAAAATGATTCTACCATTCTTTACAATTTACTGGAAAACTTGTCTTTGTTTATAAATAGTGTTTAATGACTGCGCTTGATGGATTTTCTATACTATTGACAGTTAAAACATTTTGTGAAATTACTTGCCTGGCAATTTATGGCATCATATTTTGTATGATCAATATTATGTTAGTTATCTGGTTATGACTGCATGCAATTGGTGAAAATACGTTGCATCAACAGTTTTGAATGTTTTAGTTAAATAAAATACAGATAAAATATGGCTCTCCTTATATTATATCGAAGGTTTTTTTTATTTAAAAAAAAAAATCTAAATCTCGTCTCGTCTCGATCTCGTGAACCTAGTGTTCGTCGTCTCGTCTCGTGGGAAAAGTGTCTCGTCCCACCCCTAGTAAATACGTATGTAACAGCTGTACAGTATGCTTGCAAAAGCAAACAATAAAAAAGCTCAATAACCCTGGCTTGTTAGGACATTATAATACGTATTTTAGGACAATTTTTTCCACATTTCTCATCAAAGGTCAGCCAGTTGTTTCTTTGACCTTGAGTGGAAAGGAGCAAAAGTTGCACTGAAAGCCAGTAACGGGAAATACTTGGCAGCCAAGAAGAATGGACAGCTGGCCGCTGCGGTTGATTCTGCAGGTTAGTTACCGTGTCAGAATTTGAATTTCAAGGTTTTCACAAATGTGTTATGCTTTTCGTGATTTGTTATAAGGTGAGCAGGAGGAATTTGTGTTGAAGCTCATCAACAGGCCTCTGATCGTACTGCGTGGGGAACATGGCTTTATTGGTTGCCGCAAGCAAGGGACTGGCATACTAGATTCTAACCGTTCATCCTATGATGTCTTCCAGTTAGAGCACAACAACAATGCCTACAGCCTCAAGGGTCGGTAATCAGATTTTTCTTTTTTTTTTTTTTTTTAATTTAAATACGGTACTTTATATACTACTGTCAGAAGTACTGTACATATGTGTCTGTCTGTCTGTCTGTTTTTTTTTTTATTGAAAGATAAATAGACAGGCAGACAGACAGTTTAAAAGTGGGTCATTTTAACCCAGACCACAGACAGACACAGACAGATAGTGCCGATACAAGAAAATAACAAACAAATAATTATAGGAGACAAATGTTTATTGTAAAAATAAAGCAATAACTACAAAATATAAAAGCAAGACATAAAAAAATCACACAAAGCCATAGATTTTTTACGACAGGTTTTCTCTCACATCTCAAAAACATTGATGCAGAAGAGTTGGAGTGAAAATTTCCATTATGTATGTATGAAAGCGTGTGAATGTGTTTTTATTTATCTTACCGTAAAACATCTTTTAGAACACCTCTTGCCATGGTGTTCTATTAGAGGTTTTACGGTATGTTGATTTGAATGTATTGTTTTTCATTTATTATCACTGCTTTTGTTTATTTGAATCCTCTTCCGTTATATGTTTTATTTTGTCACTTTTTCGTGCTATTGTCTCAATCCTCAGGGAGGGTTGACTTTTATTATGGATAGTTCCTATGATGTTGTAAATGCTCATCTGCTCTGTTCAATCCTCAGACGCTGTGGGCAAGTACTGGACGGTGGAAACGGATCTTTCAGTAGTCAGCAGCAGCAGCACACCCCACGATTTCCACTTTGAATTTTGTGATTATAACAAAGTGGCCATCAAGACTAAAGAAGGTCGGTATCTGAAGGGAGATCACGCTGGAGTTCTGAAAGCTGGAGTTCTGAACGCTTGCGATGCGTCATTGTGGGAGTACTAGGAACAATGAAGATACACTTTTTTTTTTTAATTTAAAGCACATATATTTCAGCACACAAAAGATACGCTGTATTTCTTTAGGACCTAAGAATAGCACAAGCATAAGAATAGCACAAATAAGTAAAAATAACACAAACTAAAGAAAAATTGTTAATTGGGAAATTATTGGCAAATTTGTCTCTAAGTCATGCAAGAATCATTCAATCTTTTAAAAATTGACGTGGTTCAGGAAAGGCCTATCAGATTGTTAAAGTATTTTGTTTTGATTATGATATTTATAAAATCATACAAAGGTTTAAAAAATTGCTTATGTGCTTTGTGGACATAGGCTTGTCCTTGTGCTCAGAATTTGTTCTTGCTCCCAAAATCTGTTTTAGCATGTACTGACTTCTGTAATGAGGCCAGAACTTAAATAGCTGCACCTTGTCTCAAAAAATGGCAGAAGATTAGAGCTCCCTCACACACACACACACACACACACACACACACACACACACACACACACACACACACACATCATTTGTTTGTCAGAGTGAGGTGTTTGTGATCTGTTTTTCTGACTAAGCGAATTATCAAAGTCTTGCTAATTTGAATGGATTGAATTGCACTTTTTTGACTAAAGCTTTTCAAGCTTTATTGTGTTTAAATCAAACCAATGTGTTTAAATCAACTGACTGTATCTGTGCCTTTCCTCGTGGATTTTCAAATGGTGTTTTTTTGGTTGTTTTAACATCATGTACATTTAACATCTTGTAAAAGATAATGACAGTAAAACAGTTTGAAATAAAAAAAAAGTGTGCAAATATTGTATTATTATTTTTATTATGTATATTATTAATAAAATCTATCTATATGCGTATCTATCTATCTATCTATCTATCTATATACGTATCTATCTATTTATCTATCTATCTATATACGTATCTATCCATCTTTCCATTTATCCGTCTATCCATCCATCCATCCATCCACACTGTTCAATCTGTTCAATCTTCACTGTGTGTATGTGCACTTCACTGGATGGGTTAAAAGCAGAGCGCCAATTTCAATATTGTTCGCCATTTTGACAATCTCATTCACTTTATTTTACTTTATCTGTCTGTCTCTCTGTCTAGCCAACAATTTGGCCAAGAATATGCTTCCCACACACATGCACACACACATTGGAGCTGCTAATACCCAACACATGTGAATATTCTATGTGGCAGTGTTACGCGCTTGTGAGGTGTAAATTTGGATGAATGCGCAACATTTGGTGAGTAGTGCGGTTGCCTGAAATGATCCGGAATGACCAGAGGCAGGAGATTGAAACGAAGCTTTTATTTTAACACATTAAATAAAATAAAGCAACCAAACAGAAATGAGCGCGTCTTCAAATGAAAGAAATTAACAAAACCCACACCCATCTAACTTAATCCCCAGTCACTAAACTCTATATATGAACCAAAACAAAAACCGAAATCTTCTGCGCGTGCGGCGCCTAACTAAACTATTCTAACTAATAAAACATACAAGAATGAAGACACACTCGCTAACTATACACGTAATCGCTAAATAACAAACACCCGACACGGACACAAGATAACACCAGCTACAACAACCACACAGCAACACATACACACAGCTATCGACGCTAGACAAACGCAACGAGCACGGGAAACTACAGCAGACTTACACGGAAAAGGGAAACGGGGAGAGACTCAACGTTCAACAACGAAATGACTGTGGTGACTACAAGGATCGAGAGAGCAAGCAAGAGCGAGCGATCGAGAGAGCGCGCGCTGGCTTCTGCCCTCTTTTACAGCTGATCACAGCTGATCACCGCTGGCGCGTCACCACCCGCGGAGCGTCATGACGTCACCATCAGCTGTTGTCTCTTGCCTGCGTGACTCGGACAACAAGACAAAACACGATGATTAAACACACGATACACAAGCGACAAACACACAAGCGATTCCTAATCTAGGGAATCGTAACAGGCAGTAATAAAAATAAAATTCAGCAGCTGCTTATTGTGTCACAGACTTACAAAAACAGTATATATTCAACTTTTGGTAATCATATCGCTTCCTCGCTTAAAACTAAAATGTGATCTTAATGATCTCAATACGAACTTGCATTTTGTGTAAAGGATTAACATGCAATAAGCATTTAAATTATTCGTGTAAAACTTCACGCACACACACACGCACACACACACACACACACACACACACACACACACACGTGTAAAAATTGAAAATAACTTGTTAATAGTTGTTTATTCCAAATTTTCACAAAAAGTACATTTAATTTGCATTTTTGTACAGTATTTCCGTCCAGTATTTTGTCCAAGTTATTAATGTACAGATTTGAAATATGAAACAATGTCACAATAACTTTTTATCAAAAGTTTGGACACATTTTTTGTTTCTAAATTCTTGTGTCATGATCTGCTATTACAAAAATTATGTGAAGCTACATTTTTACTTCTTTTCAATTATAAAAATAAAAAAGGAAAACTTTATTCATCAATTATAAAAATTATACATCAAATTGACTAAAATATGCCGGTTAAAAAGATTAAAATTATCTGTATTTGTATAATTTTTTTTGTGAAAATGTTCAAATCCATGAACCCAACTCACTTTTTACAATACATCAATTATTAAATTTTAAATTACTCAATTTTAAATACATTTGCACTATTTTGTACACTGTTTTGCACACAACTTTTTTTGCACACAAGTCGGTTTTTTTGCACTGCTACTTTGTTACTTATTGTTACTGTCTGTAATTTGTTTTGTACTGTACATTGCACTGGAGGTTGCACCTAAGTTTTTCACTCACCACAGCTCTCATGCTGGGGTGATGTGACAATAAAAGTGATTTGATTTGATTTGACTTACTCCCAGCTATGATTAATAAATACACAAATGATGATACAATAGCACTATTTGAATAAAAACAAAACAAAAATAAAAAACGAACATTTACTGTGTATGTAAACTTCATATGAATTCTTAATTTTTCTTCCTTCTCTTTTCATTTCCAACGGTTAATCCTCCGTAACTGTACATATGCAAATGTCATGCACAGCAGTATAATGCCCAGCAGAGCCACTTCATTCTGCCAGAAGCCCCACACACTATAGTCGATGCCCTGGGACTGCAGATAAAGCTCTCCACTAAATCTGAAAAACATAATGCCAAAATACATTTTAATACTATCATTTTCAGGATTAAAAGGATGGATTAAAGATTTTTCATTTAATCATTAATAAAATGAATTAAACCACTTCTTCTATTTCTGGGTCAAGGGAAGCTGAAGCCAATCTCAGCATATAAACCCAATGGCAAGACACACCCCGGACACACCTGATTGGTGGTCAACCAATCACAGAATGAGACACAGAAACATATACTGTACAATGCATCTAATGACAATAAGGACAGTACAATTTTATTTTTTGGACTGTTGGAGAACACGTGCACACAGAGGAAACTCTACATTTCTCACAGGACCACCACAGTATCGTCCTTGCTATAAGTCGACACTACCCAGAATGTTATCAATTTTAAAAACTAAATTTTCTGATGTTACATATACAGCTATTTGTATAACTTTGTATAATTATAAAATTTGTATAACTGTCGAGATGTGCCAGAGGTCGTTCTCTCATAAGTTTTACAATAGTGAACTTTCTCTGAACTGTCATTACATTTATCTTCATTACAATAAACTTACGTAGCGTTGCCACTGTAGAAGACCTGACCTTTCATTTCATTTATTGTTACAGCCTGGAAAAAAGAAGAACACACAATAAACCCAGCACAGTCACATGAACTGATAATTTTTGAGTATAAAAGAAGTACTGTATTGTATAAGTTGTATAAAATAAGTATGTATAACTGCAGAAGCTACAATCTTTATATATAAGCCCAGTTAAAACTACACAAAGTTAATCAAATATTCTTTATATATATATATTCTATATATATATATATATATACACAATACACACATTTCTGTTGTACTTAATGTATTTAATAAATGTATATTAATAAAAAACAATATAATACTACTACTATAACGCAAATACAATAAAAAAAGTTGCACAAACTTTAAAAAAAGGTATACAAAATTTATAAAAAATAATTGTACATAAAAATAAGAAAATGTTACTTTAAAAACGTTTTATGGGATTTTGTTAAACATATTATATAGGTTATTCTTTTATAAGTCTGGTAATATGTAATAGCAATAACTCTGGGAAGAATATTGTAACGTCAACTCGTCTTCTTACATCTAGTCCATATTTGAAGACACTGGCCCACTTTAGCCAGGACAACCAGTTGAGCATAGAGCTGAGGTTCACCAGGAACCCTCCAAAAACCTGCAAACAGCAGAGAGAAGCAAAGCTCACAAGAAAATCAAAAGACCCACTTAAGAAAGTCAAGTAAGGGTGAGAAGGGAACCTGACCATCATGAAGACAAAAGGTAAGGCAATAAGGACGTTGCCCATGGCAAATGTGTTCACACTGGCACTGACCAGAAAGGCCAAGCTGACTCCGGCCAAACTGACCAAAGACATGGTCAGAGCGAAGCAAAGGAAGGATGTAAACCCTGGTTTTAGTCCTATTCACAAATATGCCTTTATTATGCATTTATTAAAAAGATGCATTTAAAACATGCACATCAGTCAAACTTGAGGCCCTGGGGCATTTTGCTTAAAAAGAAGCATTTATGTAAAAGCACATATTTTTTCAGCCCATTAATATTTCTGACTTACAAAACTATATGTTAACTAAATGTATAATTTTGTTAACATATAATTATGTAAAGATATAGTAATGTAATATTTACGTGTATCAAAGTTTGTGTTTATTTATCTAAACACAATAATATTAATCATATTATAATAATATTAATAATAAAGTTCATATATATGTTCAAAGAAGTTTAGTTTTGCCTTATACATTTTATAAATGTTTATCCTGCGTGGCCCCAAATTGTTTGACATCCTTGATTTAACATTTCTGAGTTTCTGATTCTATAGATAATAATCAACTTAATTTTATGTTCTTACCCATCATGTAGTAAGCAATGCTGGAGAAGACAAAAATTGGAATGATGCGGTTTGGGACCAGATCCACAAAAACCTTGGACAGGAAATAAACTGATGTGCGATAATATCCTCCAGAGTTTTCATGCCTAAAATACACACACAAAAAATCTGAAACGTTCTTAATTTCTTGAAGTCTAGATATAATAAGTATTTCACATTCAATCACTATGCATCATGAACTGTAGATATACTTACACAAAAACTGCTCTTTCGCTGATGAAAAGCTCAACTGCAGACAGGTTCCCGAACACCATGTTGATAATGACAAAAAAAAATGCTCCAATCCTACACACACAAAAGTAAAACATTCAGTGGACGGAGGGATGGAATAAATTGCTCAAATAGATTGATAGAGGAAATAGCCGGAACAGAATATGAATGCATGGCTAGATAGATGGACAGATCATGGATCATGAATTAATATAAATAGAATGAATAAAACAAATGTACTACTGTAGAGGGATGGATGAATTGTAGGATGTAATTAATGGATGGATAAATGAATGAACGAATGGACAGATAAATGGATTGATGGATGGTTGGATGGATGGATTGAATAGGTAAAATCAATAGATGAGTAGATGGTTGTAAAGATGTTAGGGCAGGTAAGAGGGATGAATGAAAAGAAGAAATGAAATGGATGGATGGAAAGGTAGAATGGACTATGTAAGGCGGGATGTGACAAATGGATGGACAAATTAAATAGACAGATGGATAGAAGGATGTAATGGGTGTATGGATTATGGAATAGATGGGTGGATGAATTTAAAACACTAAATAGATTGATAAACATATTAAAAAAATTAATGGGGGGTAGAAGGCAATGGACAGATAGATGGAATAAATGGACAGATGGATGATTGGATACAGATTACAGAATTGATGGATGAGTGAAATGTACATATTAAAGCAATGGATGAATGGATGGAAGGATGAATGGTTTTATTGAACCGCTGGTTGGATGAATCAGTAAATGGTGAGTAGGACTTTTATTCCAGTAAACGGATTGTGGAACGATTGGGTGGATGAACTTAACAATTGGCAGATGGAATGGATAGATACATATAGGAGGTAAAGTATAGACTGATGGATGGATGACATGGATGTATGGAATGAATACACTGAAGAATGAATGGATGAATAGAGGAAAGATGGTATAGATGGGGTGGATGAAATGGACATAAATGAAAGAGATGCCTTTGATTGGCAGGTGGAATGGAAGGATGGATGAAGAATTGTACCTGTTCTGTATCGCTTCAGGAAGAGTGGAAGGCACTTGATAATAAATGAGTCCAACTAGGAGAGCGAAGAAGATGTTCATGGCAAACTGAGCATATGAAGTCTGCGGATTCCTGACAACGTTCAGAAAAGCCCTCCGGCCCACCACATGTAGCTACACAGCGCAGAAAAAGACATCTTAGATGGGCAGACGCCACACGTGATGCAAACCAGACTCTAAATCGACTCAAAGATAAGCTTTACTGCTCACTTTTGTTTCATATCTGCTTTTCTCCCTCAAATGACCCGATAAATATTATCAGACGAGTTGAACAGCAGGTCAAGTTTCCATAACAGGTTAAACATTCACACTGGTGACCACCACACACCTGGTAGAAGAAGGATGTGACATATGCTGGAGCTTTGGGTGGTGATGCTGACCGGAATGGCACACAGATATCTTTTAACTCTTTGGTCACTGCATCACAAAAACCAGATTCTTTGTAGATATCAGCCAGAGACTTCTCTGAAAAGCAGAAAGGAAATGTAATCTGATTATTGGCTAATGATTGGTAAAACATCCACTGTTTGACGTGGGTCCGTGGATTACCGGAGGGTACAGAAGAAGAAATCTCGCCGTGTGTTACATCTAGAAAGAAATCTGCGGGGTTGTTAAAGGACTCACAAGTATAACCTAAAAAAAAAAATTAATTGGATCAAATTGTATACATATATAACGCAGAAACATTTATTTACATTTATTTTTTTGTTTTACATCTTCCGTTATTTATTATCATTTTAATTAAACAACTATTATTTTTTATAACTTTTGTTTTGTGTCATATTGCTTCTTTAACTGTATTTTAGTTTAATGCTGTTCTTGGAACTGTCCACATTTGCTTTTTGATTTGAAAAATCAAAACACATCAAAAGTCATGAATAAATTTAAATGTATTTTCAAAAATGATATATCATAATATCATAAAATCTAATAATTCTTTCATGATCTTTCATTAGTTCATCATTTATGCTAATAGTTGTTAAAACTAATGTATATACGTACTAATGTATATACGTACATAAACAAACATAAATATATATAGCGATAATCATTTACATACAAATATAAAACATATTTTATTTTTACTACAGATTTGCAGTACACAAATACTGTACGTATAAAAATACATTGACATTTTTTGTTTAGTAAATATAATGTTTAATGTTACACAATATTATGTTGTAACAGCTGTGCTACTGGTATTTTTTATTGCTTGTCCACTCCATTGCAGAGCAGAAGATTTTTACCCAGACTCTGGAAGTAATTTGTGGCTTTATCAGCAGGTCCAGTATACACCGTCTCTCCTTTATGCAGGAGGGTCAAGTGATCAAAGAGCCTGAAGATGGAATATCGGGGCTGGTGGATAGAGAAAATAATGGTTCTGCCACCCAGTGAAAGCCTAGGATGAAATGGAATGGTGGATTTCAAGATATCAAACAGAGATGGATAAGAATGAAGATCATAGGTGACTAAAGATTAGAGAAGCAAAACATTACGATGATTATTAATCCAATCGATCTTTACAAAGCAGCAGATTATGATTCTGTACTTGTGTAAAAGAGCAATAATGCAGTTTGCCGTGTTGGAATCCAGGCCTGTGGTCGGCTCATCCAGGAATAAAAGCCTTGGAGAAGTGATGAGTTCCATTCCAATGCTACAGCGCTTTCTTTCCCCTCCTGAAACACCTCGTATAAAATCTGTTCCGATCTAAAAGCAATAGAGAATCGATAGAGAATTGTACATTTTCAAATTCAATGACGACGTCTCCAATTTCCACGCAAACTCCTCTTTACTGAAGTACCGAAAATCCATTTTATTTTACCACATGTGTTTATTAATCATAGTTTACACATTCACAATTTGACAGTGAATTGCTTTACACATGCTCTATTTTTAATAGAGGTATAAAGAACAAAAGTGATGTTTTTATTAAGTAATTTTATTAAGCCTTACAAACAAACATTCTGTATCAGTCTCTCATGATTGCACAGTAGTGTTAAGCTGACTTTTTAATTTAAAAATAAAAATAAGAATAAATACTTTAAATAATTTTAAATATTTTAAATAATCTGTTTTGAAACAATCGTAATAAAAATGCTTAATAATTCTGTTTTATTATCTTCTCTGATGGGGTCTTTAAGTAGGTTTGTTTGAGGTGAAATCACACAAAACAAGAAATACGTATTTTAAAATAAAAAAATAAGAATACATTATAAATAAAATTTTAAAAGAGAAAAAAAATTAATGATTAGCAAGGATAATTCTAAACAGAGATTTGGAGGCTTTTATGACCAACCTTGGTGTCTGCACAGTCCTGTAATCCAAGCTCTTCGATGATGCTCACCACTTTTTTTTCTTTATCAGCAGAGGAATATTGTTTCCTTGGCAACCGCAAATTCCCAGAGAATAAAAGATTCTCCCGTACAGTCAGTGTGCCCATAAGGACATCATCCTAAATATAGAAGAGGTTTACTATTTAAAAACTGGCTAGGAAGGAACTAAATAGTTTTTAATGTAGACTTTTTCTTTAATTAAAATATATTAATATAGGTTTTTTTGTTTTGTTTTTTTTTGTGCTAGACAAAAGCAGAATGTTTCATTTGCATTAGGCAGATTCATATTTGAAAAAGTCTTACCTGCACCACATAGGCGGACATGAGGCGGAGTTCAGAGGTCACGACCAGGTTATCAACCAAAACTTGACCCGAGCGTAAACCTCGAGGATCTTTCCTCCCAGCAATCACATCTAACAACCTTCACATAGAAAAGTACCTGTATTTGTAATTTATTGATTATGGTTATTAAGCCATTATGGAAAGTTTTCTGCACAGTCTTACGATGTTTTGCCGCTTCCGGTTGCCCCCATTATAGCATTTAGACCGGTCTTCATTATTCCACTGAAACAATAACAAATGGCAAAGTCAAACTATTTTGGTCTAATTAAGATAAACATATGCACTTATTTACTGTATCTACTAAGCATATATATTAATGACGCTGTTGTATGTATATATATATATATATATATATATATATATATATATATATAATAAACTTACCAACATTTGAGTTTGCCAACACGATTACACTTTGAAATCACATTTAAAAAAAAAATACCCAGATACCTTAAAGCACTTAAACTGTAGAATACTGTACCAATTTGTTATTATTGGCATCAAGATCAACCACATAATCCCAGAGACACTAACCTAACATTTTTTAGGATTTCCTTCTCGGGTCCTTTCTTGCAGCACAGTCCACGGTTCTCTTCAACGCAGTAACATATGTTCTGGTAAGTCAGAGTTGGACCAGGTACTTTTACACAAACTTTCGGGTCATCAGTCATCTCAAAAGAAGACGTTTTTAACTGGCACACATCCATTAAGCAGAAGAGACTACGCCAAATAATGAGAAGACGAGATCAATGTCTCAGTAGAAGAAAGAAGTCTATTAATGCTCCTCCCTTTGAAGAGCTGCTCTCCGGTCGCTTTTTATGTAAAACATGGGTCATTTCAGTCTTCTGCCAAAGTCCTTGGTTGAGTCTTTGCAATCTCAGGTTGTACTGTACGTAACGTAACACTCTCATGTAACAACATTTGAAATGCCCAGGTTCTTATGCTACAAACTGTGCAGACACTTTCAAATGAAAGTGCGGGTGTCACTCAAAATCACTATATTACAACAGTTTGCACATATTCTCACAAGACTTCCACTTAATTATATTTTACTTTTTACTTGTTAGCGATGTTTAAAAAAAAATTGCAATTTTATTGACACATATTAAACATATCCATAACTATTATGAACTAGTTGATCTTCAAAATGTTGCATTTAAATTCTGTTCAAAATAAATGAATGTATAAAGTTCAAGTTGACTTTATTTAAAATGGCTGCTGTAAAAAAAAGAAACAGAACGAATTGTACAACTGAACAGTGACTGAATACTTGACATGGTTAAGACCAGTGAACAAGCGGACATATAGGAGTTAATAAACATGACTAATTAATAGCCAACATCATTATTCATAGGTTTTAAATGACTGACCGTTCCATACCAGTTCCGTTGGACTATGTCGCCTTCTGTAGGCAAAGAAATTCATTACAACAACTTATAAATGCCCAACATAGTTTGCATTCGCGTCAAGAACGCCTACTGTAATGATCGACAGAAACAGGAAAACGCTTTGTAAAACACATTCTTTGCGTAAATAGTGGCAGAGGACTATCTTGCGCAATGCTACGTTCCTGCGGAGTTTAGGCAAGTGTTTGGCGGCGCTTCACGGGAGCCGGGGCGGTGTCTGTGTTCTGTGTTGCTCTTTTGCAGATGAGTGACAGCCGACTTGACGAATAGTCGGAGAAGTCGCTGAAGACGACGTCACATCTTCCACGCGAGCAGCCAATGAGAGTCGAGCACAAGTCCAGCGGGCGGGGATTGGCGATCGGCAACATTAAGTTGTTTTTATCGGCTGTGTGGCGGAGAAGTGCGAGCACCGTTTGCTATGCAGCCGTAAACTAACAGCTGTCGATGAGGCCGCCGCCGACGAACGACTACGGTCGGGTTTAGTCTTCGCGTAAACCTTCCAAGAGAACGTAAGACAGTTATAGCGGCGGTTTGGGCGATTTTTGAGGCCATGGAGGACAAGAAAGAGGAGGGGGAAGCGGAGATCCAGGAACACGGACCCGAGCACTGGTTCTCCAAATGGGAGCGGCAGTGCCTAGCCGAGGCCGAACAGGAGGAGCCGAGCGAAGAGGAGACCGAACAGAGTCAACAAAAACTCTGGCATCTTTTCCAGAACTCTGCCACTGCCGTCGCCCAACTGTATAAAGGTGTGAAAAAGACCAATTAATCGTCGGCGAGAGCTATCGAGCTAACAGTGACACTGGCAAACAAAGGACAGTAACTTCTAAGTTCAAACCACGGCGGTCTGTTGGACCCAATAACACTAAACTAAAGCGAAGACATATTATTGAACGATAAATGTCGCATATAAGAGAAATTATAGAACGATTTCGTCCACAGTTGGCCTGTTTTGAAGGTCGGTGGGGTTCGCACGATTAGCATCGACGCTAAGTGCCAAAGTAGCCGTTTGAACTACTACTCAAATCGGTTCGTGTTACCGTGATTGTCTCTAACACAACTCCACGTGTTGGCGTTTATTATTAAGATTTCACAGTGAATATTAGAGTCTACTGGAAGCTTTTTTTATCGGAAGGTTGCCTGTCAGCGGAACAAAATGGCGAAACGCAGGGAGGAGTTAAAATGATGAAAATAACTCGATTTGTAAGCAAAACTCCCTTGTTATGAAGTCTCGTATAACACATGTCCATAAAAAGATCGGGGGAAACCGACAGCTTAACAACTCCGGCGCGCCTCGCAATTATATGATTAATTTGCCACACAAAATGGCGAAGGTTGGATTAGCAAGATAAATAAAAACGCGTGTATTTGGTAACGTCGTGATCTTCAAAACCACTCGAACGTTTTTACACCAATAGGCGAATTCAATAGTTCTGACTGTAAATCTGCTCAAATTGTGTTCGGCACGTATAAGTCGCGTGTGGACAAAACAACACCATCTAATAAACTAAAGCTTTGCAACAAAATGGCGTATAGTCGCGACCCTGTTGTAAATTTCGCGTAGACGTCGTGTCATATGAATCAGTGTGCCGACGAGAAGTTAGTTTGCCTCTTTCACTTTGTTTTCTTTCCCTTGAACGCCGGAGATGAAAAAAATGTTTATTGTTGGAAAGGAAATGACGTATCTCATGCAACGTAAACACATCCTGTCCTTTCTTTTCGCTCCTCCAGATAGAGTGTGTCAACAGCAACAAGGCCTGTCCTTGTGGGTTCCCTTTCAAAATGCTGCAACTGCCGTCACTAACCTTTACAAAGGTGAGTTGAGTTCCCCACCATGGGGACGTGAGTGTGTGTACTGTGTGTCTTCACATCTGTGGAAATGGCTCCAGCAGTTACCGAGTCATGTTTGGAATCTGCTGACCGCTCGGCATAGTGTCACGTAAGAAGAGTGATTGAGTCACTTTTTTTAGACGTCTTTGTTCATGGACAGATCTTTTTACTCACACGATTCAACCGTCATGTGGGATTTAGTGGATGTTTAGGTTTTTATTACTCTGCAATGGTTCTGTCGCTTATTATTAAGGCAGAGTTGTCATTTTGGGTGTTCTGAAACTGGGTTTTGTTAAAGTTTATGCATATTACTCAAAAGCATAATGTGTGAGAGAGTCTTTTTTTAATTATAATCCAATTTAATTAGTCAATGATTGAGTGGAGCCGTGTGTATTGCTTAATTCATTCATGGTTCAGTTTACATTGATAGTTGCTGTTTTACATCAGATTGTGATCATGTAGATGGCATATGACACCACCGTTGATGGAGATCTAGTAAAATGAACACGTTTTCTTTAATTAAACAGCGTAATGGATGAACAAATAATTTACAATCTGCAGATTTTGATTTACATTTTGATGTAGTTGCAAAAGTAGCAAGTAAATCTCAACTGTGTGTGTGTGAGAGAGAAAAATTTATTTAGAGAGAGGATTTAAATCTCTGAGTTCCTCTCGACTTTTACTAGAACATTAGCTCATGATCAATTTGTCAATAAGTCGAAGGCTGGAGCATGTCCCATCGCCGTCCATAAATTAGTGATGTTCCTCATCTGCATTAACAGTGGAAGTGTTCTGATGTTTTGAACATAACGATTGGCTATTATAACTGCGTTTGACGGCGTACTGTTGTTCATGCCCGTGGACACAAGGGTTTAATGTTGTCTTGAGTGGTCTGGTCTGTTTTAGTAGAGGAAAATATGTTGGGAGCAGAGTGTGTGGTTCGGTTTTCTGGAAATCACATCAGTGATTCACATTTTTCAAATATTGGAGTGTTAAAAAACAGTTCTGAGTGTGTATTAATCTGTTTATTAAATGTGTGTCTGTAGATGCATGTACGATAGGTTTTTGTTTAATGTATTGATGTGACTTTACCATCTAAGGCCTTTTGCTTCCTCTGGAAATCTTTGGTGTGTCAGGCTGGTAATGAAAACCTTGTCTGTTGAGACGAATCCCCACGGCTGCCACTTCTGGTTGCGATGGTTTATTTGTTGCCTGTTATAGAGTATAAATTGAAAATCATTTAAAGGCGAAAATTGCTTTTGCTCCTGAGGTGAAGCCGTTCCTTTGAAAGTCCCAAAAATGTACATTGAAAGAAATTGCTTTGGAAGTGTTTGTGAGAGTCACACAATTATTTTATTAAAAGCTCATAATGCCTCATAAAATTCACTCTCACCGCAGAATATCAGCAGTTACTCACCTTAGAATTCATTTAAGAAGACATTGCTGACTTTTTTCTTTCGATTATGAGCGGATGTGTCTTCACTCAGAAGGGCTCATGGGTTTTTGGTTCTTTCAGAGAGTGTTGATGCTCATCATCGGAGTTATGAGCTGGGCATTCAGATTGGCCATCAGAGACGAAACAAAGAAGTGCTGGCGTGGGTGAAGAAAAGGAGAAGGACTATTCGACGTGAAGATCTCATCAGTTTTCTTTGTGGCAAAGCCCCGCCTCCTCGTAGTTCCAGGGCTCCTCCGCGCCTTGCAATGGTGTCGCCGAGTCGACCCACGTCCTCTGAGACTAGTTCTTCAGTAGAAACAGACCTGCAGCCTTTCAGGGAGGCTATTGCATTGCATGGTAAGTTTTAATCTCTATTGTTATTGTCACAGTCTGTTTAATAAGGAAAAAAAGCTGCATTGTGCGGTTTTACAAAGTGAGAATGTATCTAAGCATCATAGCATAGAAACTGATCTCATGTTGAAAGACTTAAGATCTGGACATACAGACTTTTTAACTGTAGTTTAAAGACTATTTTTGGCAATCACTCTCAATTTTCACCGATTAGCCTTTTTGTGCAATTCTACATCCTGACACATGGCGGTGCTGAGCAGCTTTATGTTTCTGACTCTCGCTTGTCACAAACGCCAAACCATTAATTCTTTTTGCAATCACAGCTATTTCAAGCAGCATCCATGATGAATACATTACCGCATTGTTGAAATGGAGAAGATGGGAACATTATTTAACTTTGCTATGCCCTGTTGTCCTGAGCACCACCACAATGAGTTTGTTTTGTGATGTGATGCTGTAGATGCACACAAATTGTCTCAATTTTTTTCTGTCTCTAATAGCCGTGCCCAAAACACTTTTTTTTTTTTTTTAAAGTTGGATTCTAAATATAAAGTACATTTTACATCTATTCAACCTCATGTTATTAAATATAGTTTACTTTATATTTGTCTTGGTAGTCTCCACGAAGATGCTTTTAATCTTCATGTGTTGTTAGATTTAATTGTTTTATAAGTGGCCCCCTTGTATGTTTTTGAAATGTTTTTTTGTTAACACGTTGTATTTGTACCTCATGTTTTTTTTGTCTCGCCCTCTTTATCGTGTGCCGTAGGTCTAAGCGGAGCCATGGCTAGTATCAGTATGCGCTCTGGGGCACCAGGTTCACCCACACACCTGAGTGCCAGTTCGGCCCCCAGCCGACGCAGGAACGGTCTCCACGATGTGGACCTCAACACATTCATCGCAGAGGAGATGGCGCTGCACCTTGATAATGGAACTCGGAAACGAAGCTCTGCCCAGTGCAATGATGTCATTACGGACTCGCCCACTCACAAGCGCAATAGGATGATTTGAGAGCAAAAAGAATTGGCAGAATAAAAACTAGAAAATCCTCCCATAATTCTTCCATCTTTATTTAGACAGGAAGTGAAAGCATCTATTAGCAGTGCGCACCGCAGCCCAGCGCATTCTCAGATTAGTCGACAGAGCCCAGTGAGGTCATTGGTGGGAGAGTGTGTTCAGTGCAGAGGCCTAAGTGCCCTTCCATACAATCCTGTCTTCAAACACACATCCCTCATTCACTTTATTGCTGTGTGAGCTGATTGTGTTTAAATCGTCACGATCGAAAGCAGGAACAAGAAAACATATTTGTGTGCGTGTTTGGATGATCACTGTCTCTTTGCGTGTGCGTAAAGGACAACGGTCTCTCTGTGTGTGTGTGTGTGTGTGTGTGTGTGTGAGGCGAATGGATTTTGTGTAGAGAAAGAGTGTGAGATTTCTTTTCCAGCATCTGTCACTGCCCCAATTCCCAGTTTCCACGCTGCGGCTTCAAAAAGCAACAATTGTTTTTTATTTTATATATATTTTATTGATAATGTTATTCATTTCTATATATTTGCCTTCTTTTAATTCTGCACTCGTAGCAGGCACAAGTGCCGTGACGGCCATCCACCGTCATGCACGTCTTTCCATTGTTTTTATTTCTTAATCATGTTTCCCCCCCCCTGAGCTCTTTTCATTGACTTTCCCCGGCACCTTTGTTTCCAGTGTAACATGATGTAAATACCTGTAGGTGCTGACATAGACTTGTGGTACATATTGTAAAGAAAAAATAACAAAAAAAGCTGTGCAGAGACCATTGAATTGTTAATGTAATATAATGATTCTTGCATTAAAGAATTCAAGCTTTTAACTCTTAGTACTGTTTGCATTCATTTCATCTGGCCAAATTAAATTGAATATTCAGATGAAAAAACACTGAATATGTATGGTGGCGAAAGAACAAGCTGTTGCTGTGTGGTTTTTTTTAAACAATCTGTGAACAACAGCTGTCAGTAACAATGCCTAAAAAACGCAGCTCTTCCCGTGTGCTCAGTCTCTCTGCCTAATGAATATTAATCCAGTGGGAGACACACTTTTAAAATCAATCCGATGTCTCCAATATCTCTGAAATGTAAATGCCATCTCATTAAACTTCTGGCAAGCTAAACAATAAAGCTAGAGATTTTGTGCACCGGCATGTTGAGAGTGAAGTGTCAGAACTGACATCTCAAAGTTCCCGACAGGAGGAAAAATCTGGCTGCTTGACGGCATGTCAAACCATAGCAGTGGCATCCTGTGGTGTGACCTTCCGAAATCCGAGTGATCCTCTTTATTTATATTCATTAAAAACTATATTTTTATACTTCATACATATATTTGTTAAAGTGAAGCCAGCAGAAAGTGTTGAGTATATTAAGAGTAGGCCATTATGCAGTGTATTAATATCATACATAGATTTATTTGAATAACCTTAAATGTGATTGTGATATGTTGAAATAATGAGTTTTAATCATTATTATTAATCACATATTAATCATACAAGTCACATATTAAGTAAATAATCGTATAAGATCATGTTCAAAACAATCACTAAATACAGCTGCTGTTTAAGTATAGTCGCAAAATTGACTTATTTGTTTAATTCACATAACATTGTTGGTGATCTTTGCGCAAAACCTGCTGTTTCCATTGATAAAATACGCGTTCACGTTCAGCGTGGACGTGCATCGTGAACGCGGCGCATTCCACCATTTCTATGGTTACGGTCCGCCGCTTACTGTACAGTGTCATCTCTGTGCTCTGCATTCCTTCACGCTGCTGTCCTCAGAATCATCGTTTCTCTGTAAAAAAAAATCAAGAAGAAGATAGCATTGCCATAGCAACACGTTACATATCTTGAAGTAATATTTATTCTTCCTGGTGAAGATAAACGGTGCAGGGTTTTTGTCTAGTATAACTAAATTGTCGCCGGTAGGGGGCAGCAGTCTATAATACATTGAACCATGACGAAGACGAGAGCATGAAAAATCAAATCTGTCACATACATAAAATTGCTCTTGCAGGTCGCTTCTTGTCGACATAGACTGTGTGTAAGCGAGGCAACAGGATTTACTAAAAAGTATTTTGAAATTAAAAAAAAGGAGCTAGAAATTGATTTCCGTATTTTTGAAAAACTAAAAATAAATAAATAAATAAAATAATGATAATAATAATAAGAAGAAACGGAGGAGGACCTTTCTTAGCGAGTGATTTCAACAGGGAGGATGAGCTCACTGGTGCCGTGAATGAGAGAAAAAAAGCTGAGAATTCTTGAGTGGGTTGAGAAAGAGAGAGAGAGAGCAAAAATTATAGTAGAGCAAGAAAGGAGGATGAGAGATAAGGAGTGGGTTGCAAGAGAGAAAAAAATAGAGAACGAAAAGGATAGTGTGAGAGAGCGAAAATGAAAAGAGGAATAGAGAACGAGAGAAAAAAAGGGGGGGGGGGGGGTGGTAAAGAGTTAGAGAAATTAGCGGATGGACTGAGGTAAGACCATTACAGTATATTGTACAACTATTATATCAAAATTATGTCTATTGCCTTACAAAAACAAACATTTAGTCATCATTTTACTCCACAAAACCTGTATAGTTCTGCAATTCTCTCTGCTCTAAAATGAATCCTAATAACAATAACTGTTTTTATGTGATACAAAAAAGAAAAGCAATACAGAATGTTTAAATATTTTAATAATATAAAAAATAAAGCTTTCTCCCTACTATTATTCTTCACATGGCTCTCTGGTTTGCCTCTTCTGTTTTACATTTGAAAACACACAAATACTTTCACCCCTCTCTTGTATTGAATGGTCTACGAGACTAAGACCTGGAGCATCTCCAAAATATTATTACTCCTGTCTGAGGGCAACTCTCTGACTCAGTCTCACACAAAAGTGAGACCCTCAGGCGGCTTCAGTGAAATTACTTGCATCTCTGAAACCCCTCCGACTCAAGAAAAGACATTTTTCAGAATCATTGTGAGCTATGAATTTATCAGAAGTTACCAAAATCATCTTTGCACAACTTTCGTTTAAGCACTTTTCATTTTATTTGCGCCACCAGGTCCTAGATTTAATAAACTGCTTACATTTTAGTTACTTTGGTACTTTCTGTTATATTTTCACGTTCTCTAAATGATTTATAAATGAACACCAATAAAGGTAATGGTAACACTTTGAGACAGTAATCATATCTCAGGGAATCATAATCTGTGTTCGCTCAATCCTTAAAAACACAAACAATAACACACAAAGAATTAAAAATGAACCCCAAAGCAGATAACATAAACTGGAGAGTAACCAAGTTACTTTGTGTAACAGAGAGTTAAAATGTGTTCAATTTGGACACTTCTGAGAAATTAAAATGACAATTTTTTCTTAATACCGTGGAAATACTGCAAAATGAATTGCAAAACACAAAACAAAAATGTAGGTGGCATTTTAGTAACCCGATGTTAAAGGTTTCCTGAGTTGTATGGCACGCAGTAATGAACAAGTGGCACAGTGGGGCAACAGAGGTCAAATGTATGTGGAGAGGTCAGATGCGTGTGAGAGGTCAGACAAGTACAATAAAGGTCAGACGCTTGAAAGAGAGGTGTGCGCAAGAAGGATCATATATGCACGAGAGACTAGCCCCTTAATGTTTAGCTTTTGTGTACCATATTGGAATCTCTTTTTTAAAGAGTTGGAGATGAGAATGGAATCAAGAAACGTTAAATTCACATATAGTTGTCACTTTTTGGCTAGGAACCAGACAGAACAACTTGGTTGCCTGACATCCAGATTTAATAAACAAAAAACTTCAAGCAAGCAAAAAACATGGCGCGGGAATCAGAAATTTGAACGTGGCAAGATACTGAAAATGAGGACATAACTTTAATATATTTGTATTATAATATATTTATTCATAATCTGAAGTTGGTGATGTCCAACACAGCCTTTAAAGGCACTGGTGCCTACAGGTGTGCTCGTGACATCAGTGTCAGATGTTTGATAAGCTTCCATTACTGTCAGACAGGAGGAGCTGTTGAGCAGGATCCTTACAAGGATAATACACAATCCTGGAGTCTGGAGGATGATATCAACATGTTTGCATTGCCAATATTGACGATGCTTCAGGTTCCAGTCTTCTACGTGGGCATGCGTGGTCATTGTAACCCTCATGGCCCTTCGTGCAACACCTAGCCTTCAGGCTTCTGTTATATGGATGGTTGTTTGCGTTATAGATTGTTTTAACATAGCTACTCTATGCCTGAATCCATTTTATAACTTTATTGCAACATTAAATTGTCACCATCTCTTGGGCCACCAAATAATCAATATGGTTAGGTTAAATCTACTAAACAGTACAGCTGAGCAGAAAGAAATCCCCCCGGATCTTGTTCTGAAATGAGATGGTGGAAGGACTACTTTGGTACTCAACTCTTACGACACGCCTTCTGTATTGGAGACACACGTTTATTTTTTGCCTTGATTGTCATCACTGAAGAGAAGGCTCAATGACAAGGTTCCAGATAAATTGCTTTCTGATTTCTTCCAGTCAATGGATCCATATCAAAGTCAACAGGTCAATTTCCCTGAAATGCCAACTAAGTTGTTTTAAAAAGTGGAACCAAAAAGAATGTATAGCTTTTAGGAGTTGAAGAGGAGAATAAGGCAAATAGGACCAATAAGGCCATAACCTCAGTTGCAGGATAAACAAAGCTGCTTTTTTGAGGGTTAATGGGAGTTCAGCAATCCATTCAACATATGTTTTGTGGATTTGGAGAGGGTGTTGGAGGATCTGGATGAGTTTGGCTTCCATTGTCGCAAATAGTTGAAATCCGTTCCCAGCGCATGATGGAGCCTGACGTGTGAACCCTGACAGGGCTGTCCTTTGTCATTGGTCTTGCTTATTGTTTTAATGAACTGAAACTATAGGTGAATCCAAGAGACTGGTTTGGGGACAGCATGTTTAAATCTCTGCTGATGATGTTGTCTTGTTGGATTCTTCGGCCCTGGACTTAAAACAAACAAGGCTAGGTTGGCAGCTGTATGCGAAACAGTTCAATTGCTGATTCTGCTAACCCTCGATTAGTCATTTCATTGATTGAGAGATTGATAGAATTGGGGATTTCAGTAGCAGTAATGCAATCAATTATTAGAGTATAGGTCCATTGTGCTGAAAAAGCTCTTGTCATACCGGTCAATACATTCCAAGAGTGTTCCTTTAGCTTCTGACCGGAAAGCCACAATCTCAGATACAATAGGCTTGCCATTGCCATTTTTAAAAAGAAGAAGTAAGGAACTAAGACCTTAGGGAAGAAGTTGGAGCAGAGCCTTTCTACTTCACACTGAGAGAAGTTTGTTGTAATGGTCTAGATCTCTGTTTCAGGTGGGCCCGGAACGTCTCCCAGGATAGGTGTTATGGACATGTCTCCCTGTGAGATAGCCTAGAGGAAGACCTATGATTCTAGAAGGAGAAAGGACTCTAGAGGTACCATGTCTCCAGACTGTCCAGAAAATGCCTTAATTCTCTGCCCGTGAAGTTAAAGGAAGTGTCAAGTAAGAGGTAAATCTGTTCTTCCCTGCTCAGGCAGTTGCTCTCTCAAAACTCAAGTTTGAGGCCCGGTCAAGACTTGGTTGGTGCGGTTGGTAAGGTTGGTGCGAATATCCGTTTTGTGGGTTTTAGAACCGGCATAGTAATTGGAACCTACATAGGTTTGTGATTTTATCTTTGTACTTGATTGGCCACAGCTAAAGTGATCAAGTTGAAAGTATAGTTTAGTAAATGCATGATATTGTTTTTTGTTCACCTGTCTTTCACCATTTCACCTCTCTCAGAACATTATTACCGTGTGTCTTTGTAAAAAATCAACTACTGAACTGTTGTACAGTCCAAAGGATTGAAGTGCACAATTTGTAGAACACACTTACTTATATCACTTTTAAGTCTTCAAGAATGATGCACAGTATTCTTCACAACACAATCCCCCTTCAATCTGGGTTATATGCCATCTGGCCAACACACACACACACACACACACACACACACACACACACACACACACACACACACACGCACACACACAACAAAACAAGGAGATGGTGAGCACTTATCAGAACGGACAGAAAATATGCTAACTTTAGTTCAAGTTTTGCATTCCCTAGACACTCTCTCACTTTAACTCTCTCAGCCGCCATTTCTCTCCCTTTATCTCCCGCAGGGTGTGCTGTCTGGGATGAGAGCTTTCACAGTGAGAGCATTTTCCCCCTCTCTCGTTTCTTCACACACACATACACACACATACACACACACACACACACACACATACACACGCACAAGTCACAGCATGGACCTATGCACGATTGTGAATAATATATGTTGACCGCAGGAGCAGCTCAAGAGAGTCATCTTGTCTTTAGCATGGGCGGAAAATGAACAAGTCTGATCTCATCTGGCTTTCCGGACCATTGTATGATGCGCGCGGATGCTCGGGTGGTGTCACCCGTTCACCGCATCACGCGGGATGAGATTTAAAAAAAGATTAATACAGAAAACCTGATGGGAGGCTTTCCGACTTTTGCACATGCTGTAGGTGGTCGTGGAGGGGAATAACAGAATATCTCAGGGAATGACTTATGCGTGAGTCATAAAAATAATACATATACGGCAAAGCCTGCGGGTGATTTATCTGGGCGATTCTACAATTTCAGTCCCAAAATACGCAAAGCTCAGAAGAATGTTTCCTGCCTTTAAGCAACTTGTCTTCCATAAATTAAAAACATCAAATTATATACCTATATGGCTTTCAGGATCCACATGCGTTGTCGAGAACTTCAAAAGAACATTTATGCAACTATTTTGCACAAACCTCTGTATCGAATTAAACTTTAAAAGCACTTTAAGCTCAGTGAAGGAGAAAATATCAAAGAAAAGCAGATATTAGGGGCTTCTGTGGATCTCGACATGACAAGACTATACTTGCTTACCATCTTCTTTTGTGTTCCCTGAAAGAGTTGGAGTCAGAAAGGGTTTGAAACAACATGAGTAAATAAGTATGAAAGTTAATAATGAAGAAGCAGGTAAATAATTTATTTTAGTTTCATCTTAAATTGATGAGCTATTCCTTTAATCCAACCGACTCTAATGCTTTAAAACAGGGGTGTCTTTTTTTTTTAAAGAGGGCCAGATTTGGTAAGGTGAAAATGAATGGGCACCAACAATACAAATTAACTGTTATACACATTTTTTTTAATCGCAAATGCATACTTTTTCAAACATTTTTTCAAGTTTTTACATTTTCAAGTTTTTACCAAAATCCTATTTGAAGACCTAATGAAGAAAAGGTTTATTGGGAAAAAACACAATTATTGTTCACTGTAAACTTCTACAGTGAAATGTTCACTGTAAACTTCTAAATTCAAAACAGTGATCAGTGCATATTACCTCAGAAGACTATCTTGCCTGCACTAATGTGAAGGGTGATACTGAGATCTTGCCTGCAGTATGTATTCCAGCTTTGGCTCAAAATCAGTGGTTTTGATGCGCAAGAGTCATATTATGAATAAATACTTTAAAAAAAATTATAAAATCTCGTTAGAACTGCAATAAAAAAAAAACATGTTACATCCGCCATCTTGAATTTCCCAACATCTGTGATGTAGCCAGGTCAGCTCGAACCCTGAAATCACCAGGATGTTCAAATCTCAGTTATGTTGTTGCAAAATAATACTCACAATATTGTTAACATTAACAATGCACTCGAACTATTTATTTCTCCTTGTCTTACAACTCCACCTGCTTTGCCTTTCTACACCACTGGGTGTCACAGTTTCACACCAAAACGGCGCATCTTGGTCAGAGGTTCCGGAACTAAGATTTCTGTAAGTGTTTTTTTTTTGTGTTCGTTGACGTGCTTGAAGAATAAGAAACTGTTTTTGGACTTTTACATGTTTTGCTCAAAAGATCACCCTGCATATTAGTGGTAAAAAAATGCTTAACATTCTTGTCATTCAGTGGGCTGCATATTACTGATTTTATATAAGAGGCTGTGGGCTGGTGAAAATTTGTAAGCGGGCCCTTATTTTGGTTAAAAATGATTGTGGAGTGAGGAGGGGGGGGGTGATTAAACTGAATTAATCCTGAATTAAAACTGCCTGCCAAATAAAGTGAAGAAATTGTCACAGTATATAACAGTAAAAATCCATAATTAGTGTAACTAACAAGCCCTTAAAAAAGATACAATATACATTAGATGCATGACAACTTCTCTTGGTAAGGTCACAGCCGGCTCAAGCAACACCTAAAGTCACATTCACATTCTTTTTCCAAACCTCCAGGGCAATTTATTATCTCCGATCCAGCTAACATGCATGTCTTTGGATTGCGGGGACACCGGGAAGGACAAGCAGACAGAAATGTTTCGGCTCAGCTGTGACGTGAAGCAGGTTTTGCTTGTAGCTGCCATGTTCCCCTTAGTGCAAACCGAAGATCTCATTCTTTTCAGCGCACATGAAGATAAATTACATCAGATTTAAAGTGATGCTTTAATTCAATATGTATTCCTTTAGCAAGGGGAGGATGTTGAGCTGAAAGACAGGAGGTTAAACTCTCTTTTATTAGGGTCGACTATGACCCATGTGATTGATTGTAAAGTCAATGTCCTTGTGCGCATCCAAACGTCCTTAAAGCGAAATGTCATCGATTAGAAGTAATCACGTTTAAGACAGAGCAAAGTGCCGTGATTTTTGATCTATTTTAATCAAATTCAAATCCAGTTCTTAGCAACTGCTGGAATTAGCAATTCAAAGTTGGGAATAATCAGCAGCATACTTTGAAATACGAGGACCTTGTGAATTGAGAAGCCCTCACAAGTGTCTTTGCCGAAAAGCCTTTTAAGACCACATGACAGAGGTCAGCGCAGAATTTAAACTGAAGCTCAAACACAACAAAATCGCTTCTTATGAGAAATCAAGACCGCTCTGCTCGCTATTTCTTCCCAATATGTCTATACCTAATTCATTTGGCAGGGAAGATGCTTAAGATTTAAATTTTAAAGCAGGAGGCCCAATGCAAAGTTCTGTGTGGAGTCACTCCATTTTTGCTCCAAAATGTTCATCCAAAAAAAGTCAGAGTGTCCTGCTCTTTGATTTTTGTCTAGGCCACAAATCCATGGTGTGTACCCGACCAGTGGTGTAAAGTACTTTAGTATTTTTGTCTGCTGGACTTGAGCATCTAAAATATAAGCAACTTTTAATCTCTACTTGATTACTGTTTTGATTGATGTATTATGTACTTTGTACTCCACTACATTTGAATGGACACTTACCATTACTAAATCAGGTGAACGTGAATTAGCAGTTGCACTTTTTATGCTTATTTGTGTTTTAAACCTTTTTTTCTTTTATTTTAATCTATTTTTGTCTGCAATTTTGAAACATTGAGGTGTTACATTTTATTTCAATATTAGGAAAATCTCATACATTTCTAAAACAAAAATTGGTTTTCACGTTTCTAGGGGTTTTCCAAGCCCAAATTCAGTATGAGTACTTAAGTTCTTGTAAAATTGGATATCTTACAACTTTTACACAAATCTTCTTGGAATTGGTGACTTGTAATTTGTAATGGGGTAATATTTAAAGTAAGGTATCAGTACATTTACTCAGGTATGGTTCTCGGGTACTCTTTACACTTCTGGTCCAGACTACATGACCAAATTTACTGAGTTTGGCTCCAGCTCCCAGTGACCAATCAATCAAAGAAGTAGCTTTATCATACATTTGTAATTTACATACACTTAAAAACCTATTACGTCATTATAATGTAATTTTGATTTAGAATAAAAAATCAGGCATGATTGCATTCAACCCTGACCCGAACATGAAGCTATTTATAAAATGTGAAGAGGTTGCAGATTTCTGAAGAAAAAAAAAAAAGAATTGACTTGAGGAAAAGACTAATGATTAAAAAAGTGCAGGAGAAACATCAAAGAAATCTTTAAAAAATAATGATTAGATGTCAAAAGCACATCAATGAACATTTTCAGATTGTTATAATGCAGGGGACATAAACTCCCCTGGTTATTTTGCCCCTGCTGAATCTTGATTTCTCAAGAAAACAGGAAGAACCGTCACTGCATTCTGAAGCGTTTCCTGCAGAGACGCGGCGTATTGATTTGCATGTTTTTCACATTTGTACTCGTCATTTGGCATACATGTTGGAGATTGGAAAGCTTATGAAATCCAATCAAACAGCTGCAACTGAGCAGATACCGGCGACCTTCCGCCTGACCTTTCCTCTCTTGCTCTGGTTGTTGGTGATGATGGAGGAATTTAGGCTTTGAACTAGGGGCACAAAACCAAAATGTATACATTTGCATTAATCCAAAACTTTCATCCAAAGTGACGAACTGCAAAAGTAATTAAAATGTACAGTTTAAAAGTAAAAAATTAAAAGTTTGTTTTAAATTCCATTACAGTAGACTATTTTAAATATTTCACAAAATTAGCATTAGCATAGCATCTGTCTTAGGTAAACTATTTTAATCAGATTTAACTATAAACTTTATTTAGTAAAGAATATATGCATTTATTTACAATTATTTTACTCATCAGCTCTAATATATATATATATATATATATATATATATATATATAATAAGTATAGAATAATAATATTGCTAATGATTATTTCATTAATCATGTAACAATAAACAATCAATAATATTCAAATATTAATTTCCACTTTTAGTCAAATCACTTGATGGAAACAAAAAAATCAGAACGTGTTAAATGATGAGCAACCATATGCTTTTTTGGAAAAAGTCATATCAAACTAAAATCCGGTGGATTATTAACAGAGATTATACTGTAAATAGGCTAACGGACAGAACCCATGTAATAGTTAATGCTGATGATGACCCAGCATTTTTGACATCAGTCCACCTTTCATTAATACATTTATGGCGCTCTGGATGAAAGCATGTAGGTGTGGGAATTTGTATGTGTCTTTCATAAATAGATAATCATATGTCAAAGTATGTGTGTTCATGTATGTGCGCGGGGAGCAGAGAGTTCATCATAAATATGTGAATGTCTAAATTGAATGTGCACAGCTTGATGAATAATGTACTCAGTGGGTGTCTAACTGAATAAATATCATTCTGTTAACTTCATTTTCTGTGTATTTATTTGCATCAGTGTGTGTGTGTGTGTGTGTGTGTGTACATTTAAATCGAATGACGGAAACTTCTGAGACTTAAAACGAGGTCATTTTATGTACGTTTAAGTGTAAACACACTCGCTTGTGTCTGTGTGCATGCGCGATGGATTTATTTAGTTTTTTAAAATAATTACACGTGTCCTTGTCAACATCAGGTCAACTTCCCTCGACGACCTCATTGCAAACGCAGGGCAAGTTTCAAATGCACGCCAATGAAACCAAAAATATTATTTTGAAATCTGCACATTTTCAATGGCTCTGGCTTGTTTAATTATAGCGTAGCTTAGAGCCAAGTATCTGCCTTTGGCAACTGCTTATTCGGTTTTTAAGTGCTAACTAGCTGAAGAGAAGACGTTTTCTCAGAGAGATTCCCAGCATGCACTTAATATGAATTAATAATATAACAGCATTGTTTTTTACCAGTTGTACTTTGTAAATTATTTTGTTTTGATGCCATAATGGGTTTATTCCTCTTACTGATAATTTGGATGTTTTTTAGGCTTCTTTATCATCAGAGATTTTTCTCTGTGTGTCCATATGACTTTGTCAATAATTGAGAACAACAAGCACTTTGCACTTCATGTGCATCTTTCATAGAGCGCACAATAATAGATGAGCTGCATAATATTCTTATTATTGAAAATTATTAATAAAGTCAACAACTTGCATGAAAGGATTGTGAGTTCACTAAATGGGATTATGCAGATTATTCACACCAAATGCTTTTTGTAACATGTTTTTGACAGAAATTACTAAAAGATGTTTTTATTAATCAAAAGCATCTGAATGTTCAATGTGCAATTTAATAAGAACAGCTAAATCATAATTACACAGATGAATTGATGCTGTTCATGTATCACTTCAGAAATCATCTGCCTGTAAATCTGGTAAGGATCTCTCACAAACCTTGGATGTTTACTGGACTATTTCTTCTAGGAAAAAAATGGTGATGGAAGATGCCACTTCAATTTATTCAACTTTTAATCTCACTTCTGGCAATAGCGACAACCGAGATTTTAAACATCCAATTTGTGGCCTACAGACTATAGGGCGCAAAGAAAGTAGGTTAAATAATAATCAAGAGGAAAAAAGGATGAAGAGAAAAACCAGACAAACTCCTACAAAATCCCACAGAGCCGCGTTTAACAGGTTCTAATGGAATCAGGCAGAATTTTGCAATGATTTGAACAGGACGGCTCGTAGGTAAAAAGAAAGCTTTTAGTAAAATGCTAAAAGCAAAAATCAATACACCGTCCATTAAACAGCTAAATAAAATCGGTGCTCTGTCATTCAAAATATTAGGAAGAGAGACAACAAAACTTTTGTATGTGGAAAAACACATTTGATATTTGTATTTAAAACGTTCATGCATCAAATCATTTTTAAATAACACAGCATCTATGTCGATGTCACAGAGACATGCCACCAATCCTGGCATCTTTCTTCTAAAGGTAGATTCACATTTTGAATCACTGGCAACTCAATTATGGAAACTTCACTTCTATTTGCTAAAAGCACAACCGCCATGCAAACTCACAGTTAAACACAATACGTACGTACTGTATATCAATAGCGCAGTAATGTAGGTGTTCGACCTGTATTTGGAGGTTGGCAAGTTTAACTTTTTTCTCATTTCCTTCCTCCGTCTTATAGGCGGGTCCACAAACAGAATACCACATCCTCACAGCTGAAGTGGTGGTCAACTTATAAACAGATATTTATAAGCTATATATATATATTATATATATATATATATATATAAAATATATCAACTTAGAAACAGACAATTTTGTGTGTTTCTCACATGGAATAGCCTTTTTTTCTAAGAACAAGATAGACTGTCAAGATTCACATGAAAGTTCTCTATTTCTGGCCATTTTGAGCGATTGATTGATCCCACAAATGTGATGCGCAAGATTCTCAACCTGCTTAAAGGAAGGTCAGTTTTATAGTTTCAAGCTTTTCCAATCATCCATTATCCTTCTGACACAATTAGCAAACATCTTGTACCAATAAAACACAGTTGATGGAAATGGGCCTTTATACACTTAGATATTGCACCAAAAACCAGAAATTTACAGCTAGAATAGTTATATTATATATATATATATATATATATATATATATATATATATATATCTATATATATATATACGTGTGTAAATATATATATATATTTATACACACACACACACACACACACACACACACCTACACACGTATATACCGTACCCTGCAAATATAAGCAACCCCTGAATTTTCAGGCTCAAAATAAAAATTGCTAAAAAAAACTATTTTTTTACATGTCGGATTAAATTACGATAACTTCATATCGGTATGTATGATTGTCTGATGAAGAGCCTAATCGACCCCTGTACACAATGTGGCAAGATGGTGAAACTGAGCGGTGAAATCTACAGTGAAGTCTCCAAGCAAGTGTCCTAAAATGTGACTTTTGAATGTGACATCCACAGTGGCCTCCATTAAACAATGAGTTAAACGTGTGCAACATTCACCCTGATGTAAACAGGCAATCAGAGTACGACAATAAAGCAACTCACTTGTTTATATCTAAACATATATTTATAGAATTAATACGTGCAACATGAGCCATTGCGTTGTGAGCCCTTCGTTCTTTACATTTCTTGTACGAGAAAGCCCACTGGTCTTCTCAAACTCCACAAACTCATTCGCCGACAAGTTGCGCGTCCCTCCTACGCTTTTTTAGTGCCCTTTGTTTTTCTTAGCGGAACGTCTCAAAAAGCCCAAAGTAATCCCAAACCCTCTAATATATGTTTAATGAGTTAGCAAGACTGAACAACCTCTAACTATAGTACAGTAATTGCCCACTGCCAATTAAAAGGAGGACAGGCTCCCCTTGGGTCTGATTCCTCACTAGGTTTCTGCTCGCTGCGCTTCTCTGTGGGAATCATTCTTCCCACAGGTCGCTTAAAGGTACCCTACGGCATTCTCAGAGGGTTTCAGACCCAGCATTCTGTGAAGTTACTCCCTGACAAGATCCATTTGAAGATGCTTCGCAGTAGGAAGAAATTTAATAATGCATGCACTTGAATTGTTGGCAAGCGTCAACGCAAGCTTTTGTATGGGACCAGACATCGGGTTGAGATGGTGAAAGATCTACAATAGAGAGGGAAAGCGCTTAACTTTAGTGTATTAGTGCTGGAAAGTAACTACCTGAAGACCAGCTAGATCATTAACCTTCCCAAAATATAAGCACCAGCACATAGACGGCATTCAGATGTAAATCTCGCAGTAGTTCTACGCAGTAATGTGTGTGATTGTGCATTTGTTCCTTCGGGGCCGTTAAATGTTCTTGTGCAGCTGCAGTGAGAGAAAGATTTACATTTAATTAGCCGACTATTCAGAGTATACGGAGAAGCCCAGGAAAACGCCAAGCTAACAAACGCTATTTGTGATATGGCTTTTCCTCCGCTGATTTGCATGAGAAGCAGCAAGTCTGGATTACTAGTCAACCAGGCTTCTAAAGTTCACCCGCACAAATTTCAGTCATTATTTGATATAGAATTTTTCAGGTTTTGTGGTCAAAATATACAGCTGTAATTTTATTGCACATTATTACAACCTGTCTTGTTTATTTAAGGTTTATTTTCTTTTCCAAATGATATTTGCACAGATGGTCAAAGCCTTTAAAAAAGAATAATATTATTAATTCAATTAATATTTTTTATGGTTTGCAGTTGTAACGCCAACATCCAACCCTGAATTTTCAATTAAAACAAGATTTTGTTTAAATAATTTAGATTGACTACATTATCACAATAATAAAAAAAAACGGTTAATGTAACACTGTAACCTTCTTAATAGACTTTTTCTATTTTAGTAAAAATATAATAAAATATTATAATAATTATAGAAATTTTACTATTATAATATCGTAGTTTTATATTGTATTATTTAAATATAACTTATATTACTACTAATAATATATAAATATTTTTATTAAATCTTTTAAATAGTGTGATTCATATTATACAGTACAGCTAAAACATTATATATAATTATACACTATAAAGACTAATAAAAATAATAATACTTTCAAGATCGTGTTTATGAATGGTTTCCTTCTGTTTTACTTTGCCGGTCTCCTATAAAAAGCATTCTGATTTTGAAATAATATGCTTTCCTTCTTAACGTCCACCTTCATTGCATCTGTTTTCCACGCTCAGCCTCAAACGCTAAACATGTCTGCTGCTGTGGCTAAGTACAGGATGCGGTTCATCGGAAGACACAGGCCTTGTTAAAACAGTCATGGAAATTACAGACCTGTGCCTTTTAAAAGCCATTAAGGTCGACACCTGGCACACATGCAGAACTGTGCTGCGGAACAACTGGAAAACTGTTATGGCTTTAGATGGAAGAGTGCGTTATCTCAATTTAGCCTGTCGTCGGCTTGCCCTACTTAAACGTGTCTGTGTTTATGGGCTGACGTTACAGACCAACTGGAAACTTTGGTCCATCTGTTACAGAAATGTGTTCTCTCCACAATTATGTCTAATGGAGACTCCTCGCTAGAGAAGTTCTAAGTGCCGACCTCATCCCCGGCCTATTAACGGCCGCTATAAAACACACAGCGCACCCCGCCAGAAGTTATTAACTGTGACCAATGCTTCACACACTTCATATTACCACAAGACCTTTATTCCGTCCTGCACCGAGACGTGGATCCACTCACAGTAGGTAAGTCATTCAAGTTCAAAGTAAAAATTACTCAAGGGTTTGATTCCTGGACCCTGGGGTGCAATTAGTGCTACTTAACGGGCTTTTCATCGAGAAATCGAAAGAAGGGTAATCGAGGTAAATCCAATATGGATTCAAGAGAATTACTTGATTTGTATTTATTATTTACACTAGTTTTTTTTTTACATTCATGGTACAAACATCCACCACAGATACTTTCCCAAGCATGTAGCACTTTTCCAAACGCACTTTGAGTTTCTGTCATTTGCTCTATGAAATACTATGGAGCTTTTGATTTTTTTCCTCATATAAATAGATTCTTGGGTGTGAATGCGCATCCAAGATCGGCCTTTAATTAATCTGCACTGACCAGCCAATCTGCACATTCCCATGAAGTGGAAAGATTTGATTGTATGATGTCATCAGTAGCTGTTCATAACTCAGAGCGACCCACTTACAGTCCAAGAGACAATCACCAACACGATTGACCGAAAGGCTGGGACAATACTCCACAAATACACCATAAAGTACAAAATTTGCTTTCAACTTGGGAAAATTGAATGTTCATTATTTGAATTTCAGAAGATTGCTCATAGATGTGAGTTTGTGTGTCCCGCTCTGTGACTGGTTGGCCATTGATGCAGGGGGAGTGTCCCACCTTCAGGGCTCTGATTGACTGGGATTGGCTTCAGCTCCCTGTGACCCCAAGGTGGTTCAAAAAATAGATGTAAATAACTGAATATTATTAATTTAAATGAGACAAACAAAGTATCATATTAACCTAAACATAAGCACTGCTTTTTCATGCACAAAAAACAAGTGTCATTATAGGCAAACATACTTTTTGTATAACACTTTTGTTAGTGTTCTGATTTTCCTGAAACCTATAATTTATGACTAAATACCGGTATTTGTTCTGTTATTCATGAATATTCCACAAAGAAAAAGCACACTGATAATAAAGTTAACGTAAGATAAAGATGACATATTTCCATTTACTTTCCTTGATGACAACTTGTTATCTGTCAAAAAAGCGTAATTTTGCTCACATGATACCCATTTAGTACAATTTACAATTTGTAATATAACAAAAAGCAGAAAATTACACTTGAAAATACATGATTTGTATTTTCATTGTATCTATTAATATACAACAAATAAAATACAATAATTTAAATATTTTACATCAAAGGTCCAGATTGGACATTACATTTACAGTAGATTCCTTTTAATCGAGACACATTTGTCTTTAGAAATTGACTTTCCCGTGTTATCAGCATCACCCGTGTTTGTCAAAATGAGATGAGACGTACTGTAAGTAATAGGGGTGTGACGAGATCTCGTAGCACGAGATCTCGCGAGATCCAATTGAATCTCGTGATATCGCGAGAATTTGGCGCCATTTTTGAAATATTTGCAATACCGTGAATACCGTGATAATTAATGGATTTGATATTTATACAAGTATATAAACCCTTTAATACAGTATAACACATTATAAGTTGTAACTTACAACCATCAATGACGGCACGGACATTGCTAATCGAACACAGAAAGCAGTGTAACAGACTGAATTAATCGATCACACCCGCGACGCGCATATGCGCTGCTCCGTTTTCTGTGCTGTGCCTTTAAGAGAACGTATGACGCGCGCGAGAAAATCTGCTTGTTTTATTTTGAACAAAGTCTGTTTTCGGTTGGAAATCATGGTTTCACGTAAAAAAAGAAAAGAAATCGGCAAGAAAAGCGACGAATACCAGAAACAAAGCTAAAGTAGGAAGCCGCTCTCCCTCTCCCCCCCCTCTCTGTCTGCTCTCTCTGTCTCTCGTCTCTCTCTCTCTCTCTCTCTCTCTCTCTCTCTCTCTCTCTCTCTCTCTCTCTCTCTCTCTCTCTCTCTCTCTCTCTCTCTCTCTCTCTCTCTCTCTCTCTCTGTCTCTCTCTGTCTCTCTCTCTTTTCTCTCTATAATTGACTGGCCAGTGACACTTTCAATACATTTGTTTTTTAGAGCTAAAATTAACACAGTGAATTTAATCATAATGAAGTAGATTGATGTTGAGTTGAACTTGATGCCAAAATGATTCTACCATTCTTTACAATTTACTGGAAGACTTGTCTTTGTTTATAAATAGTGTTTAATGACTGCGCTTGATGGATTTTCTATACTATTGACAGTTAAAACATTTTGTGAAATTACTTGCCTGGCAATTTATGGCATCATATTTTGTATGATCAATATTATGTTGGTTATCTGGTTATGACTGCATGCAATTGGTGAAAATATGTTGAATCAACAGTTTTGAATGTTTTAGTTAAATAAAATACAGATAAAATATGGCTCTCCTTATATTATATCGAAGGTTTTTTTTTATTTAAAAAAAAATCTAAATCTCGTCTCGATCTCGTGAGCCTAGTGTCTCGTCTCGTGGGAAAAGTGTCTCGTCCCACCCCTAGTAAGTAACATAAAATAGTCATTATGGCCTTTTTTGTTTATTGTTTGACTAACATAGGAATGTCGGCACAACACATTCTTACACACTGTTCATTAAAAATAAGTTTCAGTGTGTAAAGAACTTATTCAGTGCGCCTTGACAGACTAATGAACTGTCATCTAACGCAGCGATGGGTGTTTTACTGCAATCTTTTTTTTCCACGCTGTTGATGGAAACTCACTACATATTTTCAACATGATAAAGCTCCACCTTTCCTTCATCATTCTCACTTTCAATCATCAGTGGAGACGACACAAACCCAAAATAATTTATCATTCACAAACTAATTTTTTTTTAACATCATAAAATGTTTACTGTCCCATTTAGCACAATTTTGGTGCATATAATCAATTTGTTACTAGACGTTAGGATTTGGTTTGAATAATTAGCTCAAAATTGATCATCGTACCAAATTAACCTGTACATTTTTTTTAAATCTTCGTGAAATAGCAGTTTGGTTCCACTCTTTCAAAGTTCTTTGTTAAAGTTTGATCCACAAGTAGTGAGGACAAGGAGATGACATCATTGCCGCGGCCCACATTAAGAAGTCAACACTCAAGAGATGCATATTAAATCTCAAGTTATCACATTAAAAAATAAATATATAACACTTCTAATGAATTAAACATGTCGGGGGACACATGCGTAATGTAGCAGACTTTCCACTGTCTTCACTTTCTCATCCACTTTTTCTTTTTTTCTCTTTCTGTCCACAGACACACACACACACACACACACA
>CM051501.1:20588268-20714350 GCA_028031935.1 Paedocypris micromegethes | reverse complement strand
ACACACACACACACACACACACACACACACACACACACACACACTGTCAGACAAACAAATTCACTAACTCACACACATTTCCAAAGATAAATCGTAAAGAATTACAACTATTAAAGTGGTGAAATTCTTTCGGTGTCAGATAAACATCTGAGCGAGGGGAGACACGTGTTCTTTATCTGAACCACACAAGCTTCACAAGCAAAACCATCTGCACAGCCAGATCATCCCATGCGTGTCCGCTGAACATTTATCACCTACGAATCTTCTGGGAGGATTTTCCAATAACTGACCATGGAAGGTATTTTCTCCCATTACTGGTCTGAAACTAGTGTTGGATTTTGCCTTTTATTCATATAAAAATGTAAAAAAAAAAAGACTCTGAAAATACGAGAGGAGCAAGCAGTTTTTGCATATTTTCTGCATGGGAAGAATATTTCCATGCTTCCAAAATTGTCTATTTCATTTCTGGGCATTTGTGCTGAAATGAAATTGTATCAGATTCAGCATGACGGCACATCTAATGCTGCTATTTTTAAGTCTAACATTATGATTCCTGTCTTGGACTGGGAGCTCACCTAAAATAACACTCATTTACATAAGCATTTGCATAAACAGCTCCCGTTTGGTGTGTTTTTGGACGCATTATTAGAGTCACAACTTTGCTTTATTGGTGCCGCTTCATTCCCTTGTGAGTTTATGAATGAACATCCTTATATCTAATATGCTCTGAATACATTTATATATGTGTAAACTCACAAACACACACACACGCATGCATTCGCATATAATCAGGTTAACATCCAATATATTGGGTTTAACAATGCTAATTTACTTTGTTTAAAAATGCGTCCAAATATATTGTGGAGTTATAAACTGAAGCCTGTATGATTAATTCATTATATTGGTATTTTTTTATTCTTTAGAATGCAATCATTATAACTTACAGTTTACCTCATTATAATGTGCACGCTATTCTGTGTATTTGTAAACAGTCATAATTCATTTTGATAGTTGTATTTATATACACCTAAACTGGTTTAACAAAACTATTATTGTTGACCCAAAACCTAATGGTTGGCTGGATGACTGTGGGATTTATAGTTTCAATGAGACAAACCAATGAAATAGTAAAATAAATAAAAAAACAAATAAACAATATATTTTTTTAAACGTGTAAACAATTAACATTTTTTATTTGTAGCAATAAAACAGCAGAAATATTTAGAAAAAACAATGTTAATATTTAATACATATTTTGAATTAAGTTTTTATGTACAGTATGCATGTACATAGCAATTGTAATTATGTATGTATTACATCTATATGTGCATTACTTTAGTGTAACTGGTAAATAAGATGATATTTGTTTCATCAGCATTTTTTCATTCACATTAACTTTTGCCATTCTGTGCACAGTATACATGGATATTTATTCATACACATTTATGTATTGTATGAATAAATAATAAATACATGTGTGTAAACATATACTGAGTATATTTATCACATGAATATTTAAAGACACGTGAAGCTACTTCATTAGTTAAATAGGCTAATGCGTATTAGCTGATTAGCAATCACATGACAGCGAGTCCCAGTATTTCGGCAGCTGGATGCGGTGAAGGCAACATGTGGTAAACATGACATGTGGACAACAGTTTATAAATTCTGTTTAAAAATGTTTAAAAGTCCAGTTTATAAATGGGTAAATTGTCAAAACAATACTTAACACTGAGAAAGAGTGAGCTATCGCAAGCCAAATTAACATTTAAAAACCAATTTATTAGACTTGCAATTGTATTTCTAAAAGAGTTTTGACTAAATACTATCACAAGTGCAAAACACTAAGGACTGTTTGCTACTGAAAATTGTTTTATGAAGAGTTGCAGTGGAGGTTTAAATGGTAATTTGGCTTGCCATTATAGTTTTCTAAAAATTTCCAAGGAGGTAGTGGAATCATTAATGAGTGCGATGAGACTAACTGTGATAATGACGGAAGGTCGTCGCCATTGATGCTGAAACTACTTTGAAAAAAAAAATCCCTGTAAAAATCCCTGTTTGAATAATGAGAATTAGTTGGTTGGCTTGTTTAGTATTTTTCTTTTTTATTATTGTTGTTGATAATAAGTTGGTTTGTTTGCTTTGTACTATATAATAAATAATGTTAAGTTTTTGAGAAAGAGTTTAATAAAGATGGTTTTTGGAAGCTTACTGTTGCTGCCTTAAAAATTTTAATTTCTGTTTATTAATGTGCCATGTAGTCCGTAAAATATGGTAATATTGGAGTGCTTCACTTCTCTATGACTGGGACAGCAAACAGTTTGGAATGTTCGGTCAATTTGCTGCACAAGTGTATTTTCACATTGTAGACATTTTAGATGCACCGCAACTGGCAGTTTATTGTACTTTATGACTTCTGTGCAAGGTCATATGATTTATGAAATTGTGATGGAAAGAACTGAATCGGCTTTCTTAAAAGGTGGTAAATGTTGTCCGGAAGGTTGATGGGATCATGATTCTTGAAGACTTTTTCCAGACATTTCATTTTTCAAACCGCTCCAAGTTTGTGTGTCATTTCACTGTGTATGTGCAACTTCACAGCATAGTTACATTCAGAGCAAATTTTAGATTCTGTCCCTAGTGGCCAAGTGTACAAAGTCACAAACTTTACTTTGATGCCAGCCCCAAATCAGGGAACTCTGTGTCCAAACATAAAGTTTGATTCAAAATTTCAAGTCAGAGTTTGGCATAAAAGACTAAACCACATGAATCTTCCCTTCTCTAAATCAAGGGTTCAGTCAAGTGGTGGTGCTGTAATGAGGCAGGAGTATTTTATTGGCACATTACGGGCCCTTTAGTGCCAACTAAGCTTCGTTTAAGTACCCAAACCGCATTAGTAGCTCACTGATGTTGGTCAGGTCCATTGACATAACAGTATCACGGGATAATGTGCCATGTCTGAAAGCACAAATCATGTCAACTGATTTCTTGAAGGAGACAGTGAGTTACTTTACTCCAGTGGCCTCCAAAGTCATCAGATCTCAATCCAGTAGAGCAGCTTTGGGATGTGGTGGAATAGCAGATTCACATATTTGACGTGCATCATGTAAATACACACGTCTTATATTGAACAGAGTCTTCACTCGTGGAGTGCAACCATGAGAGAGCAAATGAGGGAGGTCTAATACGACCATAAGAAGTGAGGAAGAGAGAGAGAAATAGTCAGGAAAGGCATAGAAACACATTTCCCTTCAAAGTCGGTCATTGCAAACATCAGAGTCAGTTCTGCTCTTAATCAGGACAGATGGAATAGTTTTCCATCGCTCTGCAAAAAGCTGGAGACGCTGTGTTTGTGTTTTTCTTCTGATATGTCGGAAACTATTTGTAGTTAAGAAGCATTACTTATTATAAATATATTTATTTTCCATTTCTGGGTGATGGGGAGCTGGAGCTAATCCCAGCAAAGAGTCCTAGGCCGGCCACAGTCCAAAAACATGTGCTTTGGAGAATTGGGATTGGAAATTTGACCATAGTTAGTGAGTGTGTGAATGGGTACTGCTCTGTGATTGATTGGCCACCAATCTAGAGAGTCAGAGTTGCTGAAATACAGAGCTCCCCAAGACCCAGAAATGGAGTAAGCAATACAAAGCTTGAAACAAATGACGTACATGTACCTCATCCTATAAGTCGATACCAATCCTAATATTAGAGTTTCAGATGAATTTATAATAATCGGCTTTCCACTCCGCTCAGTGGCAAATGTTTAAACAAATCTGAGTAAATGTTACAAAGGTAAAACCTCTTCTATTTAACAGAAAATATGTCTTCCTAAACACGCTAGGCTCGAAGCAGAAGGCCTACTGGAATCAGTGACATGGACTTCAGCACATACGGAGCAGCGGGAGTCTCAATCGTTTAGACCAATCGGGAAGACGCACAGCATCATAACTGAGAAGGATTTAGAAAAGGAAAACCTGGAACTGTGCTCCACGTGTAAAATGCTTTCCTGCTCACTGAACGTCAACCTCTGCCACCCTCCCTCTCTTGCCTCCAACTACCTTCTTCTGTATTTTTAGTATTGGAGAGTAGGCGTCGCGTCCTTATGAATTTTCATGGGTTTTCTGTGTGTAGGCAGAGCGCGCTCTTCTGGCAAAAGCTCAGAAATACTCACTCATAAGTGCACACGCACAAATACACTCATTCTATCGGAGAGTGAGAGAGAGAGAGAAAGAGAGAGAACGTATTCTCGTTTGAATTGTAAACACACGCTCCCATATTTAAACATACACATTCTGTCTTTATGTCAAATGGTTTGTTGCCTCCTGACCTACATATCAGATTCTGTTTGTCTTTATTGTCATTGCACATGTGTCAGAGCAACAAAAAAGCAGCTGTGCAAAATAACACCAAGATAAAGTGCAAAGCCAATTGTGATGATTTGAAATATTTGGAGATATACAGATGAAATGGGCCGAAAACCTTTTGATTTGCGATATGCATGTACAGTAGACAACATTTAATTGCGTAAAAGTTACATTCCAAAGCTACATGTGAAAAATGTGATCTACAAAAAATAGAAAACGGCATAAATGATCCACTCACAGTCTTTCAACATGCAGCACAACTCCCAGCGTTAGAAGAATCAACCTTCAAGCAACCAAGACATTTTAGCTGCTGTTAAAAATAGCGCAACAGGATCCTGAGTCTATGAGAGAAGACGGTGTAAAACTAACACAGCGTTAAAGACACAAACTCCACAGTTTGAAGAATGCAATTAAGCAATAAAACTGGGGGAATTAGCCGTGGTTGATGTTAAAATCTGTGAAAAAATATAGCGAAATAGAAAAAGACAAAAATCAATCTGCAGTAAAATCCTCCATCTTTCCCACAACTTGAAAGCAGACATCATTTTCTCTGACTGGCACAGTGACTTAGTTGAAGCTCGTTAGCATCATCTTAAATTAGCAGCAATAAAAAACAATGAAGCTACTGCTCTCACTTAAGACTCCAATTGCTGCAATGGCATCTATAGTCATAGCTAAAGAGAGAGATCAAAACGGGATCCAATACCTAGCCTTGCATGTGACAAATATGATTTTTGAGAACTTAATGGTGTTTATCTTAATAATCTGTGTTACGTAGGACACTACTATGCGCTAAAAGACAAATAAAAAAAATACTGATACACACAAAAACCCGGAGCAGTGGGCAGCATTAAGCCAGAGACGTCTGTTGGGGAAACTACCGGATCGGGATGTGAACACACACGACAGCCCACAAAAACCAGGCTTTAAACTCGGGTTTACCATTGGACTTGATTTGAAAAATCTAAATTTGGAGTTGGTCTCAGCTTTTATTTCCATGCATACTTTGAGTAGATAGAAATGGTTAAACTTTCCAGGTTAAACTTTACCCTGCTGGATTAAAAAAGATACTCACGGGGACAGTCAAAAAAAAAGTCAAGACACTAAGGAACACATAAAGATTTTATGTCTCACATAAGATTATGCCAACGAGAAATTACATCCATCTAAAAAGCGACGAGATCTAGGTCTCTCGCTTCCCCGCGCGCTAACATGCACCCAACTGAGGAAAAAAATCCCCTGACTTCTTCATGAGCTTCAGTTAGTGACATGATAATACAATGTTAATCGGGTTTTAGGGCACACTTCAGAGATTTATTTGTCGTCATTGACCCTTTTGGTTTAAGCTCGCATGCATGTGCGCTCACACGCTCTGGGCTGTGTGCTGAAACGCAGACGCGCGATTACACGCAGACTGAACTTCTGCAGTACTTACTGACAGCAATCCAGCATGTGAAAGTTGTTTGGGAGGGTATATGATAAACGATCAGCATATATTATGGCTGCAGCGCCCAAGGGAATGTCGCTTATGTCCAGACTAGGGCCCTAATTATGGCAATTTGATTTATTTAGCAGTCGTCTTTCATGTTTATGACGTGCTCGCGAGTTATTAATTTGTTAAGGTCTTCGCTCTTTTGATATGAGCGACGTAAACATGTTTAGGGCGCATTGCTTACTTAAACCATTAATGTTGCGCATATGGATAACGTCACAATTAATTAGATTAACACGATGGGAGGATTAATGCTCACATACACAGGCCTCTTTATTTAACCTGAAACGAATGCTAGAAAACGGTTTGGTAGATGCCTGTTTTGCCCTCTGATCTCCTGTCTCTTGTTTTGCTTCATCTCCATTATACATCTGGACCTTTATGTGGTCAGTGATGTGTAAAAGTAAAGCTAAACACACCATGACCTGGTGGACTTAAAGAGCGGTAATGTTGTGCATGGATGAGCTTGGTCCATGTCATCCATTAAAACATGTACTGTATGTTTGTATGAAGCATCTGTAAAAATAATGCTTTGTGTGAATCAATATCTAAAGCCAAATAATGCAATACGTGAAAAATACATGAAATGACAAGTCATTACATAATCAGCTGAATTACAGTGTAGAAACTCAAAGACTTCTGTAGTGCACTTTCATTTTCCCATTGAGGTTTTCTCATGAAAAGCTTTCCCTGCCATTAAAGTGCTCTCAAGAAATAGTAGGTCAAATCTAAAAAAAAAAAAAAAAAAAAAAAAGCAATTGAAATGAAAGGCAATTTCATAAATCTATCATTTTTTTCATCCAAGGATCTCAGTGAAACTGAAAACCATGACATTACATGAATGTATGCACACAACAGTGTTCGCAAAAGTACAAGTTCCATTAACATTACCAGTTAAGTCTGCAAATTTAAAGAAGCTAAATTCTAAATTTGGATGCTATTTATTTCTACTGATTCAATATGTGGATCTGATGTTTGTAATACTGAATATCTAAAGTTAATTTCCCAGAGCAAAGTCTTGTTAAAAAAAATGCAATACATGTAGTTTTAAACATTAAAATTACTATAATAACTATTGTTTATTATTATATACTTCTTTGAATAATGAAAATGCATGTTGTTCATGTAGATTAAAAACAATAACAATCTAAATTAATCATTCAACTTGTTAATCCAATTACCATTTAGAAATTAACAAACAGAATTTTTTATGAAATCTCTAGGATTCTTTATCAATGAGAAAAAATCTTTAAAAATAAATTATTTTCTTGACACAAGACCAGTACGGATATAGTACGGTGACTTCCACCTCAACAAACGCGTCATTTCAACTGAACTGCAGTCAAACTGACAAAACCCGTTTTGATCCAAACAACACTGTATACCACAATCCTTCAATCCCGCTTCAGGAACTCAGCACAAGTAATAAGTAAAACCATTTTTCTTTCTTAACAAGAACAATCATGTGTTGACAAAATCATTAAAATGTTCATCTTTTCAAGGCAAAACAAATTTCCTGCTCGTACCTTAATCGCATACGAGGCTCGACCAAACATAAATAGAAGTTGTCATCTGTCAGTGTATAGAAACTAAACTGCCCTAAAGAAACTATATTTATTACGCACCAACCCACTCGTACTCCGTATACGTGCCATCTGGCACACACACTCTTATAGACAGTATGCTTATTATGCAACACATTAAAACAATATAGTTTCTTCAGTTATTTCGAAATATTGTATCAAAACGCCAAAAGGTTGTTTGGATGCAAATGCAACGTTTCACATATCTGGAAAAATAATATATTCAATTACCATAATTTAATTTCTTCAAGAATAAATATATTTTAATTTTTATATTTTTGTAACTAGGATTACACTAGTTTATGTGGTGAATGTAAATTAGCAACACACAGGATGAATGGCAGAGCAGCATTGACAAACACTGATATGTTCAGTATTCCAGTTTGTACTGGTTTTCAAATTATTCTTCAGTGGTGAACATGTTCTAACAAGACTTGGGGTGAAACACTTTTCCTGCTAACCATCTGACCACAATAACATTTAGATGACAATTTAACTAACAATCATTCATCGTCAACATTTGTATGTTTTATTTCAGACACTCTCTCTCTATCTCCCTCTCTCTTCTCTCTGCTCATAGAGCAAACGCTTGCTCATAACTGTTGTTTGTGCAACAGACGTTTACAACCTCTATCGCTGTGAAAATAGGAAAGTCCCAAATATAAGCCAGAGTCCAAATCAGGAGCCTTATTAAGAATTATATACCCTATAAACAATTTTTGCAGCTCTAATAATGTAGTGTAGATTGTGATTAATGCAGGTTACAGTTTAAGCAGAACAAAAACGACACAGACGCAATTACACAAGGTGTTGCGTAATCAATAGTGCCAGATGACCAACGTGTACAAATCAACGCATAATGAAACCGATGTAAAGCAGATGAATGTGCAAATAGATTTATTCAGACGAGAGTCAAATCTACCTGTAAATACAGATTCATACAGGTTGTGTAATCCACAACAAGCTAACCACAACCCAACTACTCTTGACAATAAAATACCCTACAGTCTTGGATCTGGATGAAGTCTATGTAGATGCACACAGACACGGCCTGTCTCAAGAAGACGGATGCAGAAAATATGATGTGCTTGTGGTTCCTAGACATTAGTTAGGTTGAAAACCAGATGCTGGGAGAGCAAACACTTGACCGTCTGTCCAGTTTTAAAGAGGGTTAGTGGCCGACTGATCATCTGACAAGTATTTCCTAATTCTAAAAGCCACTAAGAATTCTCTACCACTTTCAAGCCTTTATTGTACTGAAGTTAAACACAGGTGAGTGCCAAACCTGAAAATATTAGCCTCACTTTTTTGTTTCTTCTTTAATCTCAAACGAACGTTGACTGGAAACATAGCAAGAATGATCCGTCTGACATTGGGTCGTACAACATGTTTATGTTTGTATTCAACTGAGAATCAAAATCACATCTGAGATTAATCCATTAGTTCAATTTCACTGTAAACATTTACTCCCATTCACATCAAAATCAAAAAGAACAATTCTAAAAGTTTGACCATAGAGAATATTAACATGCTTTTGTCTTTTTTTTCTCCGTTTTTAAATATATATGCAATGAAATCACAGTAATAAATTAATTCCACATATAGAACAATTTATAAACAAATGGAACTCAGGATAAAACATAGTAAAAGTAGGAAATTTCATACATAAATATAATATTGCAACCTGATATTGTGCATATCGCTGGAACAATCATTATAATTAAAAACAACCAAAAATCTTTGCGTGACTGTGGGGAAGTGATGTGTGTGTGTATGTGTGTGTGTGTGTGTTCGAGGCAAACAGGACCTTAATATGTGGCTCAGTATTGACATCATTATTTGGTGTGGGCTTTGACTTTTTTTTTTCTCCCTTCTCCAAGTCCTTTCAATCCATCCAAGCACGAGGATCTCCTCCCTAATCCTTCATCTTATTCCTGCCACCTCTCGGTCACCGTCTTAATCCACCACCTATTCCTCCTTTCTGCAACACAAATAAGCTTTGCACATCTTCTTAAATATTTGGCAGTGTATAAAACAGTGTAAAAACTGACGATCACCTACTTTTTTTCAATATTCTATATAGACAACAATAGAAAATATGCTGAAGATGACGAAATTTCGATGGATGAACACCGACACGTCCTACAGTGTTGTGCCGTGAGCACAGGAGTGCCTTCCTGTTTCCTGCGTTGGCGTAATGCATGCAGGTAAAAACGGAATTAAAGGTGAGGAGAGACAAAGATTTTTCCTGTGTGCCTTCACAGTTACAAACCAGTACAACTGCAAGCCTCGAATTTTCCTTGACTGAAATTCTATAACATTACTGACACTTGTGATTTGCAAAAACGAAATGATTTGCTCCTGCGTTTTACCACGGCAGGAAGAAAAAACCTCTGCCAGTCTTTTTGGATCGGCCCACAGCGAAGCCTTTACGTTAAAATGCATTTGTATGTGCATTTACAAGCTACTCGAACAACCGAACCAAAGTTCTGCTGCCGACAACTCAAATGTGGTTTGCTTTTGCCAAGCACTTGTTTATTTCGAATCTGGTGGCCGTGTAAAAAAAACGACACGCCATTTACGTTTAAAAAAGCAAGTCGGGTTTTGGTCAACTGAGATTTTTCAAGGACGCCTCAACTGTTTTCTCACTTCTTTGCTGACGTACATGTTTGTGCCTCTTGCATGTGTTTAAAAGTGCAAAATTTGATTGGAACTTCGGCAAATCGAGTCGATTCTAAGTTGTGTTGTGTGTAAAAGCGAACACTACGGAGCCGTCCCTGTACTTCCATGCAGCGATTGCTGCACTTTCCTCTCCGGAGGGCGAGAGAGCATCATTCCCAATGTTTTCTGGAAGACACGGAGCTGCCGCACGACTAGAAGGGAGGACCTGATGTAACGTTGAACACTTGATTTCTGTTCAAAAAAGTCCAAGAGTAGGAAACAAAACATATTCCGAACCTTGATGCCTCACAGTCACTACTAAGCTGCAACTTCCTGCCACAGACGAGTCGTTTTCCCGGCTATTCTATACATGCACGTCTTTTCAAAGGTCCTCAGACTTGTCTCAAACTCAGACATCGGACTCAATGCTCGGCATCCTTTTGTAAACACGCCGCGCGCCGCCGGCACTCATCGCTCTGGGGGCGGTGTATGTGCCAACAGGGGGTGGGGCTACATAAGGCATGACATGCTCGGGATAGTACAGGTCTTGGGTCACCATCCCCATGCCGAGCACATTGCCGTCAGCCTGGCCTAATGTCAGCGGAACCAGCTGCTTATAAATGTCCGTGGAGCTGCGGCCGTGGGCCAGGCGCTGGTCGTCACGGAGCGTCTGGAGGAAAGGATTCTCAGTCGGGCGGCCCGGGTACATAGACTTGCTGCGGCGACCAATCCCGAGTCCACTGACGCCCACTCCAGCAAGGGTGTGGTTAAAGTGCGCCGACTGAGTTTTGGGAAGCTTGTCCGGGATCAGAGTGGCGGAAGGAACGTTGGCATACGGCGTGCTGTCCTGAAGGCTGACTCGGCGTGAGGAGCTCTTCTGGGGAATGTTCTCATAAGAGTGCTGGCGAATAATCACGTCCTCGTTCTGGTAGTGACTAATGAGCCCGTCACCTTCTTGGTCACTCTGGGGAAGGTAGGCGGTAAAGGAAGCATCCGACTGAGGGAGGTAAGGTGAAAAGGCCCTGTCAACACTGCCAACTCCTGTTCCCCTTCCATCTGGGTAGAGAAATTGATCTTCACTTATGTCATACAGGTTCCCAGAATGCAGGCAGGCATCACAGCGATACTGAGGGGACCGCACGGTGTAAAGCCCAGAGTAACTGGACACTTTTGACAGGCAGCTACGACAGTGAGTCTGTCGCGGATCCTGAGTAGAACCTGGCGTGGCAACGCTCCCTGCTCCACTGGGCTTCCCATATGTGTTGTACTTTTTGTCCCTACTTATGGCAGTTTGCATCACATCTGGTTCGTGGGCCTGAGAAAGCAGGTTGCTGTTGAGCTGTAAGATTGACTGCTGCTCAGAGGAAGAAGGTGGACGATGCTTGCTCTCACGGTGGTCACTGAAGATGTCTGGGTAGTGAAGTCCTTGCTCTTGGTCAATGGAGTCGATGGTGTAAATCTGACTGCCCTGGCTGCTCTGAGAGTAGATGTGAGCGCTGTGGTTGCTCTGCTGACTCGGCTGACTGCGGAGCGTGGAAAGTTCTACGTCACTCAAGTCGCGAGGCAGACGGTTTCGCTTACGAAGAGTTTCTTTCAACTTCTGCTGCTTCTGTAGGTCTACACGGCCAGAGCAATCGGAGATATCCGAGCGAGCAGGTGCATCTTCCGGCAAGTAGCGCTGGCTCTTCATAGGCAAGGTCTCAGTGGAGAGCGGGGCAGATGGCGGAGAATTACCCGTCGGTCCCGGGGTTTGGCGGATCGTCTCTACAGATTTCTTCCACAAGGCTCGTGGTTTGGAAGCAAGTGGTTGTATATTCTCACCTCTGCCCCCAGAGCCTCCATTTCCAGCAGCAACACCTGGCTGAGCATCCGTCAAGCTCAGGGCACGTTGTCCTGGCAACAGAGCATTGTTCAGAGGCTCTTTGAGACGGTTGCTGAGAATGGTGCTGGAATTGCTGTAGGCCGGAGCTTTCTGGGTGTGGTTGTTGCCTTTTCCTCCAGTCATGATGTCAAACAGGCCTTGGGAAGGAGGAAGAATGCTACTGCCGGGACGCTTGGGTGACGTGACTCCAAGTGTGGTGATCTCTTTAGCCGACTTGAGAAGGTGTAACATGTTGGCCTGAGGACTGAAATCCAGCTCTGGGGCTTTCTTCATCTCGATATGAACACCGTGAATGCAACTCCAGATACCCTTCAGGCAGAATTGAGAAGAAGTTAACAGAAAAAAGTGTAATGCAACAACAAAAGGTATATATTACGTTCATCTTTCACAATAGAACTAGTTACCTTGCATCTAAACATGCTAAAGCAATAGCAGTCAGTAATATATTCTGCCGTGACAAACAACCATGCCTCCTAACTTTATTCTAGAGACATTGGCTGGTTCTACATACATTAGGTTACATAAGCCGTCTTAAAAATCTTTTTGTCACGACACAAACAGCAATTCTTGCAGTTAATGCTTCAGAAAACAGTTTAGGAAACAATCTCCGTGACATTGTTATGTCAGATAACTGTAGCCTTCAGCAGATGCATCTTTCTGGTTAATTCATCACACTGCTAATGGTACACACCCTGCTGATAGTGAAGAGAATTCCTGGTTGGCCTGAGCAAAAACCGGTGAAACAGTAACGCAGCCTCCAGTAGAAGAGATGCTCCCAGACAAAAGTAATTAGTGACAGAGCCATGGCAGCAGCAAGCATGTAGAACACACCAGCCATATTATCCACATCCAGCTGACTGCTCATCACTTCATTCTTCTCATTGTGACAGATACCAGTTAGCCACTGGGCCTCCAGCTCCTCCATCTCACCTAGCACACAGCACAGAATTACACCATTAATGCTTGCACTCAGACTGATAATCCCGCTCTGCTCCAAGCGCGGCTGAGTCATTTACCTTGACAGCATAAATTTAGGCAGTTCATGCAGATTTTCCTGCCTGTGCAGTGGTCAGCAAAACAGCTGGACAGTCAGTTATCTCACTTTAGCTATTTCAGCTAAGTCAGGAGCAATTTTACATCCAGATTGGTATTATGCATGATGCATGGTCTAATCTTAAAACCACAATTTACTACTAAAAATAAAAAAATAACTATTTGCATTTTCATTATTAAATAAATATTTTGTAACTAATATTTGATATAAATACAAACAATTTATTTAAAATGACATGTTGAATTACAGTCAAGAAAATCACAATTTTATTTGAAATAAATGATGAATAATGCAGATAAGCAGGAATGTAGGTATAGGTAGGTGGATGGATGGATGGATGGATGGATGGATAGATAGATCTTTATTTTGATTCCTTTATTTCTATTTAAATAACTATTTAATATATTAATATATAATATATATATATTTAAATCCAAATATAAAATTACATTTTAGCTATATTTAAATGCATGATAATTTAATAAAAAAAGAAAACACTAATACCATCTCCAATAATCCCGAGAATAGCGAGGTCAACCAGTCGTTTCCAGTATGATCCTTTCTGCAGGGCGATGCCATATCCTGTTGTAGCAAAGATGTAGCCACTGCCAATAGTCACGAGCTTACAGCCATCATCCCGCCCAGCCATGTAGTTCAGCACAGCCGCGTCGTATATGAAGGCATCCAGTTTACTGTGAAAAAACACATACGAAAAATAGAAAAAAAACTGCTCCACCACACAAAAGTACAAACCAACTTCATTTCCTCCAAAACAAGATCATGGACCATGAATTATAATACAATTAAAGAAACCGTAAAGAATGTACATCCGTACCCAGTCTTGAGGCTGACAAGAGCATCCGTAACTCCAGTCTGATGGTATTTGACCATATATTGGTGCATGTCTGGGTAGTTCTTCCTTATGTTGCGCTCTGTGCTTCCATTCGGCACAGTGCCAAAGCGGAACGGTGGTGAATAAGAATACGGACTCTGAAACTGAAGAGTAAAAAGAAATATCTGCATTACACGGATGATTGCGAGGGAAACATCAGGAGACGCGTGTAGTGAATCAATAGAAGCTTAAATGCAGAAACACATTTGGGAAGGTGAACCTTGTAAATGGTTTATAGTTCAGACGGTATTTGATTTATGATTCACATCATCTTGGCGTTTGACAGAATGCTGTTCAATTTTTTACAACAACATCTGCGATTTGCTTGGTAGGTTGACAAAGCCTCAAACTTTTCATCACTCATTGTGTTAAGGATATATAACCTCTGCTAAATGTATTTTATTTTAGAAAATACAAATCTACTTTACACAAGTACAACATACAGCAGACTCCCGTTGTCACTTAGTAGTTACAACTAAAAGTCCCCACAAACCACACATTCAATATTTGATATTAAAAACAAAAACAATATTCTCAGCCTAAATATTGGAACGACTCCTAAAAAATCCCTTAATTAATTAAAGATTCAAAGATTCACAAAAACCTTATTGATCCCGGAGGGAAATTGTTTATTTAAGCCACAAATTATTAAATAAATGAATACATTAAATAATTAAGCCTCTCACACTTTTAAAATACACAGTGCGTCTGAAAATTTGCAAGGAGCAAAAACACTCCAACAGCCAAGAAGCTTTATGCTTGATTTTGCATTTGAGCGGTCACATCTGTGAGAGAAGACAGAGTGAATCTGCCGGAGATTTAAAGGCAAAAATGGAGAGGCGTAAAGAATATCTGAAAACCATACTTGAGTTAAAGTACAAATACTTTACATTAAAAATTACCAATACAGAAATTAAATGTCTGTTAAAATTAAAAATTTATTAGAAAAGAACAAAATGTCCCAAGAAATTAACCGCGGAAGAAAAAGTTGCCGACTTGTGTGTACAATCACAATGTAATGAGTAACATTAAGTGTCCAAGAGAGTAAAAGTTTCTTATATTTTTAATAAGTATTTTTCACCACTGCAAAAATGTCATGCAAATCAATAAACGACAAAATAAAGACTTTGTGAGTGAAATAAAACATTTAAATCTTTTTAAAATTCAATTATATTTGCAATATTTGTTCCAATGCCAACCAGGGGTCTGCTGTATAGCTACTAGCACAGGTTTTTTCCAGTGAAACATACCTTTCTGTCACTCAGGCCGGTCACCTGGTCCACAAACTCTTCCTGAATCATGAAGGCTGCTAAGTTGGCAGTGTAGCTAGCCAGGAAGATCACAGCAAAAAAGGCCCACACCGACACAATAAATTTACTTGTAGTACCTTTGGGGTTCTGTACGGGAACAGAGTTGTTGAACACCAGACCCCACAGTAGCCAGACAGCCTTACCAATAGTGAACGAGGGTCCGTGAGGGTCTTCAGAAAAAAACAAGAGAATGTCAATATGAGCAAATGTTGCAATACACCAGCTACACCATTTTATTTTTTAGATGTGATCGTATTTATTACCTATTCGAGTGTGTGGTGGAATGTGTGTGCCATACCTTTGCCCTGTGCCAGATTTCTATTGAAACCCAGTGGACTGATGAATTCAAAGAGGAAAACAGCTATTGCTGTGACGATGAGCAACATGACAAACATCATAACCCACACAGATGCACTAAATGGTTCTGGGGAAGGAGAACAAATGCATGAATAAAGGTCGAGACAGGAAACAGATTGAGGATTGTCCAAAATATCTTTTCATCTGTTACCTAGAAATGCAGAAGGCGACACCGTTCCATTGCTACGTGACACCATAACACTGATGCCGGTCTCCACGAATGGGACGGAGAAGTCTATGACCTCTGATCGCTCTTCATTTATGGTTAATGACCCGACGGCCATAACAGCTTTGCTATAAACCACCTACAGAGCAGGGAAGCGAAACAAATTAAAATAACAAAAGAGATATATAAATAAATAAATAAAGTAAATGATGCTGAACATGAGCGTTAGACTGAACTTGAAAACAACAACAAAAAAAGTGTATTAACGTGTATTTTTCTCCCATTTTTAAACATTTAGCAATAACTAAATTAATAATAAATTATTAATAGTTTAAATTAATAATAAATTAAAAAATAACTAAAAAAATAAAAGAACAACCACAAAACAGCATATGAAAAACTTCTAACAATAGTTACAGTAAGAATAGAGTACTAGTGATAGGGGTAATAGAAACATTGATAAAAAATTAATCAATAGTATTTAACAATAGTAACATGGCTGTTTCTCTGATATATAAAATATATGAGGTGAAAATATGCCCAAGTACTTATTTCATGCTATACGGTGTATACTATGTACATGTAATAATTTTAAAAAGCTATAAAATAGAATAAGCTAGCAAGTAGGACACGTTGGATCACTGTAGTAACTCTACTAACCTCTCCCACCATTCCGTTCCACACATTATTAATTTTCTTCCCATGTTTGCCATTTGTGACCAGGTAAAGATCGTAGGTGAACTTTACATTTCTGGCAATCTTTTTCAGGATGTCTATACAGAAGCCCTTGCAGCACTTCTTGATGTAGGAGCCCTCTGTGGTATTACTGCGGCACACGGTAGCACAGATTCAGGGAAAAAAAGAAAGCACTTCACCTGAGAAAAGACTGAGGATATCTTGATGCAATCATTTCTAAAAATAACAAAATGTTGAACTACGTAACCAGATTACAGACAGCAATTATTCCTCTGCTTCCCAAGAACAGAAAGCTGTCGTGCTAAAGGTTAAGATAGCAATTCTAATACTTGCAGCTTCTACATGCTTATCCAAAAGTAATAAAAATGGTCTGGTTTTTAGAATTAAAATAAAACTTACTCTTTTACATGTTTTCTGCATGGCACAGAGTTCCGCATGCATGTGCCGGTGAGAATATCCACATCATCCACTATAACAAAGGGCCTTTCCTCTAGAGTCACAATGCTCAAGTGATTTTCATCAGCATCCATGTCCCCAAATGAGTTATAACGGGGCCACACTGGAAACTTCAACCTCAGTGTATGGTTTTCCCATCTTCCCATCTGTAAACGCAATGAAGAACTTGGGCTAGTCAAAAGAACATATATTCATGTCATCATGTGCATGTTGACAGTAAGAGAATATTTCTGTTTAGAAAAATACAACTGATGAGCTGGAATCAGGGAATCATTGCCTGGAATATGATGTTAGGCAGTTAGGACAAATTGTGTCCCTTTGTGGGCCAGTTGTGGGGACCTTTGGCAGGGTATGTTTGACTTTGAAGGCATGTTTGAAGGTCAATACAGGATTTTAGGGCTGAGGCTACAAATTATTTTTTATTAAAGTAAGAGTAAGGGAGGGGGGTGTATGAATGTCAATATAAAGTCCCCTCTATGATGGTGTTTGTGTAGATGAGTTCGTAGGTGTGTGTGTGTGTGTGTGTGTGTGTGTGTGACGTGTGCGTGTGTGTGTGTGTGTGTGTGTGTGTGTGTGTGTTTAAATGTATAAATATATTTACATATATAAATATGTAAAAATATTTATATATAGTGTGTATAAACCCTTTTTTACAAGAGACCAAATATAAAAATTTCACTCTATTGCAGAGTTAGATAGAAATTTAGTTTTACTTATATGGTATACTTATTTGATTCATTTTTATGAATAAAGGTACTGACATTCAGGCTCTTCTCCATGCACTCCAATTTTGAAAGAAAAAAAATTTGGAATCACTTTAGATAGCGTTTCACACCATGGAATATTCCACTATCGCCTTGAAATGCCTTGTAACTAGCCATGTAGAAAAATAATTTGTAAGTCTAGCTTCCCCTATGAGAGTCTAGTGCAGAGTAGATTGTGTGCAATGATTGCGCAATAGTGTGTTCTGTCAGGTGTGTGTTCTTCCATAAGCTCAGATAACATGTTCGGCTCACACCCTGTTCTAGCCCCGCTGCAGTGAGAAATGATTAGTGTCACACTTTTCACACAATCACGGCGGGTTTTAATGTGTGTGTGTTAGCACACTCGACGGGGCTCTGTCAAAACACACCAAATCTAACACACCTCAGAAAAAATAACAACTCATTAAAACAATGCATGAGTGAGCAAACCATTACGAAAACCAGTGTGTGGAGCGTCGAGTTAGAATGGAACAAGTAAATCTAATTAGAAAAAACGCAGAGAAGACAGGAGAGATTACTGTAAAGAAAACAAGAAAATTATTAATGCTAATAGCCAAAATAGAAAGACAAAAATGTGAACGAGCGCGACAGAAGAAAAGAGACGCTTGCATACTCTCCTCCGGTTTAAAGCTGTGAATAATTCCGTAATATGATAAAGGTTATGAAATCGTTGTCTTAATAAGAGCTGTTCTGACTTTTTATAACCAAGTAAACTTTGAAGTCTTGAATATAAAAACCCCAGGGTATAAAACAGAGGGAAATAAATGAAATGTTCTGTTCCTCCAACAGCAATGGCCAGTGGGTTTTCAGTCACAGACAGGATTGTTTTTTTGAGCACGAAAACACAATATTGATTGCTAATGGTTCCTGAATCCGCTTACAGGCACAGTTAATGGAAGAAAATTACGAATGTGAAGATATCAAGATTTAGGCTATTTGTCTTACCTTCTCCCAGACTCTCTGAGTGTTCATAACGATCACAACCAGTTTAGGATTGACTTGGTATCCATCGTCCATGAAAGAATGATCCTTACCTCCGATATTGACTCCCATCATATATCTGCAACACAGACATTTAGGAAATACAAGTGAATTTTTGCATTAGGACGTTTTACTCTATCGCTCCTTTGTTCATTTTATTATTGGTTAATATACAGAAAAGCAATATGGGAAGCAGATTTTAGAAACATGTGACATGTTTATAAATAGCTATGACTAACACAAATCTGTTTGTCCTATTGATCCAATTATTTCAAAATCTTTGACCTCTTCCTGTCTTACAAAGCAATCGACAACATGTTTTGATTAAAAAATGATTTTTAAAAACGTTTCAGTGGCAAAACTAGTATCTTCTCATTAATGCAAACTCAATACAAAAACGTTGGGGCTCTACATATTGCGAATAAAAATCAAATTGTTTACAAAACTCATATACCTACATTTTGTCCAGAATAGAATCGTAAATAAGTTATAAATGTGCCATGTAAAATATTAGCTACATTTGGACTTTGTATGGTTAATTCCAAAAAGGTTAATGTTAAAATTAAATGTACATATACAGAACAGCTGGATGATCAATTTGCCATCATCATATTAGGTCAATTATCAACATTATTGATTATAAAAGAAAGTCTCAGAGTGGCAGTGTCTCTCAAGAGTCTGAATGGCAAAGGATTTCAATCATCATAAAGTGCATAATGTCTTTCAAATATCGAAATATTGAATATGGAACAATTTCTGTGTAGGACAACCATACTGACTGCCCGCGACCACCTTGGACAGTACGGCAGGAATGGAATTCCACTCTACTCGAATTGAAATCACACCATGGACTCTGGAATAATTCTGGAAAACATCTGGATGAACATAATCCACCATGCCATAGCCTTTATCCAGATTTAATTGTAGGCCAAAAAAGAAGCCACAAGAGAAATAAACAAGCTCCAGAAGCGCCAGTGTTTTGTTCTCAAGGCTTATTTAGGATAGAAGTGGAAAACTGTTCTGAGGTCAGACAAATCAAAGTTTTTAGTTGTTTTTGGAAGATTTGGACTCCATGTCTTCCAGACTAAAGAGGACAAAGAAAATCCCAAGTGTTATCGGCGCTCAGTTCACAGTCATGAATCTCTGGATTCCATGGGCAGCGTACAAATCTGCAGAGCCAAGTTCTAGACATACAGATGCTTTCAACCAGACTCGTCTTTTTCAGGGAAGACCTTGGATTTCCCAACACGACAAAGCCTGACCATACACTGCATCAATGACATCATCAAGGCTGCATAGAAGAAGCATCTAGGTAGTGAAAGGTCCAGATCCTTCACCCATTGAAATCATTCAGCATCCTAAAGAGGAAGACGCGACAAAGAAGACCTGACACTTGAGCAACTAAGCCTGTGTTAGACAAGAATGGGACGATTCCTAATCTTGAGCAGCTTGTCTCCTCAGTCCCCAGACATTTGCAGACTGTTATAAAAAGAAGAGGGGATTCCACAGTGGTGAACACGACCTTGTCTCAACGCTACGGCGATTGAATTGCGAAACTTCAACGTCATTGCATTCTGTTATTACTCAGATTGTACAATGAAATATTTTTCAGATTCACAAATTTTTTCAGATTGTACACATTATTTTTGGAGTCGGGTTTATTTTTGGATGGATTAAAGAAAAATTGTTTTTTAATGACAAATGGTCCTTTGGAAGGCAAAGACTTCCATAGTGAATACGCACACAATCTGCAGACAGTGATTTAACCTTTAATTTAATCTGGCAGATTTGCTAAAGGTTCTACAAGTTAATTACAATTATGCCGTTCATGAATTTAGTCCCACATAGAGGCTTGTTCGCTAAAACACAATTTTTATGTGGTAAAATCTTATTTTGGCTTCGTCGAAACTGAGAGCAGGGCTTTTACTTGCAGGATCTTTTCAGCACAAACGTCAGTTTCCTTGAAAGCGGTTTAGCCTTGTCTGGTTTGCAAGACAAAAAAGCTTTTCACTTGTTGTGACTGCAACATTTATACGCTTTTAATGCGAATTCCTGGTGTTTGTTCAAATGCTGCTATTCAAGCCGTGAATTCTTTTGTGCAATGCTGCCGGAACAGAATTATGTAGAGCTCTTTGGTAATGCGTGACTGTTGATTTCACCTTCGCTGTTCACAGATGCTGAACTTTCTCAAAGCAATAACTGGCATCTCTCGGAAACCTCCTTGTTTGTGTGGAGTGTTTTGAGGAATGACCTTTTCTAGATGGTTCCTTAGGGATTTGTACAAGTATCCAGTAGTATCCTGATAATTAAACCAGCAACAGCCGGAGGACGTTCCTGGGTGGAACGTTTGACATCAAAATTAGAAAATAATACAGTACATTATTTTATTCAACAAACACTTTGGTGCATCAACAAGCCGTTAAATCATTAAATTATGTATTGCATTATACTATTATAATAAAATATGTATCATAAAATGTCCATTTAACTTTCAAATACACATTTTATACTATTATTACATATATGTATGATGACATACAAATATTTAATTTATTTTTAAGTATTATATTCAAAATCAATTGTTGACCTTTTGACATTAAAAAAATTGAAAAGTCACATCCGTCAACATTGTATCTGATAAAAGATCATTGCAACATCTCCAACTGACAAAAGATAATTGTGAATAAAATTCAACTAGATTTCCCATTGATTGTACAAATCCCACTGAATTGTAAGCACTCTGATTTGGGTAATATAGAAATTACATGACAGAAAAGAACCATGTACAAACCCGCCAAGAATTGACATTTTTGTTAGGTGGACATCCACATTCGTGAAATTACTAACCACCAAGATTTGACACTTAGTACACAGTATTGTGAATACTCTTATTCCCAAAGTTCAACTGACCGGAGTCCACCCCCACCCCCACCCCCTTTAGTGGTCTGGATCATTTAGCAAACAACCATAATCCCATCCAGTCCACTGAATAACAGAAACGCCGCATGTACGTCTTCTCCACATAATGCACAATGAAGTTCAGCTCAGCTGTGCACTACTCAGATGGCACAAACCACAAACACGCTCTCTTCGGAATTTAATTAAGGAAGAAGAACATAACTAGGAACTATGGTTTTCCTCCAGGCAGAAATGAAAAGAACAGGGTCAGAGCTACACCTGCTACTCAAACACAGCTTCTGTTGGGTTGTGTCTATAAGAAAGATTTATACAGTAGAGAAATGGATTTCTGTTCTGCTAAACAAACATTGATCTTAGTAACTCACCGCCATGATTAGGAGCTAGAAAATAAAGACGGTGTGTAATATAGATACTATGATACTAAGCACTGAGCAAGCTGACCTTTATTGTTATAGTCTTCGATAAAGCATTGGACACTTCAGACTAATTACGTAACGTGGATTGTGGTTCGTAAATGTCATGTTTTTCAAATGGCTTTTGCACGCAGACGTGCATTATGCATGATCTCAATTACCAGTTCAATGCTATTCAAAGATTAGAAGCAGTTAAATGCATATTAGCTGATGAAGCTGCAATTGCTATGAGGCTTTTAAAGGTTAATGTCATTCTCTCTTTTTAAATAAAAGTTGAGTCATGTAAAGATACAACCACAAAGACACAATAATGTTTGTCAGATGGTTTTTGGACAGAAAAACTTGTTTTGTTAATTACTTTAGAAGTGAAAAACTAAGGTGAATGTGACTGCAAAAGGGAATTCTGGAGACCAACATATCAGCATAGTATGTTCATGTAGTAAGAATTACACAAGAATTTGAGTCTAGAATATTGCCCAGTTGAAAGTATGTATGTATATGTCTTTGTCCTGCTCTGTGATTGGTTGGCTACTAACCAATGTGTTGTGCGTTCCACCTTCATGACTGGACCCAGACATGAAAAACTGGCTAAGAAATTGAAAAGAGGATAAAAAAAAAACTGTGTGAGTTTGAAGCCAAAATGTCAAAACCTGCTTTACAGTCAGTGTATTTTTAGGCATAGCGTTAAAAAAAAAAAACATACTATAAAAAAAACGATTCCCAATTCATTGACCTCCATTATAAGATTAACAAAACTAAATGATCCAATTTGACAAGGAAGTTTAGATTACATTTGATTCGTTGATTCCTCACACATGTTTAGAAAGAATATTATGTTTAGGAAACAATATAAACATACAAAAATATTACACGTAGTACTTAAGATAGAATTTAAATGGGTAAATGTACTTTGGTTCAAGACCAACTTGGTTCAACCAGCAAGTTACATTTGTAATAAATGAACAGAGCAATAGATGTGTTGAGACTATTGAGATGTAAAAGTTCAACTAATACACTAAAATCCATCAGTGGAATAAGAAAATATTATGTAATGACTAAATTACAGGAGACATTTATATGGTATTTTGGTAAGAGTGATTCTAGTAAACACTTGTCTGTTGGTAATACCACCTGGACTGATAGATTCAAAGCAACCAATAAGAACGGCCCAGACAGTTATTATGTTATTATGTGCACAGAGAGGCAATAAATAGAAGTCAACAATGAAGAAAATCTACACCGTAATACGTCAGAATCGATTTTTAGAGATGTCTCGTCTCCGAGAGGAGCCAGTAAACAAGTTCCGAATCAAAAGACAGTCATGCGAGGAGAAAAATGTCTGATGGAATAGATTTGCGCTCACACAAGACACTGCGCGCATCATAAAGACGCTTAGTGTGTTTAAAGTATATCAAGCAAAATACTCCCAGAGCTCCGTCTATCGAAACGTCTATCAACAAACCAGAGAGTTAAAAGTATGTGCAAAGGAAACAGTCGTGTGAGGAGGACAAAAAGCAGAAAGAGAACAGCACTGGTGATAATCCACGCTTTTAACCTTTTATTAACACAGTGTCAGGCTGTGAATAATTTGGATTAAACGAGTTGCTACAAAATCGGGAAAAATAATACAAATAATAAAAAAAAGAAGCATTGCCTTCAGGCTGTGAAATTGCTCAAGCGCTTACAACACAAGACTTGTCAGCCTCGCGGAAGCGTCGTCTGTGTCAAGGTGATAATGTTGCAGGAAATGGTTTTGAAAGGAGCCATTTGCGCTCGTGCAGATTCAGTCACTCTCATCTGGGCTCTCTAAACATCCAGTCGATGCTCGGAGGAGCAAACGAACAGAGGAAAAGCTTGCAAACTTTGAGGCAACCTTAGAAATTGGAAAAAATACCATGTTGCTAGAAAACTGCAGGTACACCTGTAAAAATATGATATGAGAATACTGCTTGAAACGAAAGAAAGAAAGAAAAAAACATGTACAAATGCCATACAATTCTGCTAAGTCAAAATTATAGTAAATATATATAAATAAATGACAAAATAAAATGACACATTGAGAAAGCAATTTCTAAATAGCTCAGGGCTGCATTTTTTAAATTAAAAACTTGTAATAAACTTGAAATAATTCCTTCATTCAAAATGCTTAAGTGTTTACCAATCATTTGCCCGCTAAATTTTTTACACTAATATAAGCACAAGCTCCATGGCAAACCCAATGAACAAAGCAGGTCAGAAATAAACTGGATGACTATCTTTACTCTCTGAATGGATTTAACAACTGTTGAGACTCTTTTCTAACAGATGGCCAAACCAAGTTTCAACCAAGATAGAAACTGGCTCCTTATAAAACTGTCTGCGATACACTACTTCATTTTTTATGCTATTGTTGAAAGGCAGCTGTATGATCACATATGCGGTTGGTGAGGGGAGCGTTGCAGACTTAATTAAGACAACAACATGCAGTGCGTTTGTCAGAAATAGTGTTTAACCGCTGGGCAGACAGAAGGATTTGGACCACAGCTACACCTGCTTCCTCAGATAGTTTTTGCATCTATATGTGTATGTTTTATTGCTCCAAGACATACAGCAGACATGCAGCCAACTGTTTAAAAGCTGCTGTATTATTGCATTCTACAACGGATTCTTAGATAATGTTAAATTGCTGGCGAGATTATGGCAGAACCCGTTTTTTAGCTTGGATCAAATTTTACGGTTTCACTGTGGCTGCTTTTCAATATCCAAACGTTACTGTTTATTTGAAATCCCCCAAATGTATCACAAAATGATGTCCTTAAACAGAAAACCTGTGTCAGCTTAACAAGAAGCTGCTTTGTACGTTTGACAGCCTGACAAAGTGACCCGGCTGCCTGAAATGTGGCTCCTCCTTCTAACATCGTCAATCTTGCTGCATGTTTAGGAGTCTGAAGGGATCATTTCTGGGCTAATTAATGTTAAAATGGTTTAAATGAATTGCCACAGATGGCTTTAGAACTGAACTACTTCCGCAAACGTACTGTACTTGCTGGATTCCAAGCAACATTGATACGGAGAACACAAGATTCTCAGGGATATCTTTGCAATAAGAAGTATCACAGCAGATCAATTCTTCTTCATGGAGACATTCTAAAGGTTAATTCCAGCTCTGTGAATGGTGGCGTCATGCTAAATGTTCCCACACTGAAGAGTCTGCAGTGTCCCAGATACAGACAGCCTTAGCAACGAGGGAGAGATCAAAAGGAACACCTACTCGGAGCAGATGGATACCGACATAGCAAACTGCTACTGATGGTAACCCATGGCAACTCCCGATAACTGTGTTTTGTTTTTGTTTTATTTTAAAAAAAAAAAAAGAAGAAGAAGAAGAGCTAGAGCAAATACCTTCACAATCATAAACTAGCAGAAGCCTTTGTTTCCAACTCTGGTGTTCGCCGAGGACGGGCTCCTGCCCAGAGCAGATATCGTAAGTTTGCCCTTACAGCTCGGAAAGAGAACAGGCTTACAAATCGATCATTGAGATATAAAGGGATTGAGTTGAAGGAATTAAATGAAACCCAAAACAAAAGATCTGTTTTGTTCCTTGAAATAACCAGCATCTCACAAGTGGAACTGCAATGTGTCACGGGGAAAGGCATTGTGTTTTGCAGATTTCTGTAGCTAGAATGAAAAGAATCCTCAAAGACGGTAAAAAAAAAGAACGAAAAGGAATGTTGAAAAATGGTTTTAAGAAAAGCCCAAAAAATTTATCCCAAATAAATAGTAGCTAAGAAAAGTGTGTCTAAGGATTTATTCCCAGAAAATATTGAAAGATTTCGTTATCAACTCCAAATGTGGAAAGTGCAGCGTGCAAATGTATTTTATTGATCTTAATCCAGCCATAAACTGACATAAAGGAGTGTTGGCTGTACAAATCCTACATTTCTCAGAACCCAAAGAATTTCTGAGATTTTCCCAAAGTAGTCTAAAATATGAACTTTTGCTGAGTAATCCGAGTTCAAACTTGCCCATCAACAAACAGGGAGTTCCAACAGCAGTGAAATTGGTGATGTAGCTGCTGATGAGAATATTCTTATCATGGGGATTTTTTTCACTAACCCATTTCAGTTTTGCTGACAGGACTCTATAAAGTTGACAGTGATTGAGGTGGAAGAGAGAACATGTCCAAACTGAGGATACTGAAAGGGAATTACGTACGTATCACACACTGTGATAATTATGTTCTTGATTTTGACACACTTTACTTTATATATTGACAATGTTATGATAATGCTTATGTGTAATGGTGTTGATAATGCTTATGTCTTCAATCAAATATTTTTACTCAAATATAAGTATTTCACAATTTATTTTGTCTTTTCATAGAAAAAAAAATGTATATTAAATTACACACTGGCTGTAATTTTCAGAAATTTGCAACTATTTTGTTATTTTTTTGTACAGGTTGGATATCACATGTACCACATGTTGGATGCACAATTACCGTACATGACAAAAAAATGTACAAACTCCTTAACTTGCAAAAAAGTCTCACCCAAATCAACACCATTTTCATAGATAATAAAAATCATAGATCATTACCATAAAAAGTGTAGAGAATTGATGAAAAATATTAAGATTTTAAATTTGCTTGTATTTCAGCTGCAAAAATCATTACATCCCTAAATGCTGAAAACTAACCCTACAGAACAGCCTTACTACAGAAAACGTCATTTTATGATTCAGATTCACGCTGTTGCTTCCTCGAATAATCAACATGGTCACCTGATGCCGACCTGCTTCTGTTCCTGTTAAGATGCTTTTCTTGGGAGTCTACTCCAATGTTCTGTATTTTGCTTTTGATCCCTCTGTTACTTTGTGCTGATGCCATGCGTTCTTCCGGTTGTTACACACACACACACACACACACGCACACACACACACTAGTCTTTGAATGATTTGGGTCAGAGTCAAAACACTGTGTTTCTTTTTTGTTTAAAAAATGACTGAGGTTGTGGCCAAAAAGTCATGCCAACAATTGTTTATTCTTCACAAGCTGCTGAGTTGCAGCGCTCAATAGTTCCACTGGCAGTTGTGGTCCAGTGGTAGTGGACATGGACCCGTGTCCGAGAGGTTGCTGATTCCCCCTATGGCTGGTTCTGCAACTGAGTGTCCTTGGGCAAGACACTAACCCACATGCCCCACTGATCTATGCACTTATGGTAGATCGTGGTCCTGCTAAATGCCCCACGGGGAACAATACGGTTAAAAAAAAGTATGAGGGAGATACCTTTGTTTTTAGCCTTACCTTATATAGCATATCTTCTTTTAGTGGCCTGTCTCTTATCGACGCCCGTTTCCAATAAACATCGGGTTTGAACACGTGTAATGGGAACAAGAGCTGGTCTCTAACAACTGCCAATCTCTAATAAACCCCGGGTCATCTCAATATTTTTTTAAATAAATGCCAAGGTCTTTCTTTTGAAAGATAATTTAAAAAAGTATATTATAGTCTTTTTATATATTGGAATGAGAGAGATAATTACACTAGATCAATATTTTTATGGTTAAATAACACATTTTGCAAGATTGTAAAAAAATGTGGGTTTTTTAAAATGTTGCATCAAGTTCAGAAATCACTGAATTGCGTAAAACTGGAGGGACCAATATAATTTTGATCAGATTCCAATTACGAAACAGTTCTTCAGACACACAGCCACTCAGACAGTCACACACATAGTTAGTAGGTGTAGGATAAAGCTTAGCATCAGGTTTCCACATGAGTAACTTGTCATGTACATATTTTCACACATTGAAAATTATGAAGACATTCTTACCTGCGCAGGGAACTGGGAGGCACCTCTGGCTTCTCTGATTGGTCGTAGCAGCTGGCCGTTCCGTCGGGTATCCGGCCTTGCTCCCGGAACATGGCTGCAGCTGCCGAACTGATAATCCCAACAGCATCCTGCACACGGGTCTCCAAGGGATAATCCCACTCGTCGTACGTCACTGATATCATTCCTGTCGGAAAGGCTTCAGGGGTATGTTCAAGATTTCCTGTTGTCAGACTAGGAACAATCCACACAAAGCCAGCCCCGGTGAGCCCTAGGGAACGGGCCTCTTCAAAAACCATGGCGGCCTCGTCTTTGGAGCAGTACAGAAGGATGACAGGAGACTGGATACGCTTGAGCTGCACGTGGGCTCGGTCTTCAGGTTCGCCCACTCCGTCCAGTGTCACCACACTCTGGAGGTCCCAACGAACGAAGCTGTGGTCCACTGTCACACGAACCGTGGCAATGAACTCCTGAAAGCCTGGAAACTTGGTGGTGACCACGGAGAAAACGTGCCAGTCATACTCCTCCATGATGGCGAGCATCAACAGCGCCTCCTGTTGGAGGGAGGCTCCGAACTGAAAAAACGACGAACTGGCATCCTGGATGAGAGAAAGCCAGAAAGAACAGGTGGTGGAAGAGAAAAAGTAGAAATCGGTAAGGCAGAAATAAAAAATGATATAAAAGAAACATTATTCACAATCTACAATTCTTTGGTATTTTGGTCACAACAAACAAAGTGGTCGGAAGATTGTTTGAAATGGTCACTGTACTTGAGGATTAATAGTGCCATTGGAGATTATGTTGATCTGAGCATGATTACAAACCAAATTACTTATGGTAATTGTTAATCTGATGTTTTTGTAATGTTTTCACACCAGGAGATTAGAAAACAATAGAATTAGACATGAACAAACAACTGTCACACATCAAAGGGCAGATTATCTCCATAAAACAATGTAGTCCGAATCTGCAAAAGTGGTTACCAAAATTGTAACAAAGAGGTTTTAAATGCATAAAAGTATCCATAACATTAAAAATAATTTTATTGCAGATTATCTTTAAATCCACAGTCTTTGTTCTATTCAAATTCTTGACAGGTGAAGTCACGTGAAAAATATGTAATTTAGGCCACACAAAGAGTTATTTTACAACACAGAAAACATTCATATTTAATGATTATAAAAGCAGTAAACGACCATTGAAATATCCATACGTATTTTTCTAATCAAGTGGCAATTGAAAAAAAGATTCAAAACATTCAAACTATGACAAAAAGAAAAATATTCAATGGCACTTTACAATAGCTACATGTTAGATATAACCAAAACGTCCTGAAAAACATTCGTTAACATTTCCTGACCATAACTATGTACTTAATCCATTGGCTTTGCAAACATCCATGCGTGGGGGAAATGAAGAGGAATGAGTGAGAGTAAGCGACACCTGGCTTGTTGTCTAGCGTAGAGGGAAAGAGAGAAAGCGTGGCACGCTGTCACACAGGAGTCACTGACTGAGTGAAGAATAATGACTGTATCCTTCTGAGGTGACAGCCCGATACAGTATCCGTACACCATACACCAACAATGCATCTTATAAATATCACAGTTCATTTGCTGGGCAAACACATTCTGATCGGTCCAGCAATGCTTTGAGGCAGAATTTAAAGCTTAAGAAAGTGACAGGCAGGTAAGAAGGAAGGATTTGATGAAGATCAGAGGCCGAAAATGTACATTTAAATGAGGATAACCAACATTTAGTGCGACTAAACTGTAGTATAATATATATATTAGCCATGATTAGCCTGATTAGATTTTGAAGAAAGATCTTTCTTTCTTTCTTTCTTTCTTTCTTTCTATCTATCAATACTTTTTACCGTAATAAACAAAATATTTTACCGAGTAAATTGTGTGTGGCGCCAAAAAACTGAATTATTATAAATATAGTATATGTGTATATTTATTCTATACAGTTATAGTGTGAGGTAATAGTTAGGCCATACTATGTTTTCATTCTAAATCTTGCCTAAAGCTCTAATGAGGTAAAAAAAATAAATAAATAATTTCATATTTGTCATCTGGTTAGGTTTAGTAAACATTATATGTCTGTAAATTGTAATAAAGATCACTACTATCAACCGTGACCAAAAAGACTGTGGTAAACATTTCCCCCGTCCAGCAATACTGTACTAATACTGTACAGAACCCCCTGAGCAAACGCCATCTATAATATATAACTTAATCGTAAAATCAGTACAACATCTCTGATCCAAAACGGAGCGGGCGCCAAACTTCACATAAACCAGTTATGTCACGTTCTAAAAATACATCATCCAAACAATTCAAGGGGCATTAAACCGGCGTCCCAGTTACACAGTGGAGTTAATAAATCAATGCAAATGGAGTGGCTGCCCCCGATGTGGTGGACGGACCCTTTTGCACTGAGAATGCAACACTTCAGGTTTAAGAGGATCTGGGATGAAACTGGATTAGAGCCTGTGCACACAGCTCAGGTGTTCCAACAGACAAATCTCTGCGTCTCAGGTGTAGATGCAGGCAAGCAGAAGCCGACGCACAAGCATGGCTGTGCACACATATGCAGGCAGCCAATCAAAACCACCTGTTATCAAATCAGGTGTTGAAAACGAATGGTATGGACTCACTTAAGCATTTTCTGTTGCTTGAGGTGGCGAGAGGTTTGGTGAGATGTTGATAAGCATGTGAAAAGGGTTTGGATTTAGCTGACATGCTAACGGCTGGCAGCTACAGTAGATGCTCACACACACACACGCACACCCAAGAAAGATTTGCGAGTGTGGAAATTGCATTAATCGGGGAGTGTGTGAGGGTCAGAGCTCAGAAATCAGTATCCATTAAGACGCTTGCTGAGTCTTGTCGGCCATTTGTCTGCACATCATGACCTTGAGTTTTCACCGGGAAGCAACATGAGGACAAGAACACAACACAAACATTTAATTGACAAATTTACATTGTTGATCCCGTCGCAAAAATGCCTTTTCCCCCCAGTCTGTTTGTTTTCCAGCTTTGAGTTTTCATGCAAATTTAAAAATAGGCAAAAACGTGAAGGGGGGGATAAATCATATCAATAATTCAAAAGCCTCGTGGATCTTTTGAAGTCATCTCAAATGAGATGGACAGAATCCTGAGTGTATTTCACTCTTAACCGATCCACGCATTCTTACATGCATAACAAAAAGATGCTAGAGATGTTAAATGTTGATTTATATTTAAAGTGAGAAACCTTAACCACACATTAACCAATACTGTGGATTTACAGGCTGTGTCACTTACACACACAGACGAGAAGAACACTTCCCACAGTTCCAAGCAGTGGGCAGGATTTGTAGGTGGTTCACTCCACACCATTCCACAAAGATGTTACTCAGTCTGTTCTCGGTCTCATGAGAGCATTCCACAGAAAAGATGCATCTAAAGCCATCACATGGAACGGAAATGCTTCCTTTATAAAAATTCTTCAAATCTTGAGATCAGGGAACGGCTTATCTCCTGGTTGTAAGAACGTGCCAGTAAAATATTCCCAGACTAACGACAGGATGTGATTTAAACAGGGAAAGATGATAGTAAAAGTAGGTGAGGAGGATATCATCTGTTAGATCTTGTACACTCAGTGGTTCCTCAGGCACTTTACAAGAGGATTTATCTCGGCTGTCTATACCAGATGTTTTCCCACCATTGATTTGAAAGCAATTTTCTTCAAGCATTTCACAGAAACCGCAATCTGGGTTTTTTTTTTCCCTTTTTTGTGTGTGTTGATGACTTCCGAGCTGATCAAGTGACCTCTGAATTTCCAAGCTCCCACATTTTAAAAGATAAATGAGAGCCTGGGGCTTCCTTACTTAACAAACTGACCACGGCAAAGCCAGGCACTCTCCCGATGGAACTATCAAGGCAAAGGTAAGGGGTTCAATTCTCCAGGAGTGTGAGAATGCCTGACGGGGGGGAGAAAAACGAAACAAGAAGCAAAGAAACAGTGCCGGATGCATTTTAGTTTTACACGCTTCATTTTAATAGATTCAAAGGTAATTTTTGTGAATTTGGTTCAATTTACTCAATAAAAGATGATACTTAAACGAGTCTTCCACTTTCACTTTCAAATGCGCACCATGCTGCGTAACTCTATGACCCTTGCACTAATTTGAGCTTGCAAATCTTCTTAGTGGAAATATTCTACAGGCTGAATTAAACTATGTGGCCTTCTGAAGCCAAAAAACACAATGTACAAGTCAAAAATCCACTTTTTACTTATATTTATCAAAGCGATTAATCGCAAGTACTCACAATAATTTCCTCAACTAATTGGTTTTAAATGATTCCAAGTACGTCTGGCAAATAATTATTAGCAGTGAAATTAGCATATGGCATCACAAAGCAGAAGAAAAATCAAGCTGCCAGCAATCTTCCACTTACAGTTGCTGACCTGGAAGCTTGTCGGCAGATATCAGTGTAAATTCACATTCAAGTCTTACCACTTCAGTGCACCTTAAGAAACTCCGAGCAGAACTGCCAGCTCACATATCATTCTTCCTTCACAACCAGACATAACGTCGGCAGAAAATTTCGATTACATTTATACTGACCATTCTAGCCAAATTTATACACATGCCATGTATGTTTTTGTCTTTAAATAGATGTCTCACAAATATGACTGAGCTGACTTCAAATTTGATTGGTGAACTGACTAGCATGACTAATTAGTCCTTAAACCAGTGTGAAAAAAATGACATTTTACTACAACTATTACACTTTCATTATCTGTTTCAATATCAGTTTTTTGACAAATATCCGAACAAAAAATCTAGAAAAAGGTTTACCAGAGGCAAAAAAAGATTTCTTTCTGCGATGGAACGTCAAACCTGGTACATCCTATCATTAATAACCCAAAAAGACGTGAAGCAGGATTCTAAAGAGCTTTTCAGGAAAAAAGGACAGTTTCACAGTTCCTTCATGGCAGATTTGTGTTTTCTGCCAGTAGTGAATTGTTGTTAAAGAACGATAAATTCATACTGAACGAACCTAAAAACAGATTCAAACTTCCCAGTGCTATCTGGCCAGCAATCTTGCATGAAATCCAATTTCCGTGACAGAGCAGATTTGATTTTTTTGAGAATTTTTCAGAAACTTAATAGTTCACAAACAGAATCTTTAGCAGAAATATGGCAGTTGTGGTCCAGTTGTAGGGGACTTAGACTTGTGTCCAAAAGGTTGAAATGTCTATCCGGCTGGTTTTGCAGCTGTCCTTGGGCAAGACCGACCCCCACATGCCTCAAAGTGCCACAGCTTAAGGCTACCCACTGCTCAGGGCTTGTATGTATTCACTTCACTGTGTGTATGTGAACTTGACTTGGATGGGTTAAATGCAGAGCACAATTTTGATATGGTCCGTTGTGGCGATATTAACAATAACCTCACTTTCACTTTCACTTTCAAATTTCTTTTTCAATTTCAATTTGTGAAATCCCAGAAATATTATTGTTCCTTAAGATTAGTTTGGTTTCCTGTATATTTAAGGCAGAGCTCAAGACAATTACGTGTCAAGAATTAATGTTCCGTGCAGAAGATCCAGCATGATGCTTCTCAAGAATTTATGATAAAGATAAACTGAGCCAGAAATATATATATATATATTTTTTTTTTTTTTTAATTTATTTATTTATTTTTTCATATAATGTTTCCTGTATATAAACGATATACAGAAAACAAACCACAAAAAAAAAAACAGGAAAAACGGAGCCAAGAAAATACACAGAAAAACTGAAGAACACAATTTCAGCTGTAAAACATGGCAGTGGAATATGGATACCGGTCCAACACGTCACTGTTGATGACTCATTGGACTGGACTTTATTTGGCAGCATTGTGAAGAACTCTACTTGGGCAAGCGCTGAGTATTTGGGGATAAATAAAATCACTTGACACAATTGTTTAGTATGTTTCCAACGCGGTCTGTTTGATATCATAGTGGCAGCAAACTAGGACCAAAACAAGAGGACAACGGTGAACCAGTCGAAGCCTGGCAATACATTACAAAGGGAGATGTCCACGTCCAATCATATATTCAGTATGAGATGTTGGCATCAGTAAACGTGTTAACTGCTAAACTATATCAAGAGTCCATGTTAAACAGGACAACTGTATTAACGATGGCACCCTTTTTTTATATTTGAAATTTTTTAAAAGTTTTAGAATATTTTATGTCCCTTACGTCACCATTCGTTTCAGATTTAAATGGCATTAAGGGAGTCAGTAGGAACGGAACTGACTATGTCACACTCCTTACAGGGAGTTATACAGGGTTATTTCAGCATTGATGAGAGAAAGTGAAATTTTGACAGATTATGACAGAATAAAGTTTGATTTAAGCATAGAATCTTATAATACATGCAAGCAAACTTGTATTATTCTAATTTCCCTGATTTCTCTGATGTTGCTTTTACAGTTTGACATGTACTGTGAAAGAGGCAGCGTTACTTTTGTAAGAAAACAAATCTCCTCAATACATTTTTCATATCCATTTCTGTTTGCCATGATTTATAAATAAAATGCAAAGTGCAAAAAAAAAATGAAGCAAGGAAGTTCCAAACTAATAGAGAAGTAGAATTAGTTGTGAATTAAAAATGTTAATGAGGAATAACATCAAAAGAACAAAAAATTCCACCACAAAGATAAGCTGCCTTCTTAAACACACCGCACCTTTCTGTTTCATACACCCATCCATCATCCACATAAGTGTACTCACAGTGATCAAGACGCAACGTTTTTCACTTCACACACACCTTCACCCTGACATCCTTTGAGTCCTTTATCACAACAGCCGCTCATCCATCAAACATCTCTGATGCACACGTTCTAGAGAGTTCCACAGACGGGTTTATATTTTCCACATGTGCCACTCTTCACTTCTGTTCTCTGTTATGGAAAAGTAGGATATATTATATAATTCCAAATTCAGCATGCACTAAAGAACGTGTGTGTGTGTGTGTGTGTGTGTGTGTGTGCTTGTACATTAGTATTCGGTGCGGATTCTCTCTCTTCTTAAGCGGAAACACATTATTGTTTCTGCTCGCAGACACAATGCCTTTTTAATGTCTCTATTATTCTCCCCGAAGGCCATTCAAGCCTCCAAATACTCAAAATCCCAGAATTCATTAGAACTTCATTACTGTGGAAAACTCAACAGTCCAATAAACTTGCAAAAGAAGGAGAGTTTCACCACTTCAGGAAGAATGAGTTTATGCTGTGAAGTGCCATTCAAGCAAAGCAAGCGTTTCTTCCAATACCTTCGTTTATTAGATCAAGAGTAATGAGAGGTCCGGAGGGAAAAAAAATCATGTTCAGATCTCATATTAACCACTATCTATGACTATAGGATAATACGGAGTGTTCATGCCTCTGCACATTTTCTGCTCTAATTGTGAGGGAATATCTGTGGAATGGATGTCAAATCAACTGTATTCTGTAATATAAATGTTGTGTTTCTGTATATTATTCTGTAATATATTCTGTATATATTCTGTAATATATGTTGTGAATACAAAACTGTATTCACAACATATTCCGCTTCTGTAATGAGACATGCAAAACAAACATGTAAAACAGAACCAACCTTGCAAACCACAGTCATAAACATAAAGACAAATATTTGTGCTAATGTTATGGATTAGGGAGGAAAAAAACTGATTTTTAGAAGTCTTTTCCCAAAACCGGGCTCAAACCATTCTTTCAACGCACAAACATGGTCACTATGTCTTTCTCCATGTGTTTTCTCACTTTAAGTGTTTCTGTCAGTCGTCCGAGTGCAAACTCTGCGGGAATTGTGGGTAAATGTGCGGACGCCTTCTGTGAGGAGATGCTCTGATCCTGCTAGTGACAGGATCCTGAACTATTGGTTAAAAAGAAGCTTGTTTTGCAGGAATTCCCAGATTTAAAAACGTAGATATATTATCGTGCGATTACTGAGTTAGAACGTTAAAGTTCCGTCAAAGGGTACTCGCTGAAAAAAAAAACGTGTTTGATTGACAAAAGAATGAAAAATGTTGACTGCAACACAGTGAAATAAGATTGCTGCGCTACGCTGATTAACATTCACATGGATAATTATAAATCCCTGAAGGTTGTTTGAAGGTGAATCTGTAACATTCTACTGGATGGAAAGGCGGAACATGTGCTCTGACTCGCATTAGTTGTCATTGCATCTTGCAGTTCTAATTTGCATAAACCCAAGCTCTGATACACTCGGTTGTATTGCCTACAGTTGCTGATGATCACGGCGCCGTGAAATTCTCATTGGTCACTATCGCAGCAAATGTTACTGTAAATTTATATTAATGTCTTGAGGCAATATCATATTTAGACTAAATAAACCCTGCAAAGGACTGGAAACCATTTTTTATTTTGCTTGTGCATTGCAGTTTAATTTGATAGGGTTTAACTCACGGTTGGTACTGGAATACAATTTCCCGACATTGTCATCCATCTAAATACTTTCAATAATTGAATTAATCTAAAGGGCACGGTGGCGTCGTGGTTAGCGCTATTGCCTCACAGCGAGGAGAAGCTGTTTGAGACTCAAGCCTGGTCGGGATTGTTCTCCCATACTTTCTCCAGAGTTTCCTCCAGGTCTCCAGTTTCTTGAAGAGAACTGGAGTTTGGAAAATTGCACAGCAGTGTGAATGAGTGTTTCTGCGATTGGTTAGCCACCAATGTGTGTCCTTTAGGTTTAGAGTTTCTCAGACAGGTGGCACAGAAATGAAAATTCAAATGGATGAAATTATTGAAATAAAAAATGTTTAATATTGTCATCAGATACAAAATACATAATTACATATGTACAGTATACTGCCCAAAGCCATTTCTGATCAGATTAGAATATTTTAATTAATTTTAATATTTAATCCGTATAGTGCTAACATTTGTTAACATTGGATTTAACTACCTTTCCCAGTGTTACTTACTTTTGCCCTACAAGACCTTTTTAATTCCATTAAAAACCAGAATAATTGCAGGAAAAACATTCAGTTCTATCAAATAAAATTGATGTGACCCCTGCTGCCAAGTGTCAAGCTGTCAATCCTGCTGGGAACCAATCCACGTCAGGCGAGGTGGTCGGCTCTGAAGTGAGCCCACAGTATATTGGATTTCCACTGTAATTACTATTGAAGAGGAAAAAATAGATTTCAAATTTGTAATAAATGCACTTAAACACCATTTTCATCTAAGATGCATTTGATTAACTATTGACAAAAAATGTCAAAAATAAAACGACCCAAATTGCACTTACAGTACCAAAAACAATATTGTGTTCCCGCTACAGAACAATTACAGAACTGTAATGAACTGTAAGAACAAAACATAAACTGATGTTACCGCACATTCACAATGTACTCTGGGTAATGTAGTGCAGCTCACTAAACGCATAAATCCTTACAGTAATTTTCTGAACGTCTTTCTGAATTTGTAGGTCAAGGAGAGCTGGAGACAATCCCATCAACTTTGAGCCTGAAGGCGGGACACACACACTTTAGTGTGGCCAACCAATCACAGAGTGGGACAGACAGACACATACTTTCACAATCTCGCTCACACTAATGACCAATATTACAGTCTCCAATTATTCAGAATTTATTTGGACTGTGAGATTAAACAGGAGACCCGGATGAAACCCACGCAACTCGCAAAAAACAGACGTAAACAACGTGTAAGTGAACAGTGTTTCACCGTGTCATTATCTGCGAGCATATGTTACAATCAAAAGACATTAGTTGGATCAAAGTTATGTTTACTTAACCTTCCCGAGAGAAAAGATCCGTCAACAATCTGACACGTTTGACAACACAATCCTAGTCGCTTCCTACAAATATAGACGTGTTAGCAAGGTGCCACCGACTAAATAAAAAGCTTCTTTCCGATCTAATTAGGATCATTCACACCCACACACACATTAAGTTATGACACACTAACGAAACCTTTCATTGCATCACAATCACGCAGACACGCGACGCGCCGATTAATTCATTAATCTGAAAAACAATAATTAAAACCAACTGCAAGCGTAGATCTTCCGTTCGGAGCTTTTATTGAAACTCACTCAGACGGAATCAGCAGAAGTGCTGCGATCGCTGAGAGTAAAAAAGTTTGTGTGGAGCTTCAGCAATGTAAGCAAAATGTATATTAAGCTTGATTAAAAAAGCCCATTAAAAGCCACTTCCCCAAAACATCCAAGTACAATCCAGAACCACTTACCAGGGACCGCTTCTCTGTCAAACGCATCTATTGAACTTCCCGGAATGTGGAGAGCTGCTTCCTATTCAAAAGATTATTGAATTATTTAAAATGAGCATATTCTATGCAGGAAATCTATAAGCGATGAGAAGTGGATCAAGTAGTCAATGCGTTCTTCACAACTCAAGCTATTTGGAGGAAGCAAACTGTTTAAAAATGTGTCAATATTTGTGGAAGAAATGCATCAAACTAGCTTAAACATTACAGAACGGGTCCCAAAGCTTTTCGTAACATGCTAGGACATTTGTGACCAAATCAGATATGAATTAGCATAATAGTAAACGATTCCACTGTGATGCAATGTAGTTCAACAATGTCTCTATCAGAAGCATTTCGTTTACAAAAATGAAACATATTACATATCTTATTATTGCAAAAAAGTGTAATTCACCATTTCAAATATTTCTCTTTTTTGTGTGTGTGAACATTAAAAGAACAAAACCATGCAGTGATAGTGAAACCACAATGCTCACTAGCACTATATAAACTGGATTTCAGCAATGTCAAATCCTCAACATCGCTGCCATTGATAACAGGAATTAGTAGCAGAATGATGCAAATGACTGTAAGGATCTAGTTTTGGGTTTCTACAAATGATAGCAACATTTTCTTTAGACATCATCTCTAGTTTAGAAATGTTTTAATTAAAGCAAGGATTTTAAAATTACTAGTATTTGTAATAATTTCTGGTTGATACATAAATATTCATAACTCACCTACTTTAGAAGAAATTGATTTGCCTTTGTTTTATTGGAACCAAAACATCCAAGTCAATAAAGTCAGTAAACAAGAGAAAGAAATTCAACCAGGCTATTTCACTTTAACTGAGCTCTGAAGTGTAAGTAATGCATGTCCACATGCGATTCTGTTAAAAACAACAGCTGTGTAAAACACTTCATAAAAAAAAAAAACAAAGACACACAGAAAAGTGGATGGATGGTTGATCAAAATAATTATCGCAACAGACGCATTACAAATAAAATTATTTTACACACAGACACTCACACACTCACACACACACACACACACACACGCACAGACACGCACACACACGCACACACACGCACACACACGTTAGTGGCTAGACAAATAGAAAAACTAGACGTTTACTCCAACGTTAACGTGAGACTCTTATCATGCAATAAAAAATGATCTGCGTTAATATCTTCTCTAAGTTGGGTTGGGAGCTGGTATTTACCACGCAAGGTGTGATTTTTTTCATGTAGATTTTTTAAAATGTACTTGCTAAGTTCTCGTACCTGTCACATATGGTGTTTCACATTTAGATGAAAAGACAAATGTGCAGCGCATGGAATAAAACATTGCAGACACAAACTCATAAGGAAGATTTAATAGAAAAACACTGTCGCGACTAAGAAATATAAAAAATTAAAAGTACTGCAAGGTTTTTTTTTTTTCTCAGAATTGCGAGATATAGAATGTCACTCACTTTATAAAGTCAGAATTCAGAAAGTCAGAATAAAAATAAGATTAAAATAATTTCTTCCAATAGATACCTCCACGAGCCCAAATTTATTCGCACCTTGTGCAATGTCAATTCAATTCACACCTTGTGCTTTTAGATGAAGTATCACTTAAACGCAAAACATTCCTCACATGTCTGTTTAACATGGCCATGTTATAATCACTTTGTCTTGTCATAATCATCGCCATTTACTTAACACCAACAACCAGACGATCAAATTAATAAAAAGCAACAATTCTCTTACATTTTCACACATGCATTTTTAGACAGTTCAAACTGTGAAAAGCGCCTTACAAATGCTCAGAACTCAGAACTTAACGTTAACTTTAATTTAAAATAATCTAGAATAATTTCAAGACTACAGTGAGATAAATCTAGATTAAAGCAATAAATCTACGCCAACCTCTATGTATTGTTTTTATATCATTTTTAAGTAGTTATTATTATTATAAAATAAAATGATACTCAACTAAATCTATTTACTAATCCACTTTTTACTATGTATTACAGTCTCAAACAAACATAATATGTGTCCAAATACTGTATTCTCTTGTTTTTGTTTACTTGTGTACTCCCACTATTCCCAACGACAAAATTAGAAATGACTTTGGACCATTTCCCACTGGGATTAGTAAAGTTATTAGAATCTTGTTATTTAAATCTTGAATCATAATTTTGTTAGAGTCGACTGAGTACTTTAGAAAAGTTCCTTCCTAATGCGCTTAAAAGAGATCCTTGGTTATATATAGAAAAAAAAAGTTTGCGCATGATGTTTTGCCAAAGTTCGGTCAACGTTAATCCAATCTTTTGCTGCGTCAAGAGGCAGACGACAGCATTCTGTCGCTGCACGCAGTAAATTTATTTCCACTCTCCACAGCACAGAAGGGAATAAAAATCAGGTCTGATTCTGTCGTACCAAGTTAATCCTTTGGCAATATTGTCTTTTGTCGATACTGGCTCTAACTGCTGACAAGCACCTCCAAGCACTGCATACGGCATAATTGATGGAAAAGATTATTACAAGTAATTCTTCAGACTGGGTAAAAATGAGATGAAGACCGAGCAAGGCTGTGGAGACAATTAAAGCAATGAAGAAGCATCTGGCTGAACTGAAGCTTGCAAAAACACATTGGAAAACAGGTGCAAGAAATAAATCATGGCAATATTCAAAAAAAAAAAAAAGAAGCACCCAAATATTTTTGCAGTTCCGAAATCTAGAATTCTTGAGACAGAAAGATTTTATTCAGCCTGTCTTTGCGTCACTGTTTATATCCTTTGTCACTTATTTTCCACAAAATGATGGGCTACAGAATTCACAATTTACACGTTATATCAGCAAGATCATGATTTGGCTGTAGGGCACAAATGGCTGTGAAAACGGCTGTCAAACTCTCCAGATTCTTTCTGGAATGTTCTCATTTATATACATAGGATGGACAAAATAATATGAACACACCTATCAATTTTCTTTGGAAGTCTGACAAGCCATGCATGTAACCGACCGCTTCTTCTCGCTACGGGTGAAGTCAAACGTTCACATATTTTTATAATGCTTGTCTAAGCAGTGCACAAAAAAATCTGCCTGAATGAATCTGACGGTATACGTACATTTGTATTATAGCTGCTCTATACACATATACTGTATGTTTCATATTTGTTATAAACATCCCTATGACTCGATTTACTGTATATCAACAGAGATGGTTTCATTTGCCATAACAAAGTTGCTGGTTCACATTCCGGTTGAACTTCGAATTAAAGTTTCAACACCATTTAATCCATTCATATTTTCTTCCACTTCATCTAGTGTCAATCTAAGCAATGATTCCCTGACTTCCGCTGACTCCTCAGAATGGACACCAAAGCAAGAGATGGAGAAAGACCTCCTCCCGGTCCTCAATACCACCTCTAGTAGATGTTACAGAGGCATCCAAACAAGATTCCCCAAGCCACATCATCTGACACCTTTCAAGAAGAAAAGAGTGGCTCTGCTCTCGGTGTCGGAGCTCCTCACCGTGTCTCTGAGTTTGAGTTTCAATTCAGACTGTTACATCTGAGGCCTTGTCCTATTGCTCATGACCTAAATCTCATAGACCATAGGTAAGGATTGGAACGTAGATTGGTCACTAAAATTAGAGTTTTGCCTTTTGGCTCAGATGGTAATTCCTCTCAGTTGCAAAGGCCCATAGTCAGAATTCAGAATGTCTTTATTGTCAATGTATCACTGGGTTACAATGAAATTAGAAGTGCAACTTTGTTTGGTACAAAAGGGTGCATACAGACTGAATAAAACCTAGATAAATAACTATAAAGTACTTTAGCAAAAAATGCAAAAAGAAAAAATTCCATCTGAAAATAATACAAAATTCAAGAATACAAAAAATATGATTTGACAACACATACAGAGTGCAAAAGGTAAAATGCAAAAAACACAATGCTAAATAACTTAGATGGATATTGCACTAGTGGAGTAAAGTGACACAGCTCTACAATGCTCATAAACTCGAGGTACTCTACGATGGCCTGCTGAGTAAATGTCAAATGTAATATGAGACAATTAAATGTTCTGATAATATGGACAGAGTAATGTTATATTGAACTATAATCGTATGCAATTTTGACGCAGGTGATATAATCATGACTGTGAGAACTGTACGTGTCAATGTCAATCAAGTCTAGCCAATCAAATTGCATTCGCCTCTTGGTTCTTGATGTAAAAACAAGAATAACCCACATTTCAACATTGTCAAACTAGTAATGCACATAATGCATTTTATTTTTAAATATTTTATTAAAAGATGTGACATTTTAACAATTGTTAATTGTTTGATTTGTATTTCTAGAATTAACAGACTACATAAAGCCTAAATTCAGTCAGAAAGATTCCTAAAGCAGAAACACACGCACAAACACCAGCGTTCCTATTTCGTGAATTCATCCAGCCTTTACTTTATACGCCTTCAGAAAATTCCAACACTAAATTAGGCTGGTTCGAAGTAATCGGAATACCTGAACAATGGGCATTCCCACTTGTGCATTTCTTGCCAAGTGAGTGAATATTACACATGGTGACAGTAAATATCTCCAGGCTTCCATGAATTTATGGAAAAGACTTAAACAGGCCTTGGTGGCAAACACACATGCTGTGATAACAAGAGCCAAATATTTCCAAAGTGGGGACACACACTTTTATGAAACCACCTAATCCTCAGTATTAAGTACACACTTGAAGAAACCCAGCTATTCTATTCCTGACCTGCAGATTAACTTTCCAGGCACATCTCGACTTTCGTGAACCGGTTGCTTGCCATATTGTGCCTCCTCAATGTTTTTGGCAGTTTTCCTTGCCTCTATTTCTCCTTAGAAGTTAACCTCATCTCACCTCTAACCTGTCTTTCGCGCTGTCACTTGTGCATCATTATTTTGTGCTTTGCTTCCACCGAGGGGTTGCGGAGTGCCCTGCTAGCCAAAACCCATGAAAGCCAATGAGGCCTAATTCATTCTCTCTACACGGCTAAACATACTCTTTTTTTTCCCCAGACCAATGTCTTATGAAGATTAAAAATCCTCAAATGGAATCTCTACTGTGTATTTTAATGATGCTGTATGAAATGTGCAATTTTATAATTAAATAATAAAAGCCGAGCTTAAAAAACACATTCATAGGATCATGAAAAGCAGAATGTGGTGACAGCGCAGGGACTGTAGTGACAAATCTGTCAACCGTATTAAAACTCTGTCAAACTACCCGCAGGCCAGTGGACAATCTTTATTGTTGAGTTCTTCTCTATCAAACTATTTTCTTCTAGAAAATCAAACCCCTGACTTAGACAATACAGATATAATTAAGTCCCCTTCTTTTGTGGCTTTTCATTGTCACTGTATTTTTTATACACAGTTTTTAACACAAAACACTTTCAATTCGCGGCACGGTGGCGTAGTGGTTAGCGGTTCCATTGTGACTTTGAGTTTGTCTGGAGAGTTTGCATGTTCTCAACGTGCTTGCGTGGGTTTCCTCCGGGTGCTCTGGTCAGAAAAAACATGCGATTCAGGTGAATTTTGCCGTGTTTGTGAGTGTGAGCACGTGTGTCTGTAATTGTGATGCCCGGATGTGAGTGGATGCTGCTCCACTCACATCCGATATGGCTGCCGCTTTTCTGCCGGGCTAATGGTGTGTGTATGTGTGTGTGTGTGTGTGTGTGTGCGTGTTGCTCCATTGTAAGGCGACCTTAAGTGTCTTGAATGACGGCAAATCATTTAAATGAATTATTATTATTATTCTACAGTTTATCAGTCCATATATTTTGTTAGTACAGATATCATGCACCAAAAACACGAACAAATATTCACCTTTGCTCTACGAACTATTGCTTTATGATTTGAACAGTTAAATTACAAAATTGGAACATAAAAGATCTCTGTATAAATGGCCCAAATGAACATCACTACAAGAAATTTCGAGAACGTCAAGGTCAATTACAAAAACTAAACATTTGAGCGTTTTATCACCATCGTAAACGGTATTAAACCTACAGTACTGTATGGGAAATTGAAAGAAACAAAGATTAGCTGTAATTAATTAAGAACGTTAGCGTAAAATGTTTTTAAAAAAAAAATACCGATTATTAGATTATTAAACTTCATCCACCAGTCAAGAGTATAATCGGTTCACACTGTGACAATGTGAACAGTGATCTTTATTTCAGAAAAGCAATATGAGTTCCTGTCTGCTGAACAGTTTTCAGGAAACTAATATAAACGTGTGTACAAACAGGTACATATCTAACCTATGACATTATAGAAACATCCTTACAATGATTTGACATGATTTGCCAATTTATAAATGACTCTCAAATAAGAATGTATGTAGAATACACACAAAATAGTTTATGCAGTATACACAATCCATATTATATTTAATCTGAGGTTGTTTCCTCATTTAGGAATTCTTTTTGAGTGTAGGTCTTGCTTGGATCAGCATTAGGTCTGTAACGTTGAACGTCTCCATCACTTTGACTTCAGGTCACTGTGAGTGTGAAGATTTAGGATCTACAACATTCCATCTCCCAGGATTGTTAGTTTGTTTAATATAGTATAGAATAGCTAGCTTATAAACCCCCGTTTTTTAGATAGAAGAACTTGTTCTCAGATTTTTCCAAGTTTAATTACAAAAAAAAAAGGATCAGATGATCATTTTAAATTAGAGGTAATTACAGCGATTAAACAGACTTTGGCGTTCATTATTAAAACCTCGTACTCGCTTGAGAAAAAAAAATTACCTGCCCTGCAATTTAATGATTAGAATTAAATATCAAAAACATTCAGTGAAAAATTTGACTAATTACTCTGGCAAAATATAAAATGTGTAAATTATAAGGAGAAAACAATTGGGAAATGTACATTGCATAGTCAGAAATATAAACAAAAATTTTACAATTCGTTATTCAAACAAGCAGAGATGTTGTGCCAAAATAGTTTAACATCTTTGTAGAAGAAAATGCAGTTTGGTTCATTCACTTCAATACTGTTGTCTTGCCATCTATAAAAAAAACAAGAAGCTCTCAAAAGAATTTTAGAAAACACAATCTGAAGTCGGATTGGTCACTAATCCAGAGTGTCCCGCCTTCAGGCCCATCAAATCTTACTAGCTAAAAAACCAATGCCCAATCGTCATTTAAGCATGCAAATAGTTGCATGGGTTAGTCGGTGTAGGTGCCAAAGGTTCTGGTTCTTCTCATTAGACTGCGCGTATGTGTATTAATCAGTTACGCCCTTCCTTTGGCTCCGTCAGTGGTGTGGAACTCCATAATGATCAATCACTTTTTTTTCTTGGGCGAAAAAAAAACACAAGATCTGAGCTTCTCCTTTCTTCTGAAGTACAAAATCTTTGGTTTTTGTGCATGAACATGAGGGCGTTATTCTTAGAGCATCAAAACTCCGCTGATGGAGAGAAATAGCTGCTGCAGGGTACTCATGAATAAAACACCAAAGTTACTCAAGAGCATATCTATTCACACACATATGCACATACTGGATCTAATGGGAGCTACGAGATTTGATGGTTTAACACACTTTCCACACATACACCCACACAGATGGTGCAAAACTAACATGCATCTGCCAAAGAAACGCTGTGGAATGAAAACCGCTTTGTCAGAACGTATTTGCACGTACGACGGCATCTACAGTTTTGCATATTGCATTTCCGTCCTGACACATTTCGCTTGCCCATTCAATTTGATCTCCATACTATAGTAGGACCACAAAGTTGAGCATCAGCGAGTGACCGGAGAGTCACCGAATGAATAATCGACTTCAGGGGTGCAATGATATCTTTGGCCGCTTGACCAACGCTGCGGTTACAGCTTCAAAGAAGATGTGACGTTCAATACAAAGATGGCTTAAATGTCAGAGGTCTCGATTTGCTGCGGCTCTTTCCCTTTGGACGGAAAGAACACAAAAAACGCCATATCGAGGAACGGGGGGAGGGGATGGGGTGACAGACAGGGGCGTTTTAAAGAATCCATGGAAATGGGTCTTTGCTCTGCAAATAATTTAGTAATTCAGATTATCCAGAGCCCTTCAAGGTGCTCCAGAAATCTCTTCCCCTGGGTAAACTCCAACCGGATTAGAAATTAAATCCATTATTTTTCTGCCATAACATCAAGGCACAGTGGAAAATGCAATCAGCGCGGAGTACGAACATTTCATAGCGTCGGGAAAAAAATCTAAACAAAAAGCTTTTTCTAATGACCCAAATGTTTATTTAGTGTTAACGTGACATTACTGCATTATGAATTGTGACTTCCATTTCATGCATTCTAACCCCTGTGTCTGCCTACACCGAGAATATACACGAGATTTAGAAGCAGCACTGATAAATAATAAAGAATCCACTTCCGACAACTTCACATTCCCGCCTGGACCAAATGTACCAGTAAATGGTGATAAACTTTCTTCATTAAAAAAACCAAAAAGTTTGAAACAAGTTTGAAACAAAAAAAAACAAGTTCAAACTTCAGGCGGCAAATTAGGAAAGTGATCAAAAAATAATTTTATAGAAATGTCAACATTCTTTGGTTTGTTGTTAATTGAAAAAATGACATTTTCCACATCGCTTGACTTCACATGATAGAAAATACAAAAATTGTCGCGCTTCTATAGACTAATCTCATTTTTAAGTCGAATTAAGATTGTACTGTAAAGCAAACTGCAGTCCACTCACGGTAAGTGTAAAATAAGCCGCACAAAATAACCTGGCAACGTCCTGCTTTGCTTTCATCCAATGAAACGAACGGTGGCTTTCATCCTCGACTTTGTGACACTGAGATCGGTGTGCAATAAAAGCAAAGGTTGTGTCTAGAGACTTTGCAATATAGCTGACTGGCCAATCGCAGCACAAGATGAAAGCGAAGGAGGAACCAAGCTAATTTTGGAGAATAATGATTTCCATTTAGTTTGGACCGTCTCTTCAAGAACCCCACTGTGAAGAGGATTGAGGATCATTATCTTTATTTTTCTATAAGATTATGTTCTAAAAAACCTGTTTGATCCAGTTCAGTAGAAACTTTTGGAATTATTGAGAGTACAACAATAATGTATTCGTTTAAATACAAATACATTGAAATTGGATGATAATTTTCAATCTTTACACATGAAACATGGGAGAAGGAAAGAGAGAGAGGAAGAGAGAGGGGACAAGAGAGGGTCATGTGAAGGAACAATGGTAGAGGAAGAAAAAAAGGAAGAGAAGTAACAGTGAGAAAAAAATAATTAAAAACAGAGAGAAAGTGACAGAGAAAGAGAATGCGAGAGAGAGAGAGAGAGAGAGAGCAATGCAGAGACAGACAGAGAGAAATTGAGAGATAGAGGGAGAGAGAGAGAGAGAGAGGAAGAGAGAGAGAGAGAAAGAGAGAGAGATATTTGTGGACTTTAATATTTAGCAAAAAAAAGCGTTAAATAAACCCTAGGGAAACATGTAAATGCTGTTTACTGACAAAACTTCATATAAATATTCAATTAACACTGTGCTACAAAAACATACAGTATTGGTGTGAAATGAATCTACTTGAGCAAAATCCAGATAAATACTTGACTTAAAAGGACACATTGATAAAATTGGGTAATGAAACAGACAGTCACAAGATATCAAAATCGAATCTGGCAGTTTTATAAAAATATTTTCACGTGATATTACACGTGATTTAAAATAATTAAAGTAACAAGAAGTGAGAACACGGCTGAAATTGTTGATTTACTGTAAATCTGATCAGAAAGTACAATAAACGACTTCATTTTCGTCCATCAAATCTGGAGCAGTACAAATATGTCAGACAGGACTGTGTGTGTGTGTGTGTGTGTGTGTGTGTGTGTGCTGGTATGTGATCAATATTTCATTGGATTTTTGCTGTGACAGTAAGCATGTCACTCTGGTACATGCTGGTTCCTTTCAATGTATTTGTACGGCATTGATAAGCACAGTTTGAGAGCAGCCATTAGAAGAAAGCCCCGCTGCTGAAAAAACACACACTCCATTCTCTTCCTCCCAATCGCTTCTGCCTTTTTCCTCCTTTAACCTCCCGCGTCACACATACTCGAGCACGCAAACACTCACTACGCCATTACTGCACTGTCGGCTGCTTTATTATGACTAAACACGCCCAGCGGTGAGCCAACGACCATTTCAAACAAAAACAATCATTTAACTTCCATTTGGATGCCATATTTACGCAAACAAGAGTGAAGAATGCTTTATGAACAGCTTTTTAATAGCTGGCTTACTAAAGGACTTTTTAAACGATGCAGTCGATTGAGGTCAGTGCTGACAGGATGACGGACACACGTCGGTCAAACAATGTTTCGTTCCTCTTGAACGGTCTGGATGGTTCTGTGTCTGTTTAGCAGTCGAATCACAGAAGTCAAAGGCGTTAATTCCCTGCAGAGCGAGCGAAGACGCTTCTACAGAGTTTCTGTGAGATTTATTTGCACAGAAGGATCTCAAATCAGATCAAAAAATTAAATAATTAAGATTTAAATCAAATGAAATTGTTACTAGATCAGGCCTTTGAAATGATTAATCACCGTTTATCATTAGTCTCTAAAACACCAATATCATCAACAGAAATAATAATATTGCCCACTATTTCATTAAATTTTTATATCTTAGACGCAACGCATTTTATCAAATTTAACAGTAAAGAGTTGCATAATAAAGAAAATCTGATGGGGAAAAAAACATTAAATTCAGATAGATATAAAATATAAAATGACACATTTTGTCACTTAAATTTCTAAAAAGAAAACAATTGTAAAACCTAAAGAATTAATTAAACATAGAAAGAAATAAACTATATTCTATACTGTATGAAGTTTTTTACATACTTTTTGGGAAAAGTTGTGATGCATTATTTGAAATTATTTTTTATTTATTGTTGCTAATTGTTGATATTTACTGGATGCATCTTTTAAATAAAAAAAAATTTAATTTCAAACACAATTTATTGAGTGGCTTTGTATGTTCTGTACCTCATTGTTTTTCGGATTTATTACCTGCGTCGTCTGAAATTTCTTCACGTGAGAATTTAATGTGAGTCAATGGAACATTGTGTTTCAATGCAACTAACATAATGGGATATGGGTAAAAAATAATGGGTTGGTTCTAGCCTTTGTGAAATGAACATCTGAAAGAAACTGCATCTGAATATTAATAACGTCATCGGCCACGGAACTACTAAAATTTCAACTGTATTAACTCAAAACAATTCTGCTTTTACTCATGTTTATAAAACACATAAATATAAAAGTGTCCAAAAATTCTCTCTCAGAAAAGTTATAAATACAATTACACAGTGTATAACCATAAAATATATATCCTTAACAATACATCAATTGTTATGACATAACCGGAAAAAAAATGTAGATTTAGATCAGATGTAGATTTAGAAAAGATCTAGATTTATATCAAGCCAAGGTTGAATTTGTATTTCCAGTGATGTTCTCCCCAGATTCAGACTTGTACACATTTTAAAACATATATTAAAAAATGTGTATTTACCACAACACGCCTCATGAGATGAAGAGCACTTACTCCGGATTGTGCAATCCACTGTAAAGAAATGAATTACACGAGTGGAAAGGATCCCATGACACCTTATGTGTTTGGCTTGTACTCAGGAGGCCATCATTAAAATACCCTGTTTCTGATAAGCATCTTTCACCGTCCTTCCCCTGTGACCAGGACTAACCGCTCGGAAGTCGTCCCTGAGGTTTCTTATCCCTGACTAATAGAACAACTGTTAAAAAAGGCATATCACAGCAATCAAAAGGTTACGTCGTGGAGTAATTATTTGGATCTCACGTCTCCAAAGCCCTGAGAAGCCCTCGGAGAGTATCCGTGTCAAGAGCATGGCGCACATGTGTGTAAATAATCTCTGTTTCCTGGGGAAAACTTCTTCACAATCATCTCAGTTACAGCTGGGGTTACCGTGACAACACCCCCATCAGTGTTGTGCTAGCGCTCCCGTAGCCTTGGAAACACCATGGTGACACTACAGCAGCGGAGCCGTTTGACTGAGATAAGCGTGGTTCAAGCCTTTAAATTCACCGCTGCTCTTCCTCACATCTCCCCTGCCTGGCATAATACGTTTATATAAACTGGATTCAATTCATTTTACAGCAATGGAATCGCTTTTCTGTTCACCAATTTGATGTGGCCTTTGAGAGTCAATCCAAATACTGGTTGATGTCATAAAGATAATGATTCCGTCTGGTGGCTCTTGTAATATTTACTAGCTCCCGTTCGATCCATACGTCTTCATTTGTCCGCTTCTTCCTTCACTTCTGGAAAAGAATTGAACGATCAACCTTTCTTCTGTCAGACTCTAATTAGTTTTCAAATTCAATGACACTTCTTTTGTTTATTTCTCCTCTGCTGGGTCTCTTTTTCCAATGAAGCGTGACTTGAAGCATGACGAGGAAGAACATCCTTTTTATCGGATGAAAAACTTTTACATGCTATTGTGTTGGCTTTTCACGTCTTTCCCTGTCGTCTTGTACCCGAATTCTCTGCACCTCTCCTTCCAACCATCTGCCTGTTGGGTCGCTTGCCAAAATTCTTTCACAGATCTGGTTCTCACAGAGTCTACGTGCTGATATCTCTATTTGTGATTTTCTACAAGTGAAGAGAATATACACCTCAGGAAATGAATAAATCAAACCAACTGTCAGTCTGAACTCTAGAAAATCACCTGATACCAGGCCGAGTTTCACTAATGTGTTTGTCCTGTCAGACCCAGAATGCAACAAAACCATCTGTTACAAAAACAATTTGGTCTTTTTCAGTCACTCCAGTTTTTTGCAATTCCACAATTGTTGAATTTTTTTTTTATTGTGAATCGCGATCCTGTAAAGTATTGTACTTTTTAGATTATAAGGCCCACAGATATTTTTAGACACACTGTTAACAAATGTCTTTTTCCTGACCTTTTTGCATGTACAAAGCATGTCCATTTTTACAGATTATGTAAAAAAAAGCACAGAACTTTTACACCAAATTTTAACTGTACAAAAAACAGCAACAGAACTGGTCGACAACAGGTGACAATGTCAGAGCTACAACGGTGTGAATCTTAAACTTGCAATTTGAATTTCTCTGGTTAACTAAGAATAAATGTAATGATGCGCAAAGTACTTTTGCAGCTTGTTTTCAACATATGAATATATACATTTAAATATACATATATAGGGCTGTCAAAGTTAACGCGTTAACTCATGTGATTAATTAAATTTTATTAACGCCATTAATCGCACTTCCGGTAATTCCGGTACTTCCGATTTTCCGGTATTTCCGGTTTTGCCGGGTTTTCCGGTTTTTGAGTTTCACTTCAAAATCATTCAGTATTATTTGTACAGTTTTTTGCAAAGCTGAAATCACATCGCACTTATAGAAAGAAAAGAGTGCAATTCAATTGTTTGCAGTCTCTCAGACGACTGCGTGCGCATGCGCACTGTGCACAGACCATATGTTGGACTTTTGTTCCTTTAGATAAAAATGTGTGATCAGTCTTTTCAGCTAGACTAATTATCAGTGCCATACTTTTGCCACACAAATAAACAAATACATATCCATTGTCTCTTTTCCTCAAAATTAATTACTTATTTCTTTTTTTTTATTATTATGACCGGCTTACCCATTGTTTTCTTTAGACAAAACGGTATATTACAGTATTTAAACAAGTGTTTATTTTGTGTTGAGTTTACATTAATTTACATTTTGCACTTCAATATTCAATATTACAAGGTTTTATACTTGTTCATGTTATTAATACTAAATAATAATTATTAATAATACATTATTATTATTATTATTATTTGTGATCTAATCGCGATTAATTTGGTTGAGGAAGTGCGATTAACTAGTTAAAAAAATTTATTCTTTTGACAGCCCTGAAAAAAAAAAAACAAAATTATATATATATATATATATATATATATATATATATATATTTATATATATATATATATATAAATGCTAAATTTGGGGAATCACTGCCACAAATTCTGCCTTTATTTTGACAATAATATGACAAAAAAAAACTAGATCTAAGAGGGATTGCTTTACGATAAAGAGCATTGAAAGGTTTAACAAATAAAGTACTCAAATAAATGACTCAAACTCCCTTTTAATGACAAGAATGCTACGTCTTTTGAATGCTTCTGTCAAACGGCCTGTTATACTGCAGTTTGCAACCCAATTATGATTTGATGACTATATCCAATTTATTTGACAGTCCACTTAGGGATTTTTTCAAGTGCGACATATCCGATTCATGCATTTACACTTGCCATATTATCCGAAACGTGCTTAAAGAGTCATTCTCGCACTAGGCGAGATGGAGGAACGTGAAATATGTTTGATGCTAACCTACGCTGTCAAACTTCACCATGATTTGTAAGCGACAGCGGAGGAAAAGCATCATCATTGCCAAATGCTTCTATGCTTCAGTTATTGTGTCCTTGATCTATCAGAGGAACATCTGGGTGATTTCAGGAGTGATGGGGGAATGCTGTGGTGGTCTTTCACCAGGAGAAATAGAACAAAACCTATTATATATGCAGCAATGTATTTATATGCAATTAAGCTAATTTTGCCTCATTAGCAGCATACACACTGAGTCTAGATGCCTTTATTAAGTATAAATGGCAGTTGTGGTTTGAATCCCTAACCAGTGATTTTCACAGCAGAATGTCCTTGAGCAAGACACTGACCCCCAAATGCATAACTTATCGCTGCCCACTGATCCGGGTTTGGGTGTGTTCATTTCAATGTGTGCGTAAATTCCCTGGATGGTTGAACACAGACACTAAAAACGGGAATGCCTTCACTATTTATATGTTATCTGCTCCATACAACAACAACAATTTCCATTTACAGCTTTAAATTATGTAATTTGTACTTTTTTAGAACTAGATTTTACGTAGTATCTTGATGCTGTATCTCAGAAGGGTAAGTTGTTAAATCTAAATTGTGATTTTTACATATTATGACTTATTATGAATTCTGACATTATTTCTCAGGATTGCAAGGTATAACTCGCATCAGCATCTTTACATCTTTCTACAACTCTCAACAACTCTCAAAATTCAAATTGAGAGTTTTTATCTCAGAACTGTTAAATATGAATTCTGAATTGCAATACTTTATATACGTATATTATTCACTACGAGATTATTCACTAAGAATTGTGGCTTTATATCTCAGAGCTGCGAGTTTTATATTCAGAACTTTGAATTTCAGAATGTTGACTTTCTCATAATGTAAGACGCCAATGGAAATTATGTTGCACGTGGTTTAGGACAATATAACTCACATTATAAACATCAATCTCCAAAGCCTTGAATGACATTACATATACAAGTATTTTTTATTTAGAATAAAAACGACAAAAACTATAAAATCATGTTTATAGTCTGTGTAATTAATAGTTTTTTCAATACTGACAAAATATGATAATTTTGCCCTATGCATAAATGATTGTTGGAAATTAAATACAAAAAGGAATATAGTCATTGTGTAGTCACGGTGTTCTTATATCTGCTATAAAAAGTATCTAACAGCAGAGGAACTGGGTGGGAGTCTGTGTCCTACGCATGAAGAGACAAGCGATCAAGAAAGCCAGTGGCCAACCATTAAAAACCCTTAAATGCCTTCCATCCCAGGCTGTAATTTATGCAACACGTGCTTTAAACTGACCAGGGATCAGTCACTAATGAAGTGTGTAATATTGTTAAGTCACTCATCCATAGAAAGAATCTAGACGAGACACTGAAAGTTATTGAGTCTCTGGACAACTTTCTTTTTCTTCTAACTGCCTAGAGGATTTCTTTAATGAGAAGACTAGGCTTTATTTATAGAGCCCATCTGGCTATCAAATAAAACATCGTAGCGAATGACTCAAACCCGAAAAGATGTCTTCAAAGACTTCTTTGTATCATAGTTTGGGCAAAAACATCTTATCAAGATCAATTTCCATAATAATCTGAATTTTTTGTTACAAATAAGAGCGATTAGATTCTTCTTAAGAGCGATAAGATTAGGGTCTCACACAAAGCTATCAACGTCAGAGGACTAAATGGGTCGCGTGGATTACTTTTCGAATTATTATAGCACGGGCAATTTGGGAAAGCCTTTATAAGGTTATAAAACGGATCTTTCCATTGAAACTGCAGGAAGGAAAAAAATAAGACTTCATAAACTAAGTAAAAAATAAAACTTGCCTGCCTGCAAGAAGCCTGATTGGTTTAATCTAGTTATAAAACACTGTTAAATGTAAAAATGTATACGCAAATGATCCTGTATATTTGTTCTAACTGCGTGCAACTGATATTGTGTTAACAATGAATGAAGTTACACACAACCAGTGAAGAGAACTCACACAAACCCGGAGCAGTGGGCAGCATTAAGTCGTAGGACGCACACCCTGGACTGGTGGCCAACCAATCACAGAGCATAATACACAGACTCACACATCACACCAGACAATTCTATTTGGCGCATGTTTTTGCACTGTGAGTGGAAACTGGAACCCCTAAGGAAACCATTGCAAGCGCAGAGAGAACAACATGACACGTAAAAGAGTGACACGGCACACATTTTTTTCTCCATACACCCTTTTAAAGTCAAGAAGGTGCGTTGCATTTCTAGTTGATATGTGATGATGTGTGTTTAAGAATAAACTCAGCAGGAAATCTGCCAAAATGACACCTCGAGCTCTAATAAACGAAGAATTTGCTTGTGAAAGCGCAATCGCTCTGCCATCACGGGTGTGTTTTTTTTTCTTTTTTAGTAGTTAGTGAGTGTGTTTATACCGCACACTTCCCACGCGCAGTGAGCCCATGACTTGCATAAGAGAAGCTCACCTCACACAGCAACGGGAACAGATCTCCACGTGGCAACGATTCAGCCGGAATTGACAAGCAAACACGCACAACAACACTATTTAAAGCAACCAGAACCAATTAAATACTGCATTTCATGACTGTTGCTTCTTTTTGGTCCAGTGAAAACCATTTAAACCATTCCAACGGTCTCGAGGAAACCTGTAACCATAGTGACAGATTACTGAATGACAATGTATTGCCTCTTTATGCAGGATTTTTCTTCAACGCTGTTTGATGTTTCAAAACCCCCCTTGCTACTTTTATTCTTTTAGATACTTAAAAAGCCTTTAAAGTAACCAATTTTTCACTGCACTCCAGTTGTGTGGAACTTTTTTACATTACGTTCATTAAGCAATGCTGGTTATTTATCAGACACTTGTATCCAGAGCGACATGGTGTTACGGTCTTTCACCCTTTTTCCGGGAGTCGAACCCACAAATCTTTAGCTGCAAACACTGAGATCTACTGTCTGCGCCACAGAAAAGAAGCGATCTGACCACAGAAACCACATTTTTCCACATCCAAATGCAAAGCGCATGAAGACGCGACCCAGTCAAGCTCAAATTAAACACGTACGTTACAGTTATAAAACAAAATGCGAAAAGTTAATTTAGTGCAAGCTACTTGTGTCACTCTAACAACCATATTTTTCTGCCACTCCAATCATTTACTGGCGGAACTATTCCATCTGGATGAGACGTTTGCCAAGTTTAAAGTGTTCTCTGTATCCTCAGGATTCTAGAACATACACCCACTGTCTGATCTTCTTCATAAATCCAAAATGCTTGAAATGTTCTAATTAGCAAATTTGTTAGGTCTATTATGCGTTTATTGTTAAAGAAAAAATAAGAGAGAGAGAGAGAGAGAGAGAGAGAGAGAGAGAGAGAGAGAGAGAGAGAGAGAGAGAAATAGATATATAGAAAAAAAGAGATTATCAAAGACAAGGGAGCGTGAGAAACAGAGAGAAAGAAAGTGAGAGTAAATTGTACTGAAATTATAATTTCTATAAATTAAAAATATTTCTAGATTGCCATATTCAAATATGTTGAGTCATATGGCATGATTCCATAATGTGGTGAATCCCTAATACTGTATATAATAATCTGCTTACATCAACACTACGCAGATTTAGCTTTTCCAGCTGAAGATATTCTGTCCTAAATAACAACCTAAAGTCGACTATATACATATGATGAAATGTTACAATTACGCAATCCACTGAGCGATGTGTCATATACTTTATTTTTATAAATTTATATATATATATTTTTTTCTTTAAATTATACGCTGTTTACCGAGAGACTTGCGTAAACCTCTTATGCTTTAATCCATTTTGACGGGAAATACACTTGTTGATTGTAAGAACGAAACTGTGATAATACATGTAGATAGCATTGTACTTGCTATTGTTTAGATTGCATAGTTTAGTTAATTACCTGCCTTACAAAACAACTTGTCATGTACATACTTGTGTGTAATGCACTAATACGGATTACGTAATTAAAACTAGTGGTCTTTATCATTCTGTAGCACACTGGTGTGTGTCCTATAGATTAAGCTGTGTGTTTAATTAAAACGAAAACAATTTCAGAACGTGTTGAGAGGAATCACGTGAGACGCAGATGATTATAAACTTATATGCAGATGAAACATTCTATTTCTGCAAATCTTTGGCATTGACACAGAGAGCCAGGATAAGGATGACGCACAAGGTCGGCCAAACTGCAGCCTGCCCAGTGCCGAAGGGGCTCAAGAGTCCTCCTCAAGGGCATAATGGCTTTAAATACGCTTGGGCGGTGTGGTCATTCCTGTAGAAAGTATACAAACGCTTTAATAATTTTAATATTAATGTATACGTTTAATGATAAATATTAGCTACTTCAGCTTCATCACTTCCTGGGTCACGGGGAGCTACTGTAGAGACCTAGAGGAAACCCATATGGCACAGTAAGACCTGAAAGAGTTCCAATGAGCAACAACTATAACCTCCCAGTGCACTTTAAGATGACCTGGAATGGCAATTATGACTCAGATCATCACATCAGACATCTGGGCCTGACCTTCAAAATTCTCTAGAGTGAAAGCGCAGGAGTTACAGAAACACTGGACCTTTCTGAAGAAACCTTTCCTAGAAGAGTGAAAGCTGAAGTCTAAAACATTACTGTGCTTTTTCCTGTAACACATGCCCCGACATTGTGTATATATAATTATCTGGACCGTAGCTGTAGGAGACACAAATGCCTTACTGTCAGGATGCTGATGCTTTAAAAGCAGGACTTTCTTGATGCAGCTCCTTTCAAAGCAACCCATTATTTTTGATCTTTGCTTCTCAACGATAAAATTAAATCTGGAACAAAAAAAGCAAGCGCTGACATGCTGTTTGGTAACAGAAAGTGAGAAAAGCAATCCTGCCTGAACAGACAAGAGTAGGGAAGTGAATCATAAGGGGTGATCAGTCCCACACAGCTACTGTGGCCCAGTGCTTTGTAGAGCTACATATTTCTACATCTAATCCTACGCCAGTCAGCTTTTGATCATTCGATGACTCCTATGCCATCATGTCCATAAATGGACAAGTTGCAGCTTTTTAACAACCAGTGGAAAAGTGTTAGCTTCAAAGAACCGTTTTATTTATTTGCCTAGCAAATCTAGCCCACATGAGCATGCTTTGGCACATTCTTTGCTGAACCTCGATTCTGGCATTCCCTTTCTCTCAACAGATTCAATTAAATCCATGGCCACTTTTAGATTTCACTGTGGAAAAACCTAGGTGGCACAGTGGGAGGCGTGATCGCCTTATAGCAGGTAGGACCCGAGTTTGAAGCCCGGCCTTTCTGGGATTGCGTGGGCATCTGCCAAATGACAAACACGCTTTGACAACAATTGAAAAGGGTAAGTTCACTTTAGGTGTGACTGTGATGACCATCTGGAACGGAAATAAAGATGGACAGAAAACACGTGGATTTTGAGCAGATAAGTGTGGTACACTCAACTATCACATTAAAAACACATTTCTCATGGACCTGCAAGCGGCAATTATGGGGTTCAGGCGATAGTTTTGTGCTTACTGTAGCAATGGACTTATGAAGGGAGATCTTGCGATCATTTTGTTTTAAGGATTGTGTGCTTGTGTCTGTGAGCTAATTTATAATTCATCTAAAATATTACAAAACTGTTACAAAAGGTTACATAGATAATGCTTCTCATTGACATTTATCTGAAAAAAAAAGTAATGTCCAAGAAAATTAATTGCATTTCAATCCAGCGTTAAATTGAGACAGTTTCTATGTTAAATTGAGACAGAGTGCAGCAATGTACAAATAGTGCACGTCAATGTGTACCAATAATTGCCATCAAGAGTATTCTAAATGTAATTCTAAATGAATTCTAAATTAGTACACTAAAAACACATATTAGACTAACACTCCAAGCTGTTAGTCAAACATTATCAAACATAATATGCGTAAAAATACAACAGGGTGTTTTCAGACCCAGAGGGGGTGAAATCCATATTAAATAGATATTCTATGGATACGTATACAAACAATAAATTCAAATAATCCAGTTTATTGTCTAGAATTGAAAGTTAGCTAATAAAACAAATGGAAATGCCAGATTGAATGAGTTAGTAGTGAGCCTAGTCAAGATAAACCCCTAATCCTAACCCAAAGCAATGTTTAGCTGCAGCTTAGTTTTTTCTTTTACAGTCAACTCAAGATGATTTAAATAAATGATCAAAATCCTGCTTTTTAAGCAAGCTCTCAAATCTTTGCCGTCCTTATAATTCGGCTTCTGACAATAATGCGGAGAGAAGGCATGTGGCCCAGGACACATCCAAGAAAAATTCAGGAATCGTGAGGTTAGCTTTTCATTCTGAACGAATTAGCCTGTGTCTACTTCAGTATGCAATATTCATGAAGTTAGTGCTGCACAAAACGTAGCAGACATGGAAACAGAAAATCTAATCTTAGTCCATAAAAGCAGCTTTCAAAGGTTTTCAAGTTTGTTTCACCAGTTCTTCTCCCAAACAGACTTATAAAAGCAGCGCTAAGAGGGAAAAAGACCTCATTCGTTCCTGAATGCAGCCTGCAATCTCCATGTTACCCTATTGTCCTTTACAACCCATGGGAAAGCGCGGCGAGGGGAACAGGAATGATAAAAAGAGAAAAAAATAACGGAGAGAGAGAGAGACAGAGAGAGAGAGACATGTTGGTGGTCTGCAAGGGAAAGGCATCCTTTGTGTTGACCCTTTCTTCAGATAAACCCTGAAGGAAGAAAGAGACAAAATAAAAGAGAATGATAAAGACAGAGTGCGATTGGGGTTGAGGATGGTTCACATCACAGAAAGATTGAAAAGATAAAAAAGAAAGACGGAAGCATGACAAAGGTCTAAAAGCTTTCGCTACTTAAATAAGAAAAAGAAAGAAAGCCATGTAAAGCTCCGTCTGATCCCGTAGTCCAAAGTACCGCAGAGTAGCTTTTCTGCAAATCGTCCTGATGTGACTTTTCCCAAACGTTATCCTCATTATACCTTCAATGAACACATCGGAATTCTTCATTTCATTTTGACAAAAATTCTGTCTGCAAAAGTCACTACAAAACAAGTACAGCCAGCAAGATGTTGATTTGGGAGCAAAGTGGGATTTATCGCCGCTCTGTTTGCCCACCGCGTACAATTCCAGAGTCTTAAATCGCATTACAGCTTAAGAACACCATTGTCGTTTTATTTTGGTATCCATCTGAGGCAAACAAATATATCACACACTTAAGTGAAGCACGTGTTGGCTTTGGATGGCTGCACGCGGAGAAGCGTCAGTTAGGAATTACACGACAAGACACAGAGCTTCTAATTTATAAACTGCCGTAGCTTTTTGTAACAGTCACGTCACAAACAATTACGTCCAATATCAAAAGCTTAATTTACATAAAAATCAATAAAACTAAAAGTGGTGGAACGATGTGATGAAAGGGGGGGGGCGCGAATCATAAAAATGATCAACTACCGTCACATGTGAAACGTTTTGGTTTTCATGGCATTCGTAATGGCTTACAGCTACAGTACGAGACTCCCAGTAGAGGTGTATATCAAACCTCACATCGGCCTGTTCTGTCACTGAGGTCATATCGGTGCAGATAAACCACACGGTGGGAGAACATTACTTTGCTCACCGCTTAAACGCTTTTTATTTTATCTGCTCTCACTTAAATTCTTGCATACTATTAGCAAGCTATTTAGTCAAATAAAATATACCGTTGAGTCCAAACATACTGCTTACAAATGTATAAAATAACTACGTTTCACATAAAAAATATCTTTTACGTTTATGTGTGTATTTATTCGTACCATCAAACATCTAAAAGAAGGACATGGCGCTCTATTTTTCAACTATTTGGTCATGGAGGAATTTTATTAGAGGGTGGCCCTATATTTTTCTACTAAAGAAGACAACTGGGTAAGCCGGTGATAAAAAAAAAAATACATATTATTGATGAGAAAATAACACGGATTGTACACTTTTTGCACACAGATATACTTTGTTTATGGGAAATGGAACAAATGCGAGATTAATGATAATAATTTGCGCTAAAAATGCAGATTACATATCTATGTCACGTGTGTGTGTGTGTGTGTGTGTAGAGATTCTGATTTTGAAATTTGACACGTTATTATTTTAACCCATTTAACGAATAATCTTTTTATTTGTAACATATTCATGTATATGTTCCTAGAATCAGCGCATTAGTGGATGTTTTTTATGCTGCTTTATAGACTCAGAGGACAAAAGTCTTCGCTACTCACGACTAGTGTGTTTATTTTGGTTTTTATGGGTATTTATTTGCCACAGTTGAGGACTTCACATGATCGAGAGTGTCAGCGCGGTTGCGTAAGAAAAAGGGTAAGCGAAAAATAAAAGGTCTGTTCATGTACACGTCCGCATATGCTGAATATTTCATTTACGCCTGCGTTTCTATTTTGTTCTCTTCTCCTATAATGCCCGCTCTAATACAGATGGGATAAAAGGAGTTTCAATTGGGCAGAAAAGAGTTTTAGTGTTTAACTCTTCAGACCCAACTCGCTTCATTTTTCTGCTCTCAGGCTCATTCGCTCTCTGTCTGCCCTCGTATAGACCCCAAACGCAAATGCACAGACCTCATTGCAGAAGTTGCAAGCCATATAAAGCGCATCATAGAATATTCAAGTCCAGCCTCCTGTGTGTGTGTGTGTGTGTGTGTGTGTTAGCGCAGGCATGTTGAGTGCTCCCTGCCCTTTCTTCCCATATGGCAGGCAGAAACATGGTTAGAAAGACGTGTCCCCACGCCTTCATTTTTAATAACGCACGAAAGAAAACTGGGTTTACAGCGGAACCGAGCATCCTCCAGGACTCTTTCACACACACACTCCCACCAAAAACACACTCTCCCCCCAGAGTTCATCACAAAAAGACAAGCAGTGGAACTTGAACAAAGCAGGCCGAAAGTCACAGAGGTGCAGCAGAGAAAAGACTATATAATACTACGGAGAGCTAAAGCCCATTAAAAAACATTTTAAAGAAACGCTTCACACAAAAGTGAGTATTCTGCCATTATTTATTCACCATCAAGCCGTTGCAATCTTGTTCGCCATTTTCTCTGTTTAAACCCAACAGGAACACACAACACAAGCTGGTTACCCGCAGCGACTTGAATAGACAAAGCTGGAATAGGTTTTACAGACTGATATTTAGTGACTGTGGGTTCATTTGCTTAGAACTGAAACACTATTCAAATTAAAAACCCCAATAACTGTCTTTGCGTGACTGTGATAATAAAAAAATACCGCATTCATCCTCATTCACACTCCATTTTTACGGAATTAAAGAAAAACATAGAAAGATACGTTGATCTTTTCGCTGATTGATTTGAACCCAAACTTGTGTTACAGGTTTCCTATTAGTCATTTTTTTGTATTTTCTTGCAATTCACAGCCATATTTATTTAAAAAAAACAAAGATTTTACATGACAAAAAAGCATAGAAAGTTGTTGACGTAGAGGTTTTTGTATTTTCCAATTTTTCTTGTACAGTAAGTAATTTATTGAAATATTTTTACTGAACTTTACAATAAATCACTGCAACCAGTTGAATATATAGCTGCTGTCAAACATCACGTACGTAGATTCTGAAATCACTCAACAAAAGCTAACAAAAATGTTTGTTCACAAATGTAAAGAATAACGTCAATGCTTCAGTGCAAAAACATTCCCATGACTCTCAATATGAAGGGATTTTCAACACCGGTATACAGATTTCGATACACCAGTATTGTGGCGCTCAAATCAGTTTACGCCGACTACGCCCATATTGACAGCAAACTGCCGCTTTGTCTCGCAATAATTACAATTTATTTAATATTCATGGCGCACAAATGAAACAAGTTGTGATACTCGATGTCTACAAGAAACAGCAACTGGTTTTTCCTCCTAGATTTTAATTTAAAGCAACTTCCTACACCAAACAGAACTTGATAATTCAATTATTTGAAGACCATTCTCGCTTCAATTCCACTGTGCTTGATGTTTGCATCGCGAATAAAAGGATGCATTTTATCAGCTTGGATGGGAAAAGGGTATTTGGGAAATTATGTAAAAAAAAAGTGAGATGTTAAGGGAACAGGAGGCAGGGGGTCTCTTAATATTTGAGTTTCAACCCCAGCATTTGACTCCCTGTGCAGCGCTTTCCCCACCAACAGCCTCTTGAGTTATTATCCTCTGCGCTCTTCAGCGGCATCGGGGTCTAATGTGTCAAAACAACGCTGCTCACTGAAAGAATTAGATATTAGAAAAGCATAATCTTATGAATTCCAAACAGCTCTCAATGTATTTGCCATCAAAACCAATCCCACTTTCAATCCGAACATATAACCTATTTTTGTCAAATAAAAACACTTATGAGAGTCTGTTCTCGCAAAACTGAACTTGTGTTCAGAGAGTATTAAAACATCAAAACCGTTTTCTGGTTCAAGCCGGTCTTTGAGAATTGTTCCCAACCCAAAGAGCTTTAAACGAGTAGTACGATCCACTTACTTTGAGGCTATTTCATCATGGTTAAAGACACTGCACGTTCATCTAAAATTATCCAATCGTTTGCTGAAGACTAGTTTGAAGTGATCTAAGCCAGATGATGCAATGGGATGACATGGTTCTACAAGACGGTACTCTGTTTAGTGTGGAAGTATATGAAGCTGTTGCATTTTAATGCGAAACACCCAACTGGTCGAAAACTGAAATCTAATCACACACTTCAACTGCTTTATGTTAAAGTACCAGACTGATCCTCAGACTTACAGTTAGCCTCAGCGCTAATCGGTCTCAACCACAGGGATTCTGCAAACTGACACACATCTGCAACTATTCAAATTATACATTAAACCACAGAGATCATTGAAACAAAGACTGGCATTCCCTTGGGCATTTGGTCGGGCGCAGATGGCATCGCTGAATAAGAAAAGCTGTCATTCTTCACCATTGTTTCTCATCAAAATCCTTACGACCATTTAAAACCAAATCCATTTGCACTAAATCCGTGATTTCTAGACAGTCTTACCTTTTCTGCCATGGTCATCGCGGCCCCTCCATGGATTCCCAGTATCGGCATGGAGGTCTGAGAGGATACAAAGTCCAGCATCTGTGCCACTGCTTCCTGGTCCGTGCCGTCCCCGTAAACCAGGCCGTGGAGCCTTTGGCGGGACATGAGCTCACACAGGTGGGTGAGCATGCTTCCGGGGTCTGTCTGGTTTACCTGGACACTGAGCACAGTCACTTCCAGTGGCGCGCCAATCCCACGGGGTGGACGCAAAGCTGATTGCGACACGGCGGGGGTTTGTCCGAGTATGACGGCGACGCTCAGGGATGGAGGTTTCTCTGCGGCCCGCGACCAACCCAGCAAAGCCCATAAGGCCATCAACCGGACTACAGCTCCCATCATTCCCGGCTTCAGCACCTGAAGGAAGAATCATTTTCTTGAGTCGCGGGCCTGCACAAGACCTTTGGGACACAGAACATCCTCGGAAACCAGCAAGACGCGCAAATTAGACTCGCGGCAGTCAACTAGACAAGACGCGACACATAAATTACATCCCCCTCATTACTTTGCTCCCAGTAAATTCACTAAAGAAACTGAAAATAAAGGCAAAGCGCATAAAAAGAGACAAGCTTCAAACGGATAAAATATGCTGTGCCGCTCTGTTCAACAACTCAATCACTTCAAGTCGATGCTTTTCAATTAGTACTAATAGTTAAAAGGAACAGTGGTTCACTTATTACCAATTAACTTTGATGCACTGTCTTACAATACATCAGTGTGGTTGCATTTAAATGGCCTGTCTAATTGATAGAACTCTTGAATAGTTTATTACAATTCTAGGCTGAATTTGACGCTTGAATAATTCCAGATGGCTAGTGTAGCTGTCTCTTAAATTATAGTAATAATTGATGAAACCATGCACTAACTGGAGTGCATTATAACTTCATGAGTGAAGAACAGCTTACACATGGTTAATTTTAAGTGCGCTGATGTCAGTGGTTCAAAGATGGTTCAATCTCAGGAGATTGGATGTAAAAGTCAATTTTTGTAAGGAGGAACGCGTGGTTTTCTCCCAACTTAAAAGGCCAATTTATCCCAAAGAAAACCCCAAATCCTTTTTTCTTATATCTGATATACAAACTTGATTTAAAGAAAAAAATCCTGTGATGTTCAAAATAATAGGAAGCTCATCAATCAGACTGCATCATTTTTTATTGCATCAATACTAACGCATGCATGTTTGTGGTTTCTTCAATAATTAGCTAAAAAAATGTCCTGATTAGCTTTAATTGCATTTTTATCAGATCTGAATTTAAAACAATCTTCTTCTAATCCATCTAGCTACAAAACTGGTGTGATGTCTCTTAAAATATAGCGATTTTTGTACATAATTATTGTTTTTATAAATGTATATTATACATGTATAAATAAATGATCATTGAAAAAGAAAATAAATATTTTTGAGCTATAAAGTATTTGTAAAACATTTATTTATTATTTTACCCGGCCCCGGATAAGCGGAAGACGGTACGATACGGTACGGTATTTATTATTTAATTATATAACCCATAATATTATTATGGGTATTTGTTACTAATGAATATATTAAATCAATTTATAAAATATATTTATATATTTATTTATTATACATTATATTATATATATATATATATATATATATATGAATATATTTTATATATATTACAATATAAAAAGATTACATGTTTAAATAGAGTATATTTCTGAAAAAATATTTTTATCAAATTATATTCTGTTAAAAGACGGAATAAAGTCTTGTGCCTTTACTCAAGTTGAGCTTTGATGGTGAAATTGATTGAATTCACTGACTTTTTGGTCCCAAAAATGTCACTGGACACGTTTCTAAACTCAATTACCCAAAATCCCCATGAAGATGTGTAAAACAGACCTCAAGGATAGAGCTGGGCATTCTGAAAGAAACCAAGATGATTAGGAAAGAAAATGCAACCACTTCCCCTGAGGAATATTACCCAGCACAACACATTTTATTAGACAGCATTAATAAAAACAAACATTAAAGTGCGACTGATTACGATGCCGCAGGGACAGAAGCAACTCATTCATGACTAATTCCGCTGATTATTTTCTATAGCTTGTATTCAAACTCTTTTTACAGAATTTTTTAATGAATTAAACCTCGCCCATCAAATTCCACCGACACGCGTGGACGCATCAAAGGACGTGATTTCTTCGAAGCTTCTATCACAAGAGAAAGTCAGTGGTGATTGTGAGCGCCTGATGTGTTATATAATTTCTCCTACCCTGTCGTTTTTGAACAAATGAAGCAAGGACTTGTTTAACACTTGACAGACTAATCATTTATTGAAGCATTCTCAATTGTTGGCAAACTCCAACAGCACACAGCGCAAGGGTTTCGCATTTGACAGCTAAAACATTTGGCTGTGTTGTGAAGCATACTAATGAGAGCCAATCACATAATTGTTTTCTTGATATATGCAAAGTTTGTGAGGGTTCAGATGTAGTGGATGCCTCAGTGCCTGCATTAGATATTCCAAGCGTCCGTTGTGCTTCATGGTCCCTGTAAGAGTCATTTAGTAAATTCACTTGCATTCATAAATGGCATCTCAAAAAAAAAAAAGCGCCCCTTCCCGGAAGTGCTTTATGCCCTCAAGTCAAACCCAGAGTGGCACTTAGTGTTTCCAAATACAACACTTTGTTTCGGCTCCTCTTTCACTCAGGTCCGTAAATGCATAGGTCAGGTTTGTCGGGCAGTTTTCAAAAAACAGATTATCAAAATAAACACATTTTTCCGGACACTTTAGCATTCAGCTCAAGCCGAGCAGCCGACGGTTGAAAATGAAAATGTGTGCGCTCTCGAAAGACACTGAGGGCTTTTTACACCATCAAAATTTCAGAAACCGCTGCCAGAATAGTCTCCCCAAAAGGAATGTTTGTGCAAGTGAAGATTAAGTATATGCCTTTAAGTACCAACCACAGTTCTGATGGTCTGTCACAGTCTAATTTTCATCATTCGAAACCAAACTGCAACCTGCAAAGTGAGGACCGGCTCCTCGGTTAGAAGAATATCACCTCCGAGATCACTTCTCTTCACAGGCGGCTGTGGGTGTATATCTGAGTTTGACTGTGTGGAAAAGGTGTAAGGGTCAACAGTTATGAGTAGTCTCGAAATAAGCACCTGCGCTAGGTCCTCCTGCCCAGTCTGTTCCGTTTAGCTAACCAACACACACAGGGAATTCTCTGGAGTGCTGCTCGTGGAGAAATAAAGCTGCAAAAGCATTTGCCTTTATGGACTTAGCCAATATTTTTCTAACGAGTCTCACATTACTGTTTCTTACTTGAGATTGAACCCACAGCCTTGGTGTTGCAAGCACCAGGCGTAATGACTGAGCTCTGTATAAATATGCTGAATACTGCTTTAAAAAACACTTAAAGATATTGCATAACATATTCCATATAAAAATGGTAAAAACCGCACTGTTAATAGCTCAAATTTCAACAATCTATTAAAGATGAATATAATTTCACTCATTTTTCAACATTAAATCTTAAACTGAACACATCTACATCTGATTCCATCTCCAAAGCTAAATCTAATGAAATCACCATTGTGTTCACGCACGTGTAGTTGTGGGTTTCTCTGCCAACACAAAGACAGACAGAGATTTGTCCTCATCAGGCCCTCCGTTATACTATATAAGGCCCTCCTATATATATATAAGCTATCTATACATATTATATTTTTTTTCTACACATACACAAATATATATACAGTATATTTATTTTCAATGAAGTATAAGTTAGGTAACCTAAGGTGTCAAAACAGTGGGGCAATTAGGACATTTTTTGCTATGACACCTGTGGTAATTTTCTAAAAGCATGTTTAACTCGAACTGTCTTCAAGATGTATGTGTGGGTTGGAAGGTCTGCAAGGATTATCATTTTCTAAAACTGTATTTTTCAGAGCATGATGGACTATTTCAGTCCTGGTCCTGTAACCAAGAGGACAACATCAAAAAAAATGTGCTTGGACAACGTGACTGCACCCAAATCTGCAAGTCCCATTCCCAGTTTAGCCGAAACTTGCGAAACAACGGCGCCCCCTGTCGGCAGTCGCGAAAGTCGCTTTACACCTAATAATAACCGTTCAATGTTTGAAGCAGGTAGGTATCTTACCTTGCGTGTCACGAGGTGTCAGTGAAGAAAATTCGACGTGGGGGAAATGTGCCATCTGTGAGACTGACCGATGTCTGGTGAACGTTGTCCACGAATATCCCCTCACATATACGATGCCTCTCTCGGAGCATTTTTCTCCCCCAAAGCTTCTTTGAACCACCTTGACTGGAGCTTAAGTATTCAATGTTCTGAAAGCGAAGTCAAAACAAAATTCATGTCATTTTTGTGAATGAAAACGCTTTCCTATTATCCTGATTAACAACTTATCGAACGGGAAAAAATGAAACGCCGAGAGGATTCGAGAGTGGGAAAACTGGTGCTCGTGAAGGCTTAACGGGTTCCCCGCACGGGAGCAACCAGAGATGGAGTCAGACACCACTAACCATATCTGACAGCACACACCACCGATAGTATCCCCAGAAATACACAACCAGAAGACCTGTCAGGGAACCGGTGGGTTCAAAACAACGGCCGGTGTGGTATTCCCCTCACGCGCGCACGGGGTTTGTGTCTATGTAGGGCGCTCGCTCGCGCAGCAGGTGTTGCGCATCACGGCGGTTAAAATAATAATATTGCCCTGTCACAAAACAAACCGATGATTTCGTCATGAAAAAACACTTCTATATTTTTCTAATAAGCAGAACGACTGGGAAGCAAATAAGATCAAATGTGGTTTATTTTTAGGCACATTTTACTGTTATTTATGGTAAGTACAAATAGACCAACTCACCTATTATCCCGAGAATACATGTCCAACAAGTCAGTCAAGAATCACACCGTGTCCCCCACTCTTCATCATTTAACCTTGCCCGTTCTTTATAAACAAATCCGTCAAGTTCAGCGCTCTGAAAGGCGTAATTCCACCAGTGTCCTTGTGTTTACCGTGCTCGTGTCTTAAAAGAAACAGAGAAAAACAAATCGCTCAATGCTTTCGTCGATTGGCAACGACCCGAATGGATTTTCTTCTTTAGTTGTGTCTTATTTCTGGATCTTGTGCGCTTTCCGCAGTGAAGCTGGTGGAACAGGTCCGTGTGTACGCTCGGAAGGGATTCCGTCAATATCATCACATCCTCTCTGGAAAAAAAAAGCAGCCGCCACTTCGTCGATAACGGTTGGACGATATGATTTAAAGATAGATTCCTCTGCGACACCGTCGAGTGTACTCGCGACACCCAGTCAAAGTGAATCGAGCGCGTGAAGCCGCGGTCAGTGGAAACGGCGCGGGTTTAAAACTGTACTTGCCGATGCCTCCCACGCGCTCCGTGGCTTCACAATTCGTTCCTGCGATCTTACCGGGCCAGGCGCAATTAATCGCAATTTCACGACAGCGTCTTCGTGGAGTTGCTATTGGCGTCTGCTTGTTCTTTCATCGCTTGTCAAACCGAAGGAAACAATTCGGTCGTGAGGCGCAAAATATTTCCACCCAACTTTACAGACCATTGCTCACAGACACATACTCTGTGAACCGAGTGCACGCGAGACGGAGAGTCTTCCTCTCTCTCTCTCTCTCTCTCTCTCTCTCTCTCCATCCCCCTCCTCTCTCATATTCACAATTGATAAGCGCTATTAACGGTCCCTGCGCGCGCCGGACGCGTCAAAAGTGAAGAAAACGTTCATTCGCGGAACGCCTCGGTAAGCACGACATTCTCCCGCTTGACGTTTCAGAGCGTTCCGCGGATGCACTGCACTTTAAAAGAAGGAAAAACAGTTCCATGAGCCGACCCCCAGATTGTCTTCATGAAAACGGAGTGTTCTGGGCCTTGATTGCGCCAAAATAGTTTGGGCACGTGCTCCAGTAAGATTTTACCATAGATTCAAATTACTTTATTCCTTAATAACCTCATCGTTAGCTCAATTACAGATTGAGAACGATCTGTGATGGGAATGAAGTTGTAAGGTCAAATGGATGTCATGACTCAAGGTTAAAGTTGCATGCTCTGTGATGCATATTCAAGAACGATTCAAGTGAATTCACTACTCACCACTCTTACAAAGGTTTGTTAAACATATTGCAAATTTGTTGTGTAAGCCTAACAGTATAAAAACACCGACACACACACACACACACACACACACACACACACACACACGCACGCACACACACACACACACACCACACACACACACACGGCAGTACTTGAAATTGTTTCATTGACATACAAAATATTACATTCCCTCCCCCTCATTCTTACCCAAATCACCAAAAAAGAACCCCATTTACTCTATTATCTTAACCAAAACTCTTGACTTTTACTCTCAAACTGATCTTCAATGTTGTGAAAACCAGCTAATGGTCCCCACTTTAGTATAAAACCCTAGCATTTGAGCCCCCATTTTGAGCCCTACACACACACACACACACACACACACACACACACACACACACACACACACACACACACATATTGTTGCAAAGAGGTTGGCATCATTCAGAAATGTCCACAAGAGAGTATGGGGTTGTTTCTGGACCTGCAGATAACGTTCTGTCAGCCTGCGAAACCATCACCCAAAATGTTATGAGGTTAAAATGCCAGAAAGAACGGACAGTGAGTTGCTTTTTCATAACTTAGTTTTTCTCTCTGAAACTTTGGAGATTTTATTCATTGAGAAAGAAACACAATTTAATCAATATGTTTAAGCTTTAAATAAAGCAAACATGGCATACATAACCATTTTTTGGCTGATTTAATTGTTCCGGTATAATTTTGCATTACTGAAAACATAGTTTATGTGTTTTTATTTTAAAATGTTTTAATGTTATAAATGTTATAAATTGTGACACACAGATTTCACATGCAGACTTCGGGGGGTTGAGGAAGTTTACTGGATGGTAGTACACTGTCCGTCCTTTATAAATGAGAGAAAATTGCATGCGCTAATGTATTGTACCGCTTTTCATTTCCTCCAGCTGTGTTTGTCTCCTCCAACTGGCCAATCATGTTTCTAAACAAGCTTTAAAAAGACGTTTTTTAGTCCACTAAACAAATCTGAAGACGATAAACTTGACCGTTTGTAACAGCAGGTCCACTGTGATTATCTATATCTCTGTGTCTAAGTACGGAAACCTATGCCAATTATCTGCTTGGTTGAGCAAATAATGTAAATTCATGACTCAAAGGGAACTCTGACTGGCTTAGGCAAGACTTTTTCTTCCCTCTGATCATAATCTCTATTCCAAAATAAATGTTCACATTCCGAATGGTTTAGTTTAAAAAAGGCCATATTGCTTCTGATATATTTCCTTAACATACAGCCATTGCATGTTTCTCGAAATCTACGCAAATTTTCATCAAATCTCTAATTTTGGCAATTCTACGTCAAAATTGGTTCAATCAAGTACAGTTTTATTTATTGCTGAATTGCACAGAAAAGAGTTTTAAACCAAATAGATTAGCAACACTACCCATAACATTTCAAAAAACAAGTACGTCTACAGCGTGTAGTAATGTATACTATATAACAGAAAAGTTCTGCAGTGAAATGACAAGTGAGCAGGTTACTGAGACAACAGCGTCTAGGAAAAAAGCCTTCATCCTGCAGAAAACTGATGCCAGATTATTGATCTCTTTGTTTAATGGTTGTCTTTTATGAAATCTGCAACCTTACAAGTGCTTTACATATAGAGAATCAATGCAAGACACTTCTATGCATCAAGTGGAGCCAAACTGGGTCAAATTAAGAGCTGTTTACTTACTAAATGAGAGCTTTGAACTGACTCGAAGTCACAGGCAATTATCCAGGCAGGCCGCAATAAAACGATTTTATAACTGAGAGAATCCAACACATTGGGGATCAACTTTCTCAAAAATTCATTTTCTCAAACTGTCTAGATTGTATCTACTCATCTAGCTTTGTTGATTATAGGTAACGAATCAACACATTTTAATTCTCCAGCAAAACCAGTGAGCTGTGCACAAGTCTCCACAGCAAGGGCCTCAAGAATGAGCTTGAATAAAGGACCAGCATTGAAGACGTAAATGAGTAAAATAAGAAGAACGTAAAAAGGTTTGCATGAGTCTGTCAAGAGCACACAAAAAGTGGGAAAATTCTGTCTCCATGGTAACCCAATATTCAGTGTCACCACTTTTGTTACCAAACAGACCATGCTAGATTACGTAAAAAACACACTCACACTTAGACAACTGCGCACACACACACACATACACACACACATAAGCAGACATTCACCCGATAGAGCAGTGATTCACTCTAACAATAGTATGGTTACATGACAGTTTTGTTTAAATGCAGTAAAAAGAAAAAACAACAGTTATGTCAAATGTGATCCTTTTAGATATTTATGTATTTAAGGTTTTAAAATAAAATTGCAAGAAATTCCCAATATTTCAATAAAAACACTAATTATGCATATGAAAATTAACAAATTAGAATGTATTCAATTATGCTTTCACATGTATTTTTTGCAAACGGAAGTAATAGGACATATACAGTATATGATTTTTATAGGAAGTGTTTTATAAACAAAAGTCATATTTAATATAATACTTTCATTTATTGTTAATATAAAATACATCCTCTAATTATCATATATACTAATATCTGGAACATTGACTGTACAAATCATTACTCTCTTATGTTTATTAAAGCGCACAAACAGCATAATATTTTCCCAACTCTTGGCAATGCAAATGATTTCTAAACATCTCTAAATGTATTTAATTTGAGCAAACCATCATAATCAGGTCGCACGTCTTCTCTCATTCATACTTTGCTTAAGTTCATCAGTTCTGGTAAAAATGTGCTGTCTTATTTCCTTTTTGATGATGGTAATTAAAGTCAAATGATCCAATTATTGAGATAAATGAGGCGGTCTGCCTGAATACTAATAAGCGTTCAGAGTAAAATTGTTGGAACTTAGAAGGATTCCCACAATGCTTCTATAAGCAGCTCTCATTTTCACAATTGGCCAATACTGCACTTGTGTTTACGCTAGAGAAACACAATAAAACCAAGCAAACTATTAAAGTGATGGATTGATGGCACACTGCTTCATCAGCACCCCGAATTTTAATACACAAACCAGGTATTTTTGTAGCTTGGATTATATAGCGAGCCTTATGTAAGAAAGACTTGTTATTGATGTTTAATACAATGTAGTTTCGGCCAAACATCAGTATAATAAGACAAATCAGCACACAAAAAAACAACAGGCAAGTAAATGTATTAAAACGGCCATGGAACCAAAAACTTACCTAGAAATGTATGTAAAACATGAGCATTCATAATGTAAAGGTAAACAGTTCCGAAAAAAACGACTTTTAACCGGGTTTAATTAGCACATTTAGTCCGACGACGAGCAGTCGGAAAAGAGCGCCCTCTGCTGCCCAGGAATGGATCTACGGATGTGACGTAACTGTCACCAGGGCTGTAGTTCATCCTAAAACAAGGAAATAACAAACAATTACATGCAATCACTTAGACAATGTCCACGTAATTAATAAAATGCGTCAGATGTTGTAAAATATAATACAATAAAAAAACAGCAAAAGACTGGAGTGGAGCAAAAAAACATAAATAACGAAAGAAAGCACTGGCATCTTAAAAACGTCTAAAGTGTGCATCTTAAAAAAGTTTACAAGTTTTAAAAAATATTTAGAATTGGACTTCTGAATATTTAGACGAGTTCTGCAGAAACAAAGAAACATTTCAAGCAATTATAATGCACTCTTGAGTCCACTTGTGTGGTTCTGGGCTGCATTTGATATAAAAACCAATAAATCAATAACAAACAAAACACAATAAAAACAACAAATAGAAAACAATAAAAAACAAAAAGTGTCTGAATAAATGCACCTTTTCATAGTAATCAATTTAATAAAACACATTTGTACAAAATGTATAAATGCTTATTGGTTGTTAGTCTTCAGGTTCGAAGATTGTTAGTGCAATTTCATCCCAGAATTCTGGGATCTTTAATAATAGTTTTGGGAGTGATTGGAAGTCGATGCAAGTCGGAAGCTAGTTTGCTGGGATTTAAACACAGTGTAGTCCCTTTGTGTGTTGAAATTACTGTACTGTTGAAAAGTAACTTGAATGATTTACAACACCACAGTCTCAGTCACAGTGCCACGGCCATTAGGCCCAAGAACGTGCAAAGGAACATTTGTAAAAGTCAGACGGTCATTAAGATGAGGGAGGAGACGCATTCTGCTGTCTGATAATGATTTATTAAGCAGAATTCAGTTGTAATGGGTGGTGTGTGTGTGTGATCTGTTGAGAAGTTGAATCGAGCGCAGTGACACGTGTGCTTGGCTCAACAGTTCCTGTTCTGACAGTTTTACTCTGAGCCAGTATCTGGAGCGAGCGTGGGCCTAACACACACCCTCTGACGCAACACAAACACACACACACACACACACACACAGAATGTTCTGGATACGCCGGCAATCTGACAACTGCCCGCAACACACGTTCTGGCACAGATACTGTTCTTCCACTATTTAACTTCAACTCTGTCCATGTGTGAACATGTGTCGGCTGAAGTGTAAACTTTGAAAAATGGGACTGTACGTGTGCCATATGCGTTTAAGTGCTTAAAATCGCATTTCACTGACGTGTTAAAAGCTACATGTCATTTTAATGAGAACGTAAGTGAAGTAATTTATAATTATATTTGTATAAATATAAATACATTTTGACAGTGAGTGAGTGAGTGGATGGGTGAGTGAAATAAGGAGTTATGAACTGAAATGAATGACTGAATGACAATTCAGTGAGGGAGTGAATTTGTTGTTGAATAAAGCTGTGGATTTAATTCTATAACACATTCACAATGTAATCAATACTTTCAGAACATATAGATTGAAAATCTTAATATATCAGACTTAATTTTGTGTTTATTTATCTTTAAAGACGTGTGTAATCTCTAACAGCAAATTACTTGCGGACATTTGATAGAAGCATGTTGTCCACTGGATGACGGTCATAAAATGCACCAGTCCCTAAAAATGCCATAGTGGTAGTTGTTAATACAACAAAGTTGTATTATGAGTCATCATTACATGTCAAGTCAAAGAAAAGGGATCTAAGCACCAACACTGACGTAAATGGTCTATTTAAGCATTTACCAGAAATTCAGTTGTACTGTGTGCTGATGTCTGTTGTACAAAATAAATAAGATGCATGGAAGGACGGACAGACAAACAGACAGACAGATAAACGGATAGACGGATGGATGGATGGATGGATGGATGGTGGGTGGGTGGGTGGGTAGGTAGGTAGGTAGATAAATTTGTCTTAAGTTTCACATGTCAAAACAGTAAAGATTTCACATCCTTCCCGTTAAAAGCTTGGTTTCATGTGGAAAAACCTGATCCACTGCGATGAGTGTGATAATTGTTAATAGATTGTTAATAGATTTTAAAAGTTTAGTGAGAAGCAAAAACCAAGAATGTAAATACACCTTCAAGTCAACAAATTCCTCGAGAGGAAGAGAGAAAAACGAGAAATAGAAGAAGAAAGAAATTAGTTCAAGTTCAAGTTTATTTATATAGCGCTTTTCTTTTTATATAGATAATTTATATTATATATATTTATATAGAGGCCAACACAAAGTCGCTATGCAAATTAAGGGGGAAAATTGTCTTTAAAAAAGAAAAATGTCCTCAAAAAGAAGAGTGAAGAAGAGAGAGGGACACGAAGATGAGAGAAAAAAGAACAAGGAGGTGAGAACAAGCATGTAGGAGGGAGAGAGAGAGAGAGAGAGAGAGAGAGAGAGAGAGAGAGTTGTTCGTTCATATGTGCAGGCTTTGTGAAATATGAGCTCATTGAACTGGTTAAATTTCCATTAAATCGCAATGTTTGAAATTAGATTTCCAATAAATTAGGAACTTTATTAACAAGGGCTGGACGTGTGGTATCGGTTTGACCGAAATGTTGTGTTCCGTGTTTTTCTTTTTTTGCTTGTGTTACTTTTCCAAGACTTTTACTTTCTGTTTTATTTATCAATGTTTATACAGCTGAAAAAGATAATAATAAATATGAAATAATAATGAAATAATTAATTTCACAGAATGATTGTTTAAAGGAAATATTCTTTTAAAGCAAAATAGTGAGGGGAAAAAAGACTACACCAGTTGAAATCACTTGCTGGTCAATAAACCAATAATTTATTCATCAGTAAAACACTATTAAAAATGTAATTAATATTAGTAGAAACAACTACAAGTGAAATGTATAACTCTGCATGGCAGAACAATTTAACAAACTAATTACAATTTTACAGATTCCAGTATTTAAATGTGAATAGTGGTTTTGATTAATATAATGGAGTGGTTACTGTGAGTGTGCATGTGTGTGAGTGTGTGTGACTGTGTGTGCGTGTGTGTACATAAATATAAATACATATTTTTTGTAGTGCAATTTCAAAAACAGATTAAATATTGGCCACATAACATACTTCACATAAAATAAACTATACTTTCTTTTCAAGACCTAAGAAAAAAGTAAAGACATTGATTTAACTTGAAAAAAAAAAAAAAAGAACTTTAAAGCTGCAACGTGTAACAGCTTTCCCTTTAAAAAGACATCACTCATATGCCGAAAGGGTACAAGTGTAAAAATTCTTTAAGATTCTGGCTAATAGGAAGATGCTGAACACTATTTTTCCCTAAACTACTCATCACAGATCTTCGGGCCAGTTCCTGCAAGGTCTGAGGAGCGTCTCCCCGGTACGGCCGTCGCAGGCTTTTTTTGGGAGAGTTGATGTAGTACTCCAGTAGACCAAAGAGACACAGAAAACTGTGCGTGCTTCCAGCTAAACTGAAGCCTTCATCCTTCAGAAGCACGCGGATGCTTGTGGGGCCCTCTGGGGCTCTGTAACTTAGAGTAAAGAAAACGTTTGGCTGCATACTGTCCCTGATCAGGAACATCCCAATGGGAAGATGGGCGAGCTGTCCGTGAGCCTCATCCACTTCCAACGGACCCCAATAAAATCCACTGTTAGTCAGGTAATTGAACGCCTGAGTGATGATGTCACGTTCCCGTTGATGACGGAACACGTTGAAGTGTGTTGGTAGAACTAAACAGCGCTTGGGAATAAGGATGGGTTTGGAGGAATCCTTCAGCTCGACTTTACTGTCATCATCATTATGTTGGACCATTCTGAATCAGAGCTCCGTTATGCCAGGCCCCCATCATCCCAATCCATCAGATGGAAGAATTTGATTGGCCTGCAGGGGACAAAAAGGAGTGTGTGAGTAGCCAAAAGCAGCCAAAGGAAATTGTTGGGTGAAGATAAATAAACTACGGAAAGTATTAACGGAAAAGTTGCTTCAATATAATTTAGGAGAGACATGTTTATCATCCTGTACCACCAGCTCAAAGACTCTGTAATGCTACAATAAAGTTGGGATTTTTTTCAGGGGACATTGGCCGTTTTTATTTAATGAATTGTCAAGCAACAGAACAGCCGATTTGGGAAGGTCTACAACTTGCAAAAGCACTTAGAAATTAACCAAACTTGATTTCACCTAAAAAAAAAATGCAATAAACGGTGTATAAGACACGTTTGTAAGTTTATTTTATCACTACCATGCATTTACGATTTGATATTTATTCTTTATAATACAAATAAAATGTTATAGCAGTGGGTTTTTCAAGATCAAAACTGAAATAAGTTTCATTTTGTAACTAAAAATGAATATATATTATAACAAGATATTGTTTATTCAGTATATGCGATCAATATAGCTTTGAACAAACATTTCTTAAGTTTAAAACGTCACATAAAGTTCATACAGTAGAATACAGCAATGGATGATTACTAAGATAATTTATTAAGCTACTTCGCTGTGTATTACAAACGTGAGTAATCGCGCGAGAGACACTTACTGTAGTTATGTTCGATTAACGGCTGACGACATGATGTTCAAACGAGGACCCCGAAAACTGTATGCCACGATAGAATCGAGCGCTCTTGCGTTTACATGGTGATTTCTATAAGTAAAAGTGAAAGTAGAAAACGCTCTCAAAGGCGGTGTCGCTTTCACAGAACGGTCACCGCGAGACGATAATTTAATTTCTGGCCAGAAAAAAGCGTCGTTCCGCTCGAAAGAAGGAACTGAAAGAGTGTTAATTATGAAATGTCATTCGTGTAATGACACGTATGAAATAAAATGGTGAAAACGGATTACATGTAATTGTAGTTTATAATTAGGAAATTGTTAATTATGAATGCAATACGTCAACAAAAGACATGACTCACAACAACAGCAATACTAAATTACATCCATGTGAACATAATTGAATAATCATGAAAAAAAAACTTTCGCTTTCGTTTACCCCGCGCTTACTTTAAATCACGTGATGTCTCCCGTTTCGCAATGGGTGAAAGGTCACGGTTGTAGACCAGTCTGATGCGCGTATTCCAAGTGGTGTATAATTTTACATCACCACGATAAAACACGAAAAAAACAAAAATACTGTGCATCATCATTCCGACTAAACATTTTTATAGCTAAAACTTTTTACTGTAACTTCTAACAGATATGAATTTGCAGCAAATAATATTGCATATGCATATGTGCACATTGCAAAAGGTTTTATTTAAATGATATTTAAGGCTTTAGATAAAAGAAAATCTATTTTTTTTATTTAGGTTCAAACCTGCCATGTCGATAACACTGTGTTCTTAATTAAGTTTTTATATAATTATTGTTGTATATGACTCAGCTTCCCATGAGTAAGAAATAGAATAAGTGTTAGAATAAATTGATGGATGTTTTTAAATATTTGCTAAATAATATTCTGGTTATTTGGATTAGTATTTGGATTGAAATGTGCTCTTTTTGCTTTTTAATACATACAATAACTGAACTAAGTACTGTACTGTTGCATTATCATTACTAATTTTGCCACAATTCCTTTTAAAGGTCAATTTGACTTTTCTTATTGCAGAAATAACAGTACCTTCAACTCCAAAAAGACGCATTGTCTTTTCCACAAACGATGACCTCAATGCTCCAAGTAAAAAAAAGAAGTCAAGTAAATAAAAATCCAGTATCAGGTTTTAAAAAACCTAGACCAAACCATCAGCTGTTGAACACGCAATCTGCACCTCGTCTTAAACAGCACGATAACGCAATGCATCTATATCTTCTACGCACAAACCGCAACTCACCAGCACTTTCATTTTCTAATACTGTACATATAAAATTTCACATCTATGCGAAACAATACCGTTAATAAATGGACCAAAAATATCTATTTAGTGTTGTATTGAATGTCATCATAAATAAAGAAATAAATAAATACTGGAAAAATATGGATATTCACTTTCAGATTCATGGTGAGTGATGTTTTATCGGAATCATCATCTTGAAACAAAAAGGAGGAAAGCGTCATCCTGCGACTTCCAAGTAATTCTTCTAATATAGAAATATTTCCTATTTTTTTTAAGCACCTTGGGTTTCATGCACATCAGCATATCTGTTTTCACGGAATACAATTGTGTTGAACCACAAAAATTAGCCCATAAGCCTCTACTGACCTCTAATGGCAGCTTAGTACAGATGTGCACAAAAAGCAAATCATGACATATTTCTGATCAGGGAAATTTAAACAAGGAAACATCTAGAGCAGTGGTTCTCAACCGGTGTGCCGCGGCACTAAGGGGTGCCGTGAGATTTTTTGAGGGTGCCGCCAAAAATTCGGGGAAAAAAATTGCTATTTTTTTATTAAGGCAGAATGTGTAAACAGTATTCTCATATCATCTAGGACTAGGTATAAGGTGTTGTTGCATGCAAACTCTCGAAATGAAACAAATAAATAAATACCGTATTTTTCGCCGTACAAGACGCACTTTTTCTTCCCCAAAACTGAGGGTGAAAAGTTGGTGCGTCTGGCAAATACAGAGATCCGCGGAGCGCCGTCATCGCTATCTTAGTGTGCAATACCGCGGTATTACATACGTTGTCTCGCTTTCTTTCTCACGCAGAATCTTGTGAAAGAATGAAACCACTATTTCCAAACGAAAACGAACTTCGATCAAAATAAAACAAGCAGATTTTCTCAAGTGCGTCTTTAAAACCAAAACAGTCGCTCTCTTAAAGGCACAGCGCAGAAAACGGAGCTTCACGCATTTGCGCGTGAAGTACAAACTGTATTTGATTAGCAATGTTCGTGCCGTCAGTGGCGTTCTAGGCATGGGCGAACGGGGCAGTCGCCCAGGGCGGCATTTTTTCATGTCACGTGGGGGGGGGGGGGGCACGAGCGCGTCCGCTAAGCGATTTTCTATATATATTCGCGCGCCCCTGTTTGAGTTTACTGAAGGAGTCGTGCATATAAAATGTGAGAGAGGTGGAAAACAGAGGCTGAGATGCGGCGCACACGGAAACTCACGTTTCTCAAAAATAGAAGCCGGCGGCCGCACTAAACAAAGTCTGCGGCGCGCCCGAGGGGGATAATCTGTTGATTCGAATCTTTAAAGCTATCGGGTGCGGTGCACAATTTAGAAAACAGAGACATAATGCTTGCAGAGACATAAACAGAAAACGAGTAAAATGTAAAGGTGTGCAACAGCATTCTGTGTGTCCCTGTCTTCAATAAAGGACAGTAAATGCAGTGTTCGATATACGGTGAAGAAATGTATCCGTGAAACATTGTACTAATATATTTTTTAAGTGAGTGAGATTATTTTCAAAATATATTCATCCAAATATATGGGCCATTTAAAACATGTTCTTAACATATTTTAAAAAATAGTTTTTTTTTTTGTCTTTATGCGGTATTCTAATAATTTAAATTAATAATGATTGCAAAATCCATATCGTGGCACATCTCAATACCGGTATACCGGCCACCCCTACTTTCACTGTTATACTGACTTTACTGACATACAATTGTTCTTAAACTGCTGTTAACTTTTATACAATTGATATAAAATATTTTACTACAGTATTCAGTTCAGAATCTTTTTTTTCTAGATTTTCCTCCTTTAAAATTGAGTGCGTCTTATATGCCGGTGCGTCTTATATGGCGAAAAATACGGTAATAATGTTTTTAAATATCTATTTCCTTATAAGGGTGCCGGGAACTTTTGAAAGGCTTTCCAAGGGTGCCTCAAACAAGAAAAGGTTGGGAACCACTGATCTAGAGGATGGCAGATTCTCAAAATACATGCGTTATTAACCATTCAAATGCAGCAGGTGATTAAAAATTCATTGTATTTTTATGGAGAATATTCTGGTTTGGTTGTTTCTAAGGACTGAGTTAGGTTTTTCTCCATCCTTTGGTTTCTCAGCATGACAGCAGCAGCTGCAAGGGTAAGAACGGCGTATGTAGCAAGAACACACTAGAAGACAACAGAACATGACCAGGAGAGGGTTATAACCTTGTCATTTTTCTTTAGATTGGGAAACTGTTTAACATATATATTGACTCACTTTGAGAGAGTTATTCTTAAAAAAATGAAAGAAGTCTCTCTCACATTTCTTCGTCCTTGCATTGAGTAGCTGTTAAAATGCTTTCTCCATCCAACCAGCTGCGCTGGGCTTGGTGTGTCCATCCCAAAAAACTGCTTCTGTTACACACACACACACACACACACACACACGCACACACGCACACACGCACGCACGCACGCACGCACGCACGCACGCACGCACGCACGCACGCACGCACACACACACACACACACACACACACAAATAGTTACAAACGTTTACTCAAAATATTATTTATTTTGTAGAAATTATTTGGTTTTGTGCATCAAACGAAAAACATCTAACACCGTTGCGGTAAATAAATATACTTCATACATATACTTTGCAGAACAATGTAAAACATTTGAGCGCATAAAAACAACACATAACAGACTTTTTACACTATGCGTACATTTTATCTAGACGTGCATTATGCATGCACACACGTACTTTGTGTGTTTATACAGTACATACAGTATTTTCCTTTATATTCTTACTATACCACACGTCACTGCAGTGATAAGCAACGTAAAACATTAGATGCTATTTTTGTCTTTTGTCCTACACACAATGTACAGTTTGTGTATGAAAGGCATTACTACTTACTATTATATTATATTATGTTATATTTTATTTTCCACGTGCGCGCGCCAGGACGCCCGTGAACTTGTGAGCGTGTGCTCGCGCGCAGATAAACGTTGTAAACTATTACTCTACCTTAAACTCGCTCACGAGATGACCAAAGCTTGTCAGGGGGATGCGTGTCTTTACCGGTGAGGTTGGCATAGCTGTGTCCTGTTATGTTACAAACAACAAAAAATTATAAACACAAACAATGTATTTCATGAAATTATGGCAAAGCCCATGCTGTTTTGATACACCTGAACTGTACAAAACAAGCGGCGTTTCGGTGGTTGTCTTCTTACACAAGACTAGATGTACAAGGGCGCTCGTTTGTTTGTTTGTTTATGCAGAAGAGTAGTTCCTGGTTTTTTAAATGACAGCTTTGTATCCAATAAAATAGCCGCTTTGAAACGTTTAGCCAATGGCGGAGGACAATGAGGAGGATCTTTGCCAACGTAACTACGCATACGTGATAAATGCCCAACGTTTTAATTAAAGGCGCTTGAACGTGATGCGGTGCTTTTATACCGATCTCTTCTTTTCTCTTGTATTGTTTTATCTGTGCAGAATTGAATGTTTTTATTCTGTAGCCGTTTTATAAACACTTTGTCATAACTTATTAACTTAGCACAATGAACGTAAAACGGTGAAAAAGACCATAAGGCTAAACCTGGGACTATTATGTTAATATGTTTTACCGCTATATATCATATTACAATATTATGTATTATATTTCAAAACAGTCGTTAACACTAAATCTAACTAAAAGTATTAGACCAGTACTGAACTTTTAGAATAACGTATATATATATATATATATATATATATATATATATATATATATATATATATATATATGTATATATATGAACATAAGAACTTAAGTGCCATCCCATTCCTAACCCCTAGGGTTCAATGTGAGTTTGGTCCACCTTTGACGGACAGCAGCTATTACAGCTTCAACTCTTCTGGGAAGGCTGTCCACAAGGTTGAGGAGAGTGTTTATAGGTATTTTTGACCATTCTTCTAAAAGCGAGGTCATACGCTGATGTTGGTTGAGAAGGCCTGGCTCTCAGTCTCTGCTCTAATTCATCCCAAAGGTGTTCTATAGGGCTGAATGTCACGAGCGGGTCCGCTCGTCACTGTTATGTTACCGTTCTGTGTCGGACTACGTTACCCATGTGCCCTTGTTCCCGGTCGTGTGTGTAGTCACGTGGTCCCCGTCTCACCTGTTGTGTATTATCCCTCGTTTGTATTCCGTATTTAAGTCTGCCTCTTTGTCTGTGTCGGTCAATGTTGGTCTCTCGTCTTTGTGTTCTGGTGTTTGTTCCTGGATTTATCCCGAGTTTTATGTATTTTCACAGTTATTCTGTCAGTAAAGTAGTGTGTTTATGTCAACACGATCTCCGGCTCCTGTCTCCACCGAGGATCGTGACACTGAAGTCACGACTCTGTGCAGGCCAGTCAAGTTCGTCCACACCAGACTCTGACATCCATGTTTTTATGGACTTGGCTTTGTGAAAAAAATCATTTTTTTAATAATCATTCTGGCATGAGGATTCCACAAATAACGGAGACTCCGTGATTTGGGATTGGAACAAACACTGATTTTCTGATGCTCTCTTTTTGGCCATTTTCCTGTTGACCATAACTGCTGGCCTGGCACAACCATCTATTGCTGCTTCTGTTCGCTTGTTTAGTTCTACTGGAATATTGTCTTATTCCAGCCCCTTTATTATGATAGAAAAATAGATACAAAATGGAAAAGGAAACAAAAATATTATTAGACACACAGTAATTCCTTTTCATAAATTTGATGTTTTACAATTGTTTCATGTACAACCTCTACAAAAAAACTGAAGTAATGTGGTAGCCTTGTAAACGTAATATTGCCAGGCATGAACTTCCCTATTTTAAAAAATACAGAATTGTGTAGAACAATGTTGTGCCTGTTTTGTGTGTGCGTGCGTGCGTGCATGTGTGTGTGTGTGTGTGTGTGTGTGTGTGTGTGTGTGTGTGTGTGTTTGATGCATATATAATAGCGGTTGAGTTTCACTACCTCTTACCACTCCCACTAGTGTATGTGATTGAGTCCTTTCAGTTTTTGTTCCCCAACACTATTTATTACCGCTTTCCGTGTCCTACTGGTGAGACTGTACCTCAGGTAACTCTTTCTCACATTTTACTATGGTAAATGCACGGTTTCCAGTTTCTTGACACTTTTCATAATCATAATTTTTCCCCCATTGTTTGATTCTTGCGTTTTCACACTTTAAAATAAGTTTAAAACATTTTTTAAATCCATTATGTTTCCAATGATTTGTATAGCTAACAAATACATTATACAGTACGTATTTGAATTGTTATCAGTTTGAATTTAAATTGGACATTGAAACATTGTATATTAAACAATGAAATTGTTGTACACTTAATCTACACTTAATTTGTTGAAATATTTTGTTTATTTGTTTCGGAAATCAAATTATTTTTATTATTTTAATAATATTATTTAATAATGTACATATGACAAGTGAAACCATATTTACTATTGATATGTATTTCTCTCTTCCCTCTTTCTCACTCATTCGCTCTCTCTTTTGCTTTTTCTCTTTTTTTATTGTGACACATCCCCCACCCTCCCCATCTCCATCTGTCTTTCTCTTCTTATTTCTCTGTTATCTTTCAGGATGAGATTACTGGGAGCAAATCGTTTCATTTTAATTCTACTTGTTTTTATGTTGGTTGAAAGTTTTCAAAACTTCCAAAAATCATGTCGCCAGTGCAATGACTACATTTGCAACTGTGCCTCTCAGCATATTCAGCATGTTCCAAAGGCTTCCGTGAATGTCCTCGTCCTTGACTTGTCCTTCAATGACATTGAGTCCATTGGATCAGACGACCTCAGCGCATACAGAGAGATGAAAAAGTTATATTTAAATAACAACAAGATCAGGTTCATTCATACTGAAGCATTTAGAACTCAAAGCCGCCTGGAAGTTCTGGATTTGTCTTCAAACCTAATGCAGAACATTTCCTCGTCATGGTTCCACAAGCTCAAGTCTCTTCAGCAGTTGAACCTTTTGGGAAATTCTTACACCGTCTTGGGACCTGCACTGATTTTTGACTCTCTGCAAAACCTGGTGACTATCAGGTTTGGTAATCCTTCATTGAAGGAGATGTATAAGATTGGCTTAGATGGACTCACTCAACTGAGTGAAATGACATTTGTGGGTAGAGACATGATGTTCTACCAGAGCGGAAGCTTGAAAACAGCCCAACCTCTTAAATCGATTTCCTTGAGTCTTCAAACTCTCTTCCACACCAACCCAGAAATCGTCTCCAAAATTCTTCAAGATGTCTCCAATCCTAAAACTCAACTGACCATCAGAGATGCCGACCTGAGAACCAACATCTCCATGGTGCCATTCAAAGAGGTGAGAGATGGTGGCACCACAAGCTTGACAGTCATGAATAGCAGCACAACGGACGAGGCCATGACCACGTTCCTGGTGGCAATGGACGGGTGTCTTTTGTCGTACATCGGCTTAGAAGATATTCACTTAGTGGGTCAAGGGAGTTGGGAGAAGGCCGCATCCCCACGCTATAGGAACCTGCGAACAGCGTACATACGTAACCTTGACATTCAAGGTTTCTTTGGATTTTCAAGCATGGTTCCACTGGCTTTTCTCCTGACGCATTTCTACAAACTGTCCGTCATCAATGCCACAGTTTTTGTGATTCCCAAGATAACTACCATCTTGCTGAGAAAAGTTGAATTACTGGACCTGAGCCAGAATCTTCTTTCAGACCTGACAATCCAGGAGACCTTGAACGCAGGAGCCTTCCAGAACCTCAACACACTTAACATCAGCGGGAACTTCTTAAAGTCCTTCGGGCTTGTGTCACGTCTGCTTTTTAGCCTCAAGAGACTGGTATTTGTGGACTTGAGTCATAATAGTTTCCTTTTCATGCCTGATAAGTGTAGATGGCCGCCAACTCTCACCTTTTTGAACCTTTCCAGCACAAAGTTAAGTCGTGTGACTTCCTGTCTGCCTTCCACCTTGACCATCCTGGATCTGAGTGAAAACGACCTTCAAGCGTTCGACCTCACGTTGCCGTCTTTAACCGCGCTTTTCCTCACAGGCAACAGATTTATGAAGCTTCCTCACGGCGAATGGTTTCCTCGTCTTGAGACTTTGACAATGCAAAGAAATGCCTTGCACATGCTGGACACGAGATCTCTGAGGGAGTTTGCAAACCTGAGGAACTTAGAGGCCGGAAAGAACAACTACCTGTGCTCGTGCGAGTTTGTACAGTTCTTCAGACAGGAAGTCGACGGTCTGGTCAGGTTACAAGACGGGCGGCAAAACTATGCATGCGACATGCCGTTTGTTCTTCGAGGTGATGAGGTGGATGACGTCAGGTTGTCTCTGTTTGAATGCCACATGATCCCTGCAGTTGCCTCTTTGTGTTGTGGGATTGTAGTGGTGCTGGCAGTCATTGCCATGTCCTGCCATAAGCTTCACGTCGTGTGGTACCTGAGGATGATCAAAGCATGGATTCAGGCCAAGCGGAAGCCAGTGGTTAGGCTGAAGAACGCAGACCTTTGCTATGATGCTTTTGTGTCCTACAGTCAGCGTGATGCTGAATGGGTTGAAGAAATCCTGGTTCCGGAACTTGAGAGCGCTCAGCCTTCGTTCGCCCTCTGTTTGCACAAGCGGGATTTCCGACCAGGCCGCTGGATCGTCGACAATATCATCGACTGCATTGAGAAGAGTCACCGAACCCTGTTTGTTCTGTCAGAGCATTTTGTTAGTAGTGAATGGTGTTGTTACGAATTGGACTTTTCACACTTCCGGATAGTCGATCAGCACAACGATTCTGCTGTCTTAATTCTTCTGGAACCGATCAAGAAGGAGACTATCCCTAAACGCTTTTGCAAGCTGCGAAAGCTAATGAGCTCCAGAACGTATCTGGAGTGGCCTGAAGATGAGGACAAGAGATCCGAGTTCTGGAGCAACCTCAGAGCTGCCATGACAAAAGATGAATGACAAAGTGACAAAAAATGTTTGTATGTGTATTGTTAATTGAGGATTTGTTAAAACTTTTTTCTGTTTTCCATCAATCTATAAAATAAACACCATTTTGCTTGAAGACCACACATTTGGAAACCCTGAAGTCAATTTTAAAAGATATTCATTTATAAAAATCAGAGTTATAGATAATGAGGTTTCAACCATTCTTGAACTAGTGTAACCGGTTGTATCTGCGTTGTGTTTTGTTGTGTTGAAAGAACAGGCGGACTCCAGATTTCCTCACGTGACTTTACTGGCAACTGAAATGATGAATAAAATAAAGTAAAAACTCCACGTGCTGCCACTGGCATTAAACACTGCACGCCAAACTCTTCTCATCCACACTCACGGGGTTATGTGAAGAAATTACAGAAAATATACAAAAACATTATAACAAATGACAATGAAATGTACCTGAAATGATGAATAAAATAAAATAAAAAGTCCACGTGCTGCCACCGGCATTAAACACTCTGCACACCAAACTCTTCTACATAAAAGACAATGACAATAAACACAATACAATAAATAACACTGAAAACTAGGAAAGTATTATAAACAATTCACATTAAATCAACTTAATAAGTATAAAAACCATTATAAAGACACAGATGGACAACACTACAAGAACGCGACCTATCTCATCCACACTCACAGGGTTATGAGGGAGGAAGATGGAACCACACACGCGCGAGAGCTTGGGCAGGCAAACATTTAAAGAGACAGCACACTTGCATTGCTGAGACACCGTGTAATTCTATTAAACACATTTCTATACTTGTTACACTACCACATTTTTCTTCAAGTTTGAAGTTTTTTGTCCTGTGTGTGTGTGTGTGTGTGTGTGTGTTTAGAGTGAGTTTATGAAACACTGCCATTGCAATGCAGACATCTAAATGTTGACGTTATTTGATCATTGTTTTTTTATGTAGAACATAATGTAGAAGAAATTTTGAAAACTTTTCTGTTAACGTGTGTATGGCAATTCTAGAAAAAAAAACATTCTTCAACTAACAAATCGACAAATAAACTTTCACTTGTAACTTCCGTTCATAACATCCTGTTTTTTTTTTTTTTATCAAACTCTAGAGAGGGAGTGAACTAGATACCTATACTACTTTAAAATTTTGTAGCTAAATTCTACAACATTCTCAATGTTTTTACTGTTTTCTGCTTCTAGCATTTAGCCTTACAATTTAAGGTAATTAACTATTATAAAATGTATTGTCCTTTTTTAGGTTTTACTTTTATATTTTTGCCTATTGTAGTTTTTTTCGCTTTAGAGTTTTCACAGACAAAACTTTGGCGCCATCTGCTGAAAATTCTATTATCCAACATCTTATAAAAAATATAATTTTTCAATTTTTGAACATTAGATTTTTACATGCAATATATAATTTGCTGTTATTTGACAAACAAATAAAATTGAATGCGCCACTGAAGTACTTACTCATGTCTTTTAAAAAATGCTTATTTAAAAAAAAATGCCAACCAATAAACTTCAAAAATCCTGAAGTAAAGGGTGTCCTGCAAAAGTCAAGCCTGGGAAAACGCTCCAGAAACACGCCTGTGACATCACCTTATCCTATGAATGCTTTGCTCCTGCTACGCCCAGGATTTCCATACAGAAGGCCATGAGAGTCTCTTCTCCACCTCTGTTAATCTACGTATACATGTAGATAAGGCCAAGCTGAGAATCGACTAAAACTACGGCATGTTTTTAAATTGTATTTTATTTTCATGTTTAAGCTAATTCAGCTATAAATATATACTATAATGTTAGAAAAATAAGGTAATAAAAGGTTGATTTATAAATAAATATTTTTTGAGTGAAAATGTGATTGATTGATTGATTGATTGATTGATTGATTGATTGATTGATTGATTGATTGATTGATTGATTGGTTGATTGATTGGTTGATTGATTGATTCAACTTTATTGTCATTGGCAAGTACTGGTACAAGACAACGAAATGCAGTTTGGTCCAACCAGAAGTGCAGAAGTAGCGATAATGTATAAAGTGCATAATGGTGAAGTATGAAAGGTATAAACATGCATATACATATGGGAGGCTATGACAGAAAACTACAAGGGAATATACAGAAAAAGGTGGCAGAAAAATAAACAAAAATGTATGTTATTTTTGTGTTGATCATAAAAAATAAGAATTCAAACCATTTAAATATAATAAGTTATTTTTACGGAATGTCAAACAATAGTTCCCACTAGTGCACAAGCATTAAAATTGACCCAGGGTGACCTCTGGTTGGCCGAAACTGTCCAGTATGGGGAAGCTAAATGGGAAACCCACTATGTCAAAACATTTCTGACTGAACTGTCCGTCAAGAAGATTTAATGACATCAAACATTAGTGTACACATTTTCAACGTACAGAGCTTTAGTTCACATTTTCCCCAATTTTGAAAAGTATTGTAACATTTACCGTAATTCCGGCCAAATATGTCAGCCTTTTAAATAAAGAGGATTAGACACTTTGTTTACTGTTTTTTCTACATGAATGTTACACATGATGCACGTATCAGGTTATCATTTTCTATACACATATTAAATACAAACATTGCTTTTAAAATTGATTTTTAAACTTTACTGCAGAAATTGAAACTATATAATGGGAATTACTGTATTGCACTATTCACACCGTTCTAAACGTCACACTTAATAAGCAATTAAGATATTACATAACATTTACTCTCAACATATAGTTAGAAAATAATGTACCTACTCACATTACAAACAATAATAACAGTGATATAGTTTTCATATGTGAAACATTGACTGTTAAATATGCATCGAGGGCATTTAGCCAACGAAACGAGCCAATTTAGTCAAGTTTAAGGAGTGTATTCTCTTGTGGCTGTGTGTTGTACTGGTTTTGTAAGACACACGACACCAAAAATTCAACCGCAATCGTGAACGTCTGTCTGAAGGGGCGTGGCTACAATCGCGCCGAACCACCGCTACCCCCGCGCTCCGGCACAGCAGCAGTCATCTGGGGAGAGGCATGCGTGTGCGCGCGCGCGTGCCGACCAACCGGGAAGCGAAGCTCCTTTCGAGCGAGACCCTGTGCAACGTCGCCGAGGCGAAGTCGAGATCAAACCGCTGAGATTTCATCCACCGCATTGACTCCCGTCCCCATCATGGCCGACCCAGCGGCTGCGGAGGGCGAGTGGGGCGCGCGAGGCTTCGCCAGGCAGGGTGCGCTGAGACAGAAGAACGTGCACGAAGTGAAGAACCACAAGTTCATCGCGCGCTTCTTCAAGCAGCCGACCTTTTGCAGCCACTGCACCGACTTTATCTGGTGAGTGTGTGTCGGGGTCCTGCGGAAGTGGTGGAGCGTTAAAACGCCACGAAAGGGGGCACAGGTGACTCACTTGATGCTCGTGACAGGGGGAAAACAGCGAAGCGTTCGAACGCTCGCAGACATCCGCAGTGGTGCCAACGCTGAACAAAGACGCCGATCGTTGACGGAAGACGCCGAGTGCATCGCAATGCTCAACCTTCCAAATTGTTTACATGTCGGCAAATTTGTGTGTTGTGCGGTTTTACTGTCTATAACGCTCCCATACGCGTCACTGCAGCAGTGGCGTGTATCGTCTGTATCGTGAGGAATTCGTCACTAAATGATTAAGCAATCATCATCATCATCATCATCATCATCATCATCATCATCGCATAAGAGATGGACTTGTCTTCTTTTGCGGAATATGGCGCGCCTGCGCACGTCTTGCTTCTGCGCGCAGAGGAATGCGCCCAGATTCATTTCATAGCTGATCTCTCACACAATCTCTCCTCTTTTGCAGGGGTTTCGGCAAACAAGGCTTCCAGTGTCAAGGTAGGACTCTCTGGCCTCCCGAATGGAGAGTGAGCTTCAAGCTTGTTTCTGTGTGTGAGATGTTTGTTTTCAGAAACCGAAGCAACCGAGTTTTATTGACCCGTGACTGACGCTTTAGCAGCTCAGATTGATTGACGGTGACTGATTTGGGTGCCGAGGTTGACGCGTGTACTCATAAGTAGGGATTTCTCTGTCCGCTGATTTCCTTTTGTACCTGGATGGTGTGGAAAACAGGATTTGGTGTGGAGAGATCTATTTTTTGTGTGGTGAGATGCTTAAAGAATTGACACTGGCAGTGGACACTGCTCAGGCTATTTCGTCCATTATAATATCTCAAAAATTCCAAGCCGTGATATTTTGGCTGGGACACCGCTGACCTTTTTCGCCCTTGTGAAAGAAAATTGATGTTGGGTTAGCAGGATTCATATTGTGGGCCCCTAAAGTTGCCAGGCCCTTAGAGTGGCAGTTGGGAGTGGGACTTGTCACCCAGATGTTGCAGGTTCAAATCCCAGTCTGGTAGGATCTACAACGAGTGTCCTTGAGCAGGACACTGACCACCAAATGCTCAAGGCTGCCCACTGTTCCGGGTTTGTGTGTTTACTCCACTATGTGTGTGTGTGTGTGTGTGTGTAACTTCACTGGATGATTAAATGCAGAGCACAATTTTGATACAGTCCCTAGTGGCCATATTGACAAACTCACTCACTTATTCTCTCCTCCCCATCCCTCACAGCTGTCCACCTGCTAGATGGAAAGGAAAACCAGGACTGGAAGGATGATGAAAATTGACAAATTGAACTTTATCAATGTTTGCACAATTCAGTAAAATCATAAACTGTAAGTCAAAACGTTTAACTTTAAAATGCTTGTTCAGTGTATTCGAGTCTTTCGCTCAATGCAGATGAAACAAAAATCTGAGTTGCCCAGTTGTCCAGGGAAATTCACACCGCTCTCCCCCTGCCTCCACACAATCTCCAACAAATTCTACATTTGTGGAACTAATTTGCATATTGCATCACACATTGAGGAAATTCTCTCTTGTGTGATTCAGAGCTGTTGGAATATCACTGTATTCAGAATTCACATTGTTTCAAAGCATGAAAGCGGTGAAACAACATACAAAGACTTTTGAGTATTTTGTAAGAGTCTTTTTTTTTGTAAATGATCTGGCAGCAGCATGGAATCTTTCCTATTCCACATTTTCTATTTATCCACTTCTTTCACTACTGGCATAATGCCAGGTTTTCTGTGATTTTTGTTTTACTAAGCAGGACATTTTTGCTGTGTTTATATATTAAGAGTCCGTTGTCAGCAAAAGCACAACGCTGAATGTTCATGATTTACTTTAGATCAACTGAACAGTCTTTTTTTATATTAACTTCATAAACATTTTAACTATAATGATAGGGCTTACCGAACACCAAATTTAAATGCCCATAGCTGCTCTGTAGATTTCAAATTTTTCACAACGTGCTGAGAATCTTCTGAATTTCGACTTCACAACCTCATCACTTCTCATTGCCCACTCACACACACACACACACACACACACACACACACACACACACACACACACACACACACACAGTATAGGTGTGTTAACCATGTTGAGGGAGATATGGAATTAAAGATAAATATTTCCTGATCTTTTTTTTTTCAAAGCAATTCACACTGCATTTCATTTACACATATTTTGAACATGTTGCATGTTTGCAGCTGAAATTGAATGTAATTGCTACAAATGCACCAATAGTTTCATCACTCAAGATAGTTGGCAGAAGATTTGGCAAAGACAGATAATGATAATAAAAATAATAGTGTGATACCTGTTAGGTTTTTCAATAAAGTTCAAAGAACAAGTACTCTTTACTGAACGAAGACAATTTTAAACTTTGTACACACCATTTTTGCCATTGTAACCTGAATATTAGTCTGTGTTGTTTCTTCGTACACTGCATTTTTAAATGAGCAGTATGTATCAAACCTGACCTGCTTAAAGTGACCCAGGGATGTGTTTCAAACGGGCTCAGCCGCACAACAGCTATTTTTACCGTTGAATTTTACTGGCAAATACTTATAGGCGGCATTTGGAGCAAAGATGAGCACAATGGGGGAACAAAAGGTGCTTTTTAAGGCGTTTTTCTTCAATTGTCACTCACTAGTTTTCTACTGTTATATAATGCCCTCAAGGTTGTCAACACAAAACGTTTAGTTTAATTCACCAATTTGTTTAAACGTTTCTCCAGAAAGTAAAAATATTTTACCAGTAAAGTAAATAAACAATGTTTCAACTCAAAATGCATTGCACATTTGCACACATTGTCTTACATTTTTAAGACGAAAAAGTTGTGTTTTTACAATCACTAAAATCCTTTTTTGAAACAGTGTTTTTTTTACAGTGTAAAAGCCAAGTTGCATTCGTGTCATGTCAAGTGCAAACATGCTCGTGTAACTGTGAAGCCTGACTGGAATCTGTACTAAATTACCCAGACGCTTATAAGAAGCAGGTTAAGACCAACAACTAAATAATGTGTGTGTTTTCTGTTAGAATTGCATTTTTAATTTTTAAGAAAGAGAATTTAAATGTTATTGTTAACTGTGGTTCCACTAGAGTACAACAATTTAAATTTGAAGTAATCTAAACAAGTGTTCTTATATTGTTTGACGTTTGTTTTTGTTTTTGTTTTTTTTTACCACTGACATTCCTTTAAATGTCTTGAAAGGTTAAGTCAATTCAAAAAGTTTATTTAGAATTTGTTTTGCTTCAGTAAATAAACAAAGTGAATAAATGTGAAAGACGTTTTCAAGATATAAAGAATAATTCTACATATGCAAACTAATCTTACTGGCGCTTCAGTTGAATATGTTTTACCTAATATTTTCTTATTTGTAGATTCATAGCAAACTATATGAAGAAAAATGTAGCCAAAATGTATAAATGTGTGTTCCTTATTGATTTGCAACGCCAAGTCGCTGTATTTGTGGTGTGATTTACCCCAACCTCATGTTCATTTAGCAACTTGATTGCTTCTTTTACAATTTTGATGTTTTTTTGCCACCAATCCAAGACTTTCTTTCTGCTTGAGCCATGAAGTCGAGTGTCTTTAGAACTTGATCTCAGAGGCCAAGCAGAAGTGAAACCTGAAGTCAAATCGAGTTCAATGTTGTAATTGGCTGGTTCAACATCTGAACTCTCGTGTCTTACCATCTCTGTCACTGTAAAAACACAATGCAAATGAAGCGGCAAATGAACCGGAAATAGACATGATTGTAGTGATGTAACCGATGCTTTTGTTAGAAGTCACGCTGCAGTATATTCTGAAGTGTTCTGTCAAGCTTTGTTGACCTTTTTTTAGCATAAGGGAATTTCGCTCTTGAGCTCTTGTGCGAAAAGGAAGGGATTAGTTTTAGACCAACTTGCGTTGAAAAAAAAGTGCAGCAGAATATTAGACAGAAGTGCTACTGTAGATTTAGATTTGTTGTCGTGATGATGTCAATTCTGTGGTAGGTCATAACTCCACATAAAGAGTTGCTTAGTTTCGGTTACTGTTGCTCTGTATTTCAGGTCGGAATTTTACGAAAGGTTAAACTTTTGAAAGCAGTGCATGTCTGAGCTTGAAAGCCACAAAAAAAACACCTCAAGCATGGCATGTCGGTGGATTCTAAACATGGACAAGAAAAATTATTGTTTAAATATTAATTAATATAATGGTATATACGTATATATTTTCATATATAATTCATTAGACATACCATTTTTTGTTATTAATAACTAATTAATAACTAATTTCATTATCAGTTAATATCTGCCAACATCTGTGTATGTTGCTCAAGATAATGTTTTGTTTATGTTTATATCTATATCTGTATAACATTAAGCATATTTTTACATGAAAAAATGTTTGTCAAAGAATGTGACCGTCTCTATCTCCAACGAGGTTGAATGTTTATTTTGTGCATGCTCAATTTGAATGTTTTTTTAGTTTGTAATACAAACTTGAACATTTTTAATGCTACATTTTATTTTAAATATTTTTTTTTTGAATTTGCATCATGTATATAGTTCTGAAATTTTGCACTCACTGATCACACAGTATGTCTAAGATGTATCATTTTGAAAAAGAATAAAAAAAGAGACTGAAACTTGACATTTAGCAGAGAGAACTGTTCCGCTCTTATTAACCCTAAGGTCTTGTTGCTAGGCAACAGCGGTACAATTACAGCGGGAATGTCCTGGTATGCTTCTCTGGAAAATAGGAAGGGTGTGTTGAGTAGAATGAACTGTGTAGTTATGTGTCTGTGATTCTGTCGATTAAACTCGTTACTCGATCAATGAAATCCCCCAGGTTTGGTATGTGTTCTTGTGTCCCTCCCGTGACTCTTGCTCTTGAATGTATATGTACCTGGTCAGTCAGGTCTTACTAGCTATTCTAAAGAGTTAAACAGGGAAGGAAAATCTGCATGTTTAATATCCACAGAGAACGAGAGTTTACATGAAACAGATTTGCTGTGAAATCACAGATCGCACCAGTTGCTGCTGAGTTATCAGTTTCATAAATAATTGGTCAAACAATGCATTTTTAATAGTCTGGTTAATAATAAATTCAGCATTCTGCCTTAATTGAAGTTCAAAGATTTGTAAAGTCTGAAATTTGCATCTGTATATGATTGTTTCAGAGTCTTGAAATCACTGTTTGGTGGGATCTTTCCTTCTCCATCTGTATTCAAGCATTTGCAAATTCACAGATTTTGGCTTTTGTTTGTTTTATTAATTTGTATTTACATTTTTTGTATTTGATTTGGAAATTAGTTTGGAAAAGGATTTGCATTTTCTTTAAAGTGTAAAGTGTTAAAGGAATATAATCCACTATTTATTGATCCAATTGACTTTCTATGTGACCAAAATGAGTATATTTCCCACAGTTCCCTGTGCTCAGTTAAGGAACAACGAGCAGGAAACAAACGGTTGAATTTCATTACAAATAACCAACAACAAATAAATTGTCATGGTGAAACCGTTATATAGCAAAGGAGGCACAGTTGAAATATTTGATGGGACATGTGTGGGAAATAATCCACCTTGCAAAAAATCCTTATTATAATTGTATTCAAGTCAAGTCAAAGTTTATTTATATAGCACGATTTATAAACCACCACAGTGGACCAAAGTGCTTCACAAGAAGGCGGAAGAAGAGGTTCCGCCTTCTTTTGTAATTGTATTGATGGCGTGAAGTTGCCCCAAATCCAGAGTTCTAATAAATAATCATGTCTCCCATTCATTTAATTTTACAAAGTGAATTATTGCTAAGAATTTGTTGAAGAATGCTGATGCTCTGTTGCATGGCGGTAAACATCGGGTCATTGGCGTTTTGATCCAAAACTCATATTTAACCCCACGTCTGCATGCTTAGATTAGACTACGGATGAGAAATATGTCCCTGTTGTCGACCTACACCACTTGTGCTTGTTCACACCGAGATGAACATGAGCGTATTTGTCATTGCCTGGTGTTGACACAAGGGAGTTTCTCGCCATTGCTGTTGCGGATCGAATAGGTGTTCATTTGCCGTCCTTTGTAATTATATGATTTAAATTGTAAATATAAAATTTCACGGCTAAACAAAAATGCAGTGTTCTGAGTTTTATTTATCAGTATCATAAGCAACTTTGTACAAAATTGTACCAATAATAAAGTACAGTTTAAATTTAAATGCACAAAAGCTATTTTCATTTTTGGAATTGTTTAGTGAGCCAAACACAAAAAGTCTTTTAATATTTATGCTATTTACATTTATTGAGTGTTAAGTCCAATGTCAGGTCCAAACGCTGAAGTGAATAAAAAATCACTCAAAAATCACTCACTTTCATCGGCTCAGGTTCTGGCACACTCTGCACCAATTTTACGTGGAACCGGTTCACACACCTCGTCTACAAAACACACAAGAGTGGAATTCTTTCAAAGTGTGACGTTGAGTCCAGCGCTCTTCTCGCTGTGCTGTCATTTGGACACGAGTTATTCAGCCTCAGGAATCTGTGGCTGTTTGTACAGGTGTTCATTTCAGGCCAAGCTTTGGAATACTCTGCCTGACTGAAAGACGTAGGGCAGATGTCTACAGATGTAGCGGAACAAGTGAAATCTATAATGTTGGAGAGATAAATGGGTAAATAAATCTTCAGTACAATGAAGCTACGGGAGTAGCATATTCCACTGTACTGCTTGAGGACTTAAAGCGCAAATTAAAGTAAAGTAATGGTGAAAATAAAGTGAGTGAGTTTGTCAATGTGGCCTCTAGTGACAATATTGAAATTGCATGCATTTAATCATCCAGTGAGGTTACACACACACACACACACACACACACACACACACACACACACACACACACACAGTGCAGTGAGCGCACTCAAATCCGGAGCAGTGGGCAGCTTTAAGCTTCAATGCCCACCTCTAGTAATACATACGTATAAGAATTAGAGTTTGTGCTTGTCTGTGCGCACACTCAAGTATAAATGTATGGTAATATGTAAATCACGTGTACACATCTCAGACTCCCAGGATAGTAATATCAACCCTGGTGTGAGAAAATTCAGTTTGTGAAAGACTGTGTGAAACTGATATGATAAGCCCAGGGAAATAAGTACAGAAAAGCTGAAATATCTGTGTTTTAACTGCATTACATTCAACTATACAGTTGTTTTTGCTTAGTTTGAGCAAATTATTTATTCATGACACAATTATTACATTTGACAAATTTCCACATAACATGACATGGCGATGAGCGTGTAGTGTTCTTCTTCGTAGCATTGAACTCTTTGTAGTGTTCAGCTCTGTGCAGTGTTCTTTGGTGTTTAGAGTTCTGTGTAGTGTTGTGTTCTACTCTGTGTGTTGTTATTTGGTATGGTGTTCAACTTTGTGTAGTGTTCAACTCTGTGTAATATTCTTTAGTGTGTTGTTCAACTCTGTGTAGTGTTCTTTGGGGTTGTGTTCAATTCTGTGTGGTGTTCAACTCTGTGTGTTGTTCTTTGGTGGTTCTACTCTGTGTGGTGTTCATATTAGTAGGTATGGTTAATAGCCCATATTAAGTAAGGGTTTTAGTAATGGTCTTGGTGACTGCTACACTCTGTAGCACAAATTCAAGATTCAAGAAAACAGCTTGTATGGTTGTCATAGGTGTGTGTGTGTGTGTGTGTGTGTGTGTGTGTGTGTGTGTGTGTGTGTGTGACCGTTTCATGTTACATATAGTACGTCTCATCTTATTTTGCAACCATGGGGCAAATTTGCACAATTCGACCAGCAACTTAATAAGTGAGTTCTGTGCAGAAATGTTTGACCTGACAGACTCTTTCTCTCTCTGCAGTCTGCTGCTTTGTGGTCCACAAGCGCTGCCATGAGTTTGTCACTTTCGGCTGTCCCGGGGCCGACAAGGGGCCGGCATCCGATGTAAGTGAAAGCCAATGGATTGAGAAAACCGTCTATCTCTCTCTGCCAGTCTGCTTCCCTTCTCCCAGCTTCCTTTACAAAACTTCTTCCTGTGACTAAGCGGTTCACGCAGAGCGCTTGGTTAGCAGTTTAAATATTTATAAAGAGGTGACTGATTATGTACTGTTTAATGAACCCTAACACTATTCGTGCTTTTGTGTGTGCGCGCTTGAAATATGCTCACTCTCGTACCACCCAACATGCCGACATGGGGGGAGACATCGGTTTTCTCTTCTCTAATCGCTTTTTATAGCCCCACTTCCTCCCTGTTTGTGTAAAAGCAAGCTTGCAAAGGCTTCCTGTGATGAACTGTGTGATGAGCATACAAGAATACTACAGCTTTGCGTTTACACTTGCATGTACATCTGTCTGTCTGTCTGTCTGTCTATTTCTCTTTCTATTTATCTATCTTTTGATCTATCTTTATTTATATTCTGTTTATTTCTTTTTTTATTGTTGCACAAAAAAAAAAAAAAAGGCCAAACGACACAGAGGAAATAACACCATTTTGAGACTTCAATTCAGCCGGTTATTATTTTGAGAAATGCAAAAGAAAATTTATTTTTGAAGTGGCAATAAATGCACGACATTTTCTTGCCTCTTTGCACATTCACACCATCGCCCCCTAGTGACTCAATTATTTTTCTGTAAAGCAATTTTCACTGCATTTTTTGTGCAATTTTTCCCACAAGCAGGTGGTTGTCTAGTTATGTTAATGAGCCCCGCCCACCTTGCATAGGCCACTTTGGTTTTCCAATCTTGGTTTTACATTCGTAACTGAGTGAATGTAATCATCTGTGTGTGTGTGTGTGTGTGTGTGTGTGTGTGTGTGTGTGTGTGTGTGTGTGTGTGTGTGTGTGTGTGTGTGTGTGTGTGTGTTGTGTGTGTGTGTGTGTGTGTTTTACATTATTTTTCCAACATGGAATGCGATGATTCCAAAAACTGGGTCAACAAACTTGTTTCTTACAAACTGGGTCAACAAACTTGGTTCATAGTGTGAACAAGTTCTTTGCTTCATTCACCTGAATCAGTTATGAAGAAAGATGACGTGAGCATGTGATAGATAGTGGATTTCAGATTTCACTTCTGGTCGATTAGTATAGTGACCATGAATCAAATGAATGGTTTCTTGACACAGGACCCCCGAAGCAAGCATAAGTTTAAGGTGCACACATACTCCAGCCCCACGTTCTGTGACCACTGTGGGTCGTTACTCTACGGGCTCATACACCAAGGGATGAAGTGCGACAGTGAGTAAACACACACACACATATTTTTCAAGGATTCTTTTTGTGAGTCTGCTAAATGTATGTTTTAGCTGATGCCATATAGAGCTGATGAATTAAGTCTGAATACAACAACACGCTGTTACTGCCCTCTACTGTTATACAAAGTGCATAAAACAATTATAATTATTTTATTAAGATTTTTTACATTTAATTTAGAAACGATATGTGTGTTTTATGTAATTTTGTAGTTATAATATCTCTGTTTTTGTAAAAATAAAAAAAAATAATTGTTTTTTAGTTGTTGAGTTGTAGAAATAATTATGATTAGTAGAAATATTTTCTAGTCTTAATTAGGTTGTTAATGGCATTCAAATTGCATCAATTTTTTACATTTTATTGTGTGTTGTTACAGAGGCAAATATCCGTTATTATTTCAGTGTGTGTTGCAGTGGTCTTTAATGTGTGTGTCTCTGTGCCATTATCTGGCGAGAAACAAACCCTGCATGTGTGATACTGTCAGTCTAATTATGCGTGGTTTTTACGCAGCTTGCATGATGAATATTCATAAACGATGCGTGGAAAATGTCCCCAGCCTGTGTGGAACGGACCACACCGAAAGAAGAGGGCGACTGCACATCAGCGCCAGCATTGAGAAATTCACTCTCACCGTCACCAGTGAGTTCTCCGACAAACACACTGTAGTGTACTTATGGAACAATAGGTACCTTTCTGTCACATCTATTCTTCATAAGCCAATTTTGCAGTGGCAAGGACCCTGACAACTATTTTACGCTCCTTAGCAACCATTTGGCAGGGCATAGCCCAACATGGCGATACTTTCAGAACAGTCATTCTCACAATCAGTCACAGCAGTGGCATTTTCACTTGCAAACAAATTTTTATTCAGTAAATCCGGAACTCCGTCTTGCTTTTTGTCGCGCTGAATTGCCAAACAGTTATGTATTTGTAATGAACAATCACAGTGACGCACCACATTGAAAAGTCTCTTTCATTATTCAATTTTTCTTATGATTTATTTAGATAAACCTCTGGTAGATGAACAAAATATGTGTTAGATCTTCTATTTCATGATGCATGAGGTCACCGAAAAAATAATGAACCATAATAAAATGGAAAAAACTAATGGTGAGCAAAAAATATATTAAATAGTACATTATTCTTGTATAGTGACTAAAACAAAACATTTTTTATATAATTTATATAAAATTAAATAAACATTATATATATATATATATATATATATATATATATACACTCTGTACATTAAACAGCCCTGACATAAAAAATTAGATATACACATACATTATTCTTGTATAGTGTATGTAATGTATACACACGCACAAACATACACACTGCACTAAATTCATAGAAAAAGCATTATAGACTTAGAAAAAAATGAAAATAAACCGCTATGCTAGTTTTGAATACGTAATGCTACAAATACATTTGCCAATAGTTCTCTATGTGTCCGCAATGATTAACTAGAATTGAGAGCTGAGCAAGACAGGACCCGAACAAGTTTTTACAGCTAAATTATTGTCCGCCTGTACATCCTGTGAGGGAAAAAAATGACTTTTATTCCTGTATTGGTGTTCTGAACACATCCGTGTTTTTCTCAGCTCTATTAGCCCTGGGCTGAAACCGCGTCCTCTGGAAACATGAGATCAATCCGCCAACGATCGCCCCACATCCCATTCACACTCACCCACACAGCAGCGCTCCCGAGGACCCTGTGCGACGATAGTTTTGCACATTACGTTACAGATTAACATTTAAAACATGTTACATTTTGTGCCATTTTTATTTTGTTTAGAAGAAGACAGTTTTTTCGAGCATCGGAGCTTAATCGAAAATTATCGCATTACCAACAATATCAAAATAATCATCATTTATATTGAAGCGTTTTTCCGGGTTGCACGGTGGTAATTGTGCATTATATTCATAAAATTGATAAAAAATCCATAACTGTTTTTGGACAAAAAAAAAATCTTGTCAATGTTCACATTTTTAACGGGGGTCCAAGAAAATTTTGGTTTCTAGCATTAAAGTTTTATCATTTCCAACAACTCTCGTGACAATACTCAAGATCAGATCAAAATATGAAAAAAAAAAATGTTCAAACCTGACAAACTTCCAGACAACATGAAATTACAAAACAGCTTAAAGCTCAAGAAGTCACTTAATTTTTTTCCAGAGTCACGAGCTGACACAAAAAAATCTTCTTTTAAACAAGTTTTCTGTTTTTATTTAATAGTCAAGGAGGCTCGGAACTTGGTCCCCATGGATCCAAATGGACTGTCAGATCCTTATGTGAAACTTAAATTAATTCCTGACCCAAAGAACGAGAGCAAGCAAAAAACCAAAACCATCAAGTGCTCCCTCAATCCGACATGGGATGAAACCTTCCAGTTGTAAGTAAAAAAGCAGTCATAACTGCCAACATGAGCAAACTGTATAATAGATGGATGAATTTATCATAATTTTCATACTACAAGGCGCACCACATTTTAAGGCGCTCTAATAAGCAGTATTTGCACATTTTATTTGCACATATAAGGCACAGTCATTTTTTTACAAATTTGTACAATTCTAAATGCAGCTTTAGTTTGATTGATCTTCAGTAATGGTGTTTGAACCATCAGATCTGTTGTTTTTTGTGATCTTGCAGTAGCCTGGTAGACACGGATAAGGACCGGCGTTTGTCTGTAGAGTTGTGGGATTGGGATCTGACCAGCAGAAATGACTTCATGGGCTCAATGTCGTTTGGCATCTCCGAGCTTCAGAAACTCGGTGTCGATGGATGGTATGAACCTTCTTAAAACAAGAAGCTTAAAACATCTACCAGATCTGTACATTCACGGTGTTTATATTAAGGTTTAAGTTGCTGGGCCATGAGGAAGGAGAATATTTCAATGTTCCAGTTCCACCGGATGGAGAAGATGGCAACGAGGAGCTTAGGCAGAAATTTGAGGTGATGTAATCGACTTTCTGTCGTAATATCTGTTTTCTGTTTTGTTCTGGACAATCTTTAATCAGATTGTAATTTTTTCACTATAGAGAGCAAAGATTGGTCCTGGAACCAAGAATACAGATGGAACTTCGAAGAATGACATTTCCAAATATGATGCGAATGGGAATCAAGATCGCATGAAGCTCTCAGACTTCAACTTCCTCATGGTTCTGGGAAAAGGAAGCTTCGGCAAGGTAGCACACACTCCTTACAATTATTTCTGATTAATAGTTGTTGTGATTTTTTTATATTGATAGTCCATGTATAGTGCAAAAAAAGAGAAACGAGAGAAAAAAATGTTCCCCCTCTTTAGGTGATGCTTGCTGAGCGTAAAAACTCAGACGAGCTGTATGCGGTGAAAATCCTGAAGAAAGACGTGGTCATCCAGGATGATGATGTGGAGTGCACCATGGTGGAAAAGAGAGTTCTTGCTCTCTCTGGAAAACCACCGTTCCTCACCCAGCTCCACTCATGCTTCCAGACCATGGTAGAGATCGCACAATACTGCCTGCCACAAAACATAGATCAGCAATACATCAGCTAAAGTCCATCGTTGTCTTTTGAAGGACCGTCTTTACTTCGTGATGGAGTACATCAACGGTGGAGATTTGATGTACCATATTCAGCAAGTAGGAAAGTTCAAGGAGCCTCATGCAGTGTAAGTATATCCGAAACAGAAAAGTGTGAAAACAATGTGCAGTAGAAAATAATGGCAGAAGTACAGAGATAAAACGGTCTCTCTGTGCATTTTTGATCAAAGATGTGGTTGTACACATGATGTCGGAGTGATCGTCTCAGCGGTGGGCGATCACCAGAGAGAGAGAGATCGGCCTCTATCTGGGCTGTATTATACTTTATAATGATACAATATAATTTATAAATTAAGCTTTACATAGATGTGTGTGTATGTGTGATGACAAAGAGTATTATTGAATAAGAAAAAAATGGTAAGATTATTAAAAGTGCAATATTTTTCTTTTTCCTCACCACAGGTTCTATGCTGCAGAGATCGCCATTGGTCTGTTTTTTCTTCATTCAAAAGGCATTATTTACAGGTAAAAACCATTCCCATCAGTTTTTTCCCTTTTTAAATCAGTGATTGTGTTTTTCACCTCATTTATTGTATTTATAAACACAAATCACGAGCCTTCAGTGTTTTTCAGCCGTCTACTATCAAACAGAATCTCGATGTTATAATGATCTTCGGAGTAACTTAGATGTTCGCATTGGTCCGTGTCCACAGAGATCTGAAGCTGGATAACGTGATGTTGGACTCTGAAGGTCACATCAAGATCGCCGATTTCGGGATGTGCAAGGAAAACATGACCGATGGAGTCACCACAAAGACCTTCTGCGGAACTCCGGATTACATCGCTCCGGAGGTCTGACCTGTTGGGTTTGTCGCGCGAATATCATTTTGTGACTGGAGACTTGTACAAATCCGCCTCTCTGTGACAGATTATAGCCTATCAGCCTTATGGGAAGTCAGTTGACTGGTGGGCTTATGGGGTCCTGCTGTATGAAATGCTGGCAGGCCAGGTACGTTTATTCAGCACTATGATTTAACAATAATTGTTGTGTTTTGACTAGGGATGTCCTGGTCGAATTCCGGAAATTGCTTACCGATTTTTAATATATTGTGAGTCGGATCTTTCCGTCAGTCGAACGGGAAGCAAAACAACGTCACGGCATGAGACGGAATATGCATTGCTCTGCGACCATTGTACTATTTAAAAAATATATACGCGTTTTATTGAGCGCGTTTTATATTTGTGAGCATTTTTGATTTATTGATTTATTCAAAATCACCATCCTAAATGTAGAGCACAATTCCAAATTGGTCCCTAGTGGCCATATTGACCAATTTACTCGGGATTTTTTTTAGAGACACATGTTGATACATTGGCTCATTTTCAGAGATTTTGTGCAAATGTTTTACCGTCGATTGTAGCAGATAATGTCCCACAGAATAGTACAAACCAAACCCCAATTTGTTGCCTTTTTATCAGAATCAGATTTATTGCCAGGTTCTGTGGTTACAGAACTAGGAATTTGTCTTGGTGTCAACCACATAGGCAGCCATCTGCGGCGCCAACTGCGGCGACAACTTATGCGATAAGTTATCACAAGCGGAACTTATTGCATCTTACAAGACAATAGACTTCTGCTTCTTAAATGAGTACACAGAAAATCTCTTAAGACACAGAAAATCACATTAGGCGAGTGAAGCAAACGCTCGGCATTTCAATCTTACATTTTTAGCTCAAAGTTATTCTTTAGCTAAAATGGTCTTTTACTCGCACATTTTTACCTTTTTTTTTTCTTTTTTTTTCTTGACTCTCATCAGCCTCCCTTTGATGGTGAGGATGAAGACGAGCTTTTCCAGTCCATCATGGAGCATCATGTCTCTTACCCGAAATCCATGTCCAAAGAAGCTGTGGCTATATGCAAGGGGGTGGGTGACACACGCACGCACGCACGCACACACACACACACACACACACACACACACTGCTTCATCTGCTCTTACATTGGCAGCTGATGACCAAGCATCCTGGGAAGCGTCTCGGCTGTGGACCGGAGGGGGAGCGAGACATTAAGGAACACGCTTTTTATCGATACATGGATTGGGAAAAGCTGCAGAACAAGGAAGTTCAACCGCCTTTCAAACCCAAAGCAGTAAGTCTGTGTTTTTATCAGGTGGGTTTTGTGCGGAAACCTCTTCATCCTTCCAGCAGCTTCAAGGAGTTTCAGAGATTTTGTGGTTTTCTGGCTCCATCCTGCTCTGCACAGGAATTGCCGTTCCTGAGCTTATAAACCATAAAGAAAGTGTGAAGATGGTGTGGTTTGGTTTCAGATATGCTTTGAGCGATTGATTCATTTTGTGCTTATAGAAGCATTGCAGTGCGAATGTTTACCGTCCACTGTAGACGCTAGAAGAGGAATTACATTTAGGCATCATTCAGAACATTCAGATTTTATTTTTAATCTTGACAGATCTGTATGTTTATAATATAAATGAAAAGCAGGTTGAATAGTGTGACTCTGGAGTATTTTTGACGTCTTTTCATTTTTTCACCCTAAAAATGTGTGCAACAGCGGTAGTCATGCTGTTGAATCATGTCTTCAATTTTTGATAATTGAATGGAGAGACAGACAGTTAGGGACGGACTAGCCTGATTAGGTAGTGAGAGGGGCTTGATTTGTATTTAAACTCTTGGATATCCCTGGTTCATGAATCCATTTTTCTGAATCTTTCCTTATATATATTTTTTTGAGAAACCTTCTCATTCCAGCATCAGAATTCAGAACGAAAATGTTTCCATCAATATTTCACAATAAGGAAATATTGCAAATACCATTGACACACACACACACACACACACACACACACACATTGTAGTGTGTGTGCGTGCGTGTGTGCGTGTGTGTGTGTGTGTGTGTGTGTGTGTGTGTGTATGTGTGTGTGTGTGTTGTACAACAGCATTAAAGTAATGTTCTCGATTCATTATTTCTTAAACCTTTTGATTGAGTTTGAAAACTCAATGTCCGTCAATGGTAGAATTAACCAGATATTTGTTGAAAAAGATGTTTTCACAAGCATGTGAAAACAAACTAAAACAAATATTTCCTTAAAAAATATTAGCTTCTGAAAATCGTCTTATCCGGAATCATTTACAGTGGGGTTTTTTGTTGAACCTGGAACATTCCTTTAATGGTTTTGAAATATCATTTATTGTTATATTGCACTTTTTTAAGCTGCATTTGAAGTTCTTACCCATTCAACATTACTTCCTTATTTGTTTGCACACGTCATGCCATCATTTTGCCCATGCCACATCACTTTTCTCTCGTCTTCTCCACAGTGCGGTCGAGACGCAGAGAACTTTGATCGTTTTTTCACCCGCCATCCTCCTGTCCTGACCCCTCCTGACCAGGAAGTGATTCAAAATCTGGACCAAGAAGAGTTTCGAGGCTTCTCGTTCATTAATTCCAAATATGCATCTGTGAAATCCAATTAGCTGAGGCTATTACAGGGACCAATGAAATTACAGATTTCTAAATGACAACCATTAAATGAGCCAATGAGAATACAACCTGATTGGTGGAAAGGAGGTAACTTCTTATTACTTAGTTCTGGGGGGCTTCCTGCTTGCAAGAACTGATGACGCTTGTGTATGTTGGATTTAGTGTTATGATTCTGTTATTCCATTGACCAGAGTATATATACATATATATAAATAAACACACACACAAATTAGAATTTTATATATGTGGGTGTGTGAAGACACGCTCACTTTTCTGAACATTTCCAGACCTAAATATATTTTTCATAAATGAGCTTAAATACTACCGTATATGAAAACCGTTTATGACACTTAGAGTATATGATTATACATTGTAAAATACAATAATAATAAATAACAACATTTATAAGATGGTTGGAATCCAATGCAAATTGATACTTTTTTTCTTTAGAAAGTGTTTACGGTGTTAATTTACTATACTAAAAAATCCAATGTAACAATTTATGTACGTTTTGTTAAACATCAGCCTTCCAATCTTCTAATTCCACGTAACCTGGGCATGTTTATATGAAACATATCTTTAGAAACTCAAACACAGGGATCAGATCTGTCTTTCTGCCCCTAACTCGCTCAAGCCGGTGCCTCGGATGAACAATTTACAGCTTATTGATGGGGATGTTTACTGGGTCACCCCGTTTTATTGCTTTTTGCTTGGGTGTTGTATGTGTTTTTGAGTAAACTGCCACCTTGGATGCTCCGAAACATCTCTTTAAACCAACTGGAAATTATCGTAATGTTTGCGATGTAAACTCTGGAATTATATTGTTGTATCTACTTGCAGGAACATATCTTTTTTGTTGTTTCTCTGACAAATTTGTGATGTATGACTCTTTCTGACTTGTGCCTGGCAGTGTTTGGATCAAATTACTGTGAACCCGTGGACGGACTGTTTCTCTAGAGCAAAATATATGAATATGTATTTGGAATACATTGGTAACTGCTTGTCTGTATAATTTATTTCTCTGTGTTTATTATTATTGTGCGCACAAAAGCAATCAATTCACCCAAAAACATCTACACACACACACACACACACACACACACACACACACACGTGTATTTATGTGATATAGACATTTAAATAGAAATGTTATTTAAAACACTTGATTATATAAGAAGAAAGTAGATTATAAATAACTTCACAAACACTAGAATATTTGTCAAAGAAAAATTCTACAACATGCACAAATGATGAAAATACAATATATGAAATCATTCAAAATGTATATAAATGAAAACACTAGGAATCCTAATAATTTAACTTTTAATTCTAAAAATACTGGCAAACCGTAATCTTCAAAAATATTGCAGGTTCATAAATAGCTGTTAAACATCTGATGAAAATTATATTATTAATTTATTAAATAAAAAGTAAATTTTACTAAATATTTGTGCAGTGCTTTGGAAGTTAAGACATAAACATTTTTCACATAACTTCTATAATAAATTAAAACATTGTCAATTCTCTTTATTTTTTTCTTAAATGCATCAGTAAAGCGGTAGGTAATTAGAATATTGTGGTAAAATTAAAAAAAAATAAAAAGATAGAATAAAGAATATGTAATGTGCTCGCCTCACTGTTCCACTTAAGTCACTTTAAATTATGGATGTATGTCTATTTTAAAATACATAATGACCCTGCAATTGATTGATTGTGGAGTTCAAATATTAATTTATATCCTCTATCAATTATTATTTAGTGGCTATAAACTATATTTACATCCACTAAACGTACTTAATAAAATCTTTGCAACAATTTGAACAAACATGTTTGATTTTAAAATACTTTGAGGATTCTACATGATAAATAAGTTTATATAGTAAAATTAATTTTAGGGGGGGGGGGCAGTACAATATACTTAACGTTTGTGCAAATTGTTACAGAAAATGTATTAAGCAATTTGAAACAGAAAATTAATTGTTTCAAACCATACATTTATTATTAAATTTGTAACTGAGAAAAGGATTGTGTGCCTAAGGTCAGATTTTTACGCATTAATGGACATGACAGCTCCCAACAAAAAAGTGCATTTCAATAAAAGTTCAACAAAGCCACTCGAAATTGCCAATTTTTCTAGTGTCCACATCGTTTCTGTTCAATTCATGTTGGTGGTCTTGTACTGAACCTCAGAATGTGATGATCCTTGTTGAGCATGTTAACGGATCAGACTTCAAGAGGTTCTGCCTCCGTGAACCATGTTCTTGTGCTGGGCTTCTTGGAGAAGGTAGGACTTGCCTTGTTTGTTTTCTGTCTTGGGTGAAATAGCATCTGGTGTCTCTGTGTTCCTTATGTGTTCACCAGAACGTTTGTCTCTGGATGAAATGAGTGTCCAAACCTTCATTCTTTTCTTATTGGTGTTTCTTATGCAGATGTTCTGCTGTCCTCTGTTTTGTATTATTCTTTCTATTTCAGACTGAACCTCTCAAGTGTTGCTTGTGTGTTATCATTTCAAATTGTGGGATTGCTTTTCTAAGGCCTTTTTAATTGTGTCCTTGATTTTTGGATTTGTCTGATTGTTTTAATCAACGTCCAATGCAAATTTGCCATCACCATCTAAGATCCTAATAAACCTTAAGTTTGTCCCATCCCCTGAAAACTAACATCAAGGCTGCAGAATGTTGTTTTTGTTTTGTTTTTTTTTATTTTTAAATGGAAAAATGATGATAATATTTGAAGAAAAAAACACTATGCCAGTAAATTTAATTTATTTGACGTTCAAAATAATTTCAAATAATTTTTTAATTTTTCATTTTTTGCGTACACACACACCAGACAATGCGTCTTAAACAGTCCACAGCACAATAATATTCTAGCCATAATACAATAGCCATTTTTAAAGTATGAACCATTAAAGAAATACATTTCTAACCTATACTTTAAATACAAAAAGTCAATTGATTGCAAAAGTATAGGAGCAAAAGCACATTTGACAACCGCAACTCATATCAATAGATTCCACAGTACTAGCCATTAATATCCATCAGAAGCATCAATAAAGTGTCCACAAATGCACAATAACACACAGACGAGTCTTGAAATTGACTGAGCAAAGTGACTAAAACCAGTGAGCAAGACAAACAGACGACATTGACCAGGAAACAAACATGAAGAGAGATAGCGTTTTAGCAAAGCTGCACAGTTATACTTAATAATTGCTCACTTCTGTTGGTATTGAATATTTGAGTTTACTAAAGAATTATATAATCATTTGACCTATACTACTTGTTGCAATTCAATGTTAAAGTTCTTCCTTCCTCTTTTCTATCTTTTAGAAGAATCGGCGTGACACGGCAAATTTTGACAAGGAGTTCACCAAGATGGCCGTCGATCTGACTCCCACCGATAAACTCTTTATCATGAACCTGGACCAAAATGAGTTTCAAGGCTTCTCCTACACCAACCCAGAGTACGTCATCGAGGTTTAACACCAAGCATAATCTATTACTCCTTTAAGCCACATCACAGGTTTGTGAGAGGAAGATATTTTTGCCCAGAATTCTTTGTTTTAACCTCGTGCATCGCAATCATTCTCTCTCTCTTTACTTACAATAAGGCACAAACCCAGCCGGACCGTGCAGGATTATACTGAGCCTCAGATTAATTCTCAGAAAGTCGGACTTAAATGAAAAAGAAAGGGGGATGAGTGGTTATAAAACAAAGTCTCCATGAGAATATGTATTGTTTTTCATCTCCATGAGAGTTGTTCTACCTCTTTTTTTTTTATGCAAATTCTCCACGTAGGTTTTATTCCCAATGTCTGGCGACTTGCAGAACTAACGGCTTTACCCGGACGTTTAGCTTCCAGCAACCTCAAGCTTTTGAGTTGAAATGTGCTTTAACTTAGTGTAACGGCCGGTCGTTTAGGGCAATTTTTAATTTAGCAGCAGCAGCAGCATATAATAGATCATGAAATTTTATCAGGCACTGTGGATTAAATGGTCATCTTTTAGTTAACACGAATAATTTAATGTCCCCTTTGACTTTCAGATAGTCTTTGTTTCTTCTATATAATAAAAGACAGTAAAATTTGAATGAATAGTATTTACATCACTAGGGCAACACCTGAATAAGATTTTAAAATGTGCAATATATTATGTGAAACGTTCTACATTGATGCAAATATTTCAGTTATGCAACAAACTTCATCCGTTTCCAGAGAAAGGAAAACTCAACACCATGGTTGACAATTTCGGAATTATGTAAAATACATTTCTGTAGCGCCAAGAAATTATATTTTCAAAACGCCAAGAATTTCCAAACTGCATTGTAATCATGGATGTAAAGAAATTGTCTGCGACAAAGCAAAATGTCAGACGCGATGACAAGTAATGACTAGGAAAGCGATGTTTTTGACCAAATTAAAGTAACGTGCCGAATGAATGTAAAGTACCCTTCTGTAGCCACATTTTCTAACATCAAAAAATTTCCAAACTGCCTCCTAATCCTGGAAATAAAAGTGGGCGACAAAGCCGACAAAGCAAAATGGCAGGTGATGACAAGTAAAGACTAGGACAGCCATGTTTTTGACAAAATAAAAGTTTCTAAGCGTCAAATAAATTTAATTAGCTACATTTTCTAACATCTAAGAATTTCCAAACTGCATCATAATCATGGAAATAAAAAAAACCATAAATGCAAAAGGTGCGCAACAAAGCAAAAATGACAGAAGTAATGCAAAGTTTTCGACTAAAAAGAGTCGTTCGACTAAAAATTGCACGCTTCTGCAATATCACATAACCTTCCTGTATTCGATCACACGTGGTCGCGGTCCTCGCCGAAGCTTTAAATTGATGCTTGGTGCGTTTCTGGCTGCACAGAATATCATGAATATAAGCTACAACTATCTGACTCGCATCCAACTCTAATGTGCAATATGTTTTGTGGGATATATGCAGTGTTCGGGAGTCTGTTCCGTGCATTAATTGTCTGTGTTCAGCAGAATCCATAAGCAGTTTTACCCTATGCATGCTCTTGTTTAAACATGTGTGTCAGTAGCGGTTGGATCTGTTGTAGCGTTGATTCTGAAAAGGCGTATGATGTGTCGACATTTCGATTTGTTTGTTTTGTTCTGTATCTAGACGATAGAAATATAACTATTCTGGTCTTCCGGTGATAACAGTAACTCCCCGCTTTCGCAGAAGTGAGGATATTGTATAAATACACTGTATAGTAATTATTGTATAGTGCTGCAAATGGAACGATACATGTTTGTGAACAGTCGATAGATAAGCTGTAGGATGGACATGTGAAACCTGGATGTTACGTTAACAAGTCCGTAACTGGAAAACTACGATGTGACTTCCACTTGCGCGCATGAATCAGCGCGCAAGTTTTATCGTTGTCATTGGCCCTTTGTTAGAATGGTATGTGAATTTTAACGGTAAAGGATTGAAAGGGCTTTTCATTCAACAGTTCTCTTACCCAGCACTCATACCCAAGATTATAATACTATGCAAGACAGATGCATGTCAATGGCGAAAACGCATCCAGATGGCAGCAGCGCTCGGTTTCGGATTAAGGCTGTCGCTGATGATAACATATATTTTGCATGCAATTTACTTATACTGTGTGGAACATTAAAGCTGAAATTCTCAGATGTTGGTCTGGATGTGCTTCCACTTTTTGATGTTTGGCCCAAAATCAAACATTTAAAGAGTTGTTCTGTGATTGGCCGGCTTTGATTCCCCACCTTGGTGATTGGATGGTGGTTGGCTCGAGTTCCGATGGACAAAAAATGAAAAGATGATTTGGAAATTATTCTAAAAGATTACAAATTTCAATGTATCAAAATATTTAATGTTTATTGCTCTTAACCAGAATACAATGTATATTACAATTGGATGGATGGATGGATGGATGGATGGATGGAAGGATGGATGGATGAATCAGTTGGATGGATAGAGAGAGACAGATAGATGAATCAGAAAAAACAAGAAAGATGGAGTTAGATCAGTTAGATGGATGGATGTCAGACAAGATGTCTGGATGAATAAATCAGATCAATGGATGAATGAGATGGATGGATGGACAGATTAACATTCGGAAAAACATATACAGTATTTAGAAGGACGGTTGGACAGACAGAAATGGATGTATATTCTATTTCAGAAGTGATTAAATAAATGGATGGATGGTTGGATAAACATGAAAGACAGAGTGGATGGACAGATAAACAGATAAGACAGACTGGCCTGAATCTGACAGACAGACAGACAGACAGACAGTTTAAATATGTGGATGGAGGTACAGACTGGATGGATTAGATGGCTGTTCCATTCAACTGCGTAATTTGCTCCAGAGGACCTTCACTATCGAGCGTGATGTGAGAGGCGGTGCTTTAGTTCGCTTCATCTCGCCAGTCCGAAGGGACACATTAGTGTTCCAGCCCAGCACATCATGTTCCATGGAAATGCGCACCGGTCACTCATGGGCTTATTCATATTTTACGAATCAAATCACCAAAAAACTGCCATCACAACAGTGACTTTTGGAGGAAACTTGATCTCGGAGTTGACTTTTAATTTGTAAGGTAAGTTACTGAAGAGAGCGAAGGTTAAAATGAGGACTTACATCAATAATGTTCATTTAAATGAGGATAAAGCCTAGTTGTCCATCTTTAGGAACTCTTTCTTTGCGCGTAAAGTTTGCAAGATGAAAGGCGCGAACCATTGCCTCACTTCGGTCGACGACCCCGCGCTAACTAAGGCCATGTGGATAAGGCTCTTCCGGCCCTGATCACTTTTTGCGAATGTCAGAGAAGCTGCGCCCGGATGCAGGATGAAGGCTTGCAACCGTGGAGTGCAGATGCTCCTCACCACGGCGGGAGCTTTCGCGGCCTTCAGTCTTATGACCATTGCCGTGGGCACCGACTACTGGCTGTACTCGCGTGGGGTCTGCCGGACCAAGACCGTCAACGACAATGACACCAACCGAAAGAACGAGGAGGTGCTCACGCACTCCGGACTCTGGAGACAGTGCTGTATGGAAGGTACATATGACCACATAACAGTCTACCTTCATTTAATTTCATTATGTTACAATTACTTTTTTAGTTTTAGCTAAATTTTTTCGTTTTTTTTTAAACCGCTTTTTTTAAACGAGCTTTTTGGCGGTAATTTTGTATGGTGCACATTTATCAAGCTACTATAAACTGGCTTTTGGCTTAAAATAAATTCAAATTGTATAAGAATGTATATATATATATACACATTAGAGTCATGTTTATATGTAGCACATTCTAGCACAACGTTGATATGTGGGGAAAAAAGACAAGACAGGCAGACAGACAGACAAACACAGACAAATTGATAAAGAGATAGAGAGAGATGTGTAAATATTTTTGTTGAAATTATTTAGTGTGTGTGCCAAAAAGTAAAGATTTTCTTTTTGAGCTGCATTAGGGCTTTATCACATTATTATTATTATTATTATTATTATTATTATTATTATTATTTTTATTGATCAACTTATTTTAACTTTAGCAATACGTGTTCCTCTGGTTTCGACCCATCTCGCATCCACTCTCTATTCTGACCTATATCCATTCAAAATCAATTCTTTTAATGGAAAGTGTAATGAAGCGTCCAGGATGTTAAAAGGGCACCAAAGTGGCAGCATTCACATTAAAAGAGAAGTAAAGATATGGGAGAGCGCTGGGGTACGAGAGGACAGTTGGATGGGGATGGTCAGGAGATTCTCTCAATGACACACACATACAAAAAAAAAAAAAAACGACAAATCTTCAGATAAAGACCATTGTAGTGTCACATGCCTTTCCCAACTGTCTGCTTCTCCGTTCCAATTAAAACAGAAAGACTGTCCGAGAGATTGTCTAATTAGATAGGGAGATTATTGACAATGTTAATGATTTGATAGCATTAGCTCAACCCTGTGGAAAATGGCATTAGACATTAAGGTTTTCTGCTTTTACAGGCATATTCAAAGGGGTTTGTAAGAATATTGACCATTTCCCCGAAGATGCGGATTATGAACAAGATGCTGCGGAATTCCTTTTGCGTAAGTATCTGATCACACTCGTTTTCATTGGTGAAACAAAAAATCACATTTGTGCTATACTGTACGCACTTAAATATTTGTTAATTTTCACTTTTTTTCACATTTTACTTTGTGTATTATGATGTATCATGCAACAGTAATTGGAATGTTATTTTGTATTGAGTTTTCGACACACTCAACGACAATACAGAGTTGTTTGCGTGTGTTTCAGGAGCTGTACGTGCCTCCAGCCTTTTCCCTATACTGAGTGTGGGACTGTTGTTCATCGGTGGTGTGTGTGTAGCCGCCAGTGAGTTCTACAAAAGTCGACACAACGTCATCCTTAGTGCAGGCATTTTTTTTGTTTCTGCCGGTATGTCCACATACATTTAAATGTATAAACATATTTATTAAACTGCTATGGGAAGTATGTGATAATTTAAGAAACAATGCAAACTAATTGTTGACTTCTTATGGTGTGTGTAGTTTGCATGTGTAATTGTTATTTGGACGATATCCGTCCGATACCATTATACTCTTCCAGTCATCACAAGGTGGAGTGTGACGTGTTTAAACAGCTGTACATTTAAACAAACACAAGTATACGCCATTTATATACAGTGTGCATCCTTCAGTAGCATATGTATATAAATAAAATAGAAACATAAATTTGTTTAAACACACAAATACATATAATTAGCACGCAGTTACACACACACACACACACACACACACACACACACACACACACACTCATATACAGTGTGTGTGTGTGTGTGTGTGTGTGTGTGTGTGTGTGTATGTATACACGCATGTGTATATACCGTATGTATATGTGTGATTGTGTATACAGTATAAAAATTACTATTATATTAAATATAAGTGATTATAGTAAATATTATTTTGTATTTTACAAATATGTGTAAACACGTATGTGTATAGCTATACTGTACATACACAAAAATGCATACATTTAAATTTTAATTAAAAATAAAATTACAATTATATATGGAATGAAATATGCCTATTAAAAAGCGTCTAAAAGGGATTTAAATGGTCATATTAATTTAAAATATGTTTCAGGTCTCAGTAACATAATTGGCATCATTGTGTACATCTCATCCAATGCCGGCGACCCCAACCAGAGCGAGTCCAAGCGCAGTCACTGGTACGGATGGAGCTTCTACTGCGGCGCTCTGTCCTTCATCATAGCCGAGACTGTGGGTGTCCTCACCGTGCACCTCTTCATCGACACACACCGCGTGCTGAGAGCCCGTGCACATCGCGCTCTTCGAACCAGCTCCAACTCGCTGCAATATCGCCACTCCGCCAGCTACCGTTCCCGCTATCGGAAACAGAGTCCAAACCGCTCGCTTGACTCTCGATCGCGAGAGCCCTCACCGGCCCGACACGAGAACGATCTCGGCCTTCATGCGCTAGCCCGCGGCCTTCCTGCAGTCGACGCCCACACGTTACCCCGCAACTCCATCAGCACCAATCGAGGATTTGCACATTTCCACAACTCCGTCATCGCTAACAACAGCTTTGCCGTTCCCAACTGTTTCCCAGCGCAGAACTCTGCAAAATCAGAACGAAGACTTTCTCACAATTCTTTGGGCCCGGAGAAAGCGATGGCCTTCCAGAACGCACATGGACAGAACTCCATCAAGCAGGAAAACGGAGTCGTGCTGTCGCAAAGTTACAAGCTAAACTCAGTGAGTCCCAGTAAAGCCCAAGAACTAGAACATCTTTCTGGGAATGACATTAGGCACATGCACAATGATGTCAAAGAGCCTTCCAATGCGTCTCTAAGCAGCGGCACGGCTACCAGACGAACCACGCCAGTGTGAAAAACACTCGTCCAACAGCCGCCAGTGCTGCTGCTAAATGACTCCATTAAATGTCGTTATTGTGGACGGCAATCAACATTTCTGTGTCTTTTAGCATTGTAAATGTTGATTTGCAAATGGTGAATTGACCAGCAGAAAACCTCAACAAAAGACTCAATCAATTTAAGTTCTGAGCATTTGTAAGGCGCTTTTCACAGTTTTAACTGTCTCAAAGCGCACAAATTGAATTCCATAAAGAAATGTTAATTGCTTTTATAAATTATCCCAATAGCATGTCCCATCAACAATAAAATAAGAACATGGTAAATTTCACGCCCATGTCAGTATTGTTAAATCAATTATTATTTTTCCAGATTTCAAACAGAAATATGATCAAACATGTTTACATCAATGGACATTTTCATCACTGGGAAGGATTTTACGGTTGAGTGCATTCATGTCATCCACAGTCATTCTAAAACACAGTGGAAAATGCATTATTACACCCCAAAAAATTTAACATACATTAAAATTTACTTTTCTCATGCATGTATTAAATATTTATTGCGTGTTCAAGGTGGAGTGAAAATAATTTTTTTAAATAAATCAACTCGAGTACATTAAAAATAAGCTTCTCCAAAGCCATTTATGTCTAGAACCGCCAAGATCTTATTATGTCAACGGACTTGTACGTGTAATAAGAGTCTGTACAGATTATATAGGTACAGTCACTTACATGTGCCTTTGTGACGTTGTTTATTTATGTATTTATTAATGAATTCTGTGTAGGTCCACAGGGGGGCGCTTTTGCAACGCAGCAGGTAGGAGTTGCGTTTAGAGGCGTGTTTATCTGCAGAAGTGGTGTGTTCATGTGGGGTTCCTTCCAGCCATTCTCAATTTCCCATTGGTTCATTTTTGCCATTTATCCCGGCAAAAAATGTGAAGGAACAGTGAAAACGCTAGGCTGTCCAGCTCTTCTCTAAGTCTTCCAGCTCCATCCCTTCACAGTAAGAGCGAGTGCGAGAAGCTTTAACCTGAAAACAAAACTCTGCTACTTAAATGACAAAGCAAATGAGAAAGCGTTTGTGTGTGTTACCATTGCAGAGTTTTTGTGGATCTGTTGCAGTAAAGGAAACGGGGTCCACTGTATAGGCTCAATGGGCCAGCTGCAGACAGACAGGTCACTGGCCTTCCCAGAATCCACCACGCCGTCAGCCATGCTGATGTTGCTGTGCTCCCAACCATACTGAGAACTGCAAAACACACATCATGTGAATCATGTTTGACAATATCGCACAAAAGTAGTTAGCTACCGGTTAGAATAAACGGTGTTTAGGTGTGTGCCACTGCCGTGGTATGTGGACACTATAGAAAGAGTGTCGTCATGGTAACAGCATGTGCGGTCCAGCGCTCGCATGTGTAGTAATTCATCCGAGCGAGTGAAGCCAGGATTATCCAAAGAGTCCTCTGAGCCTGGCCAGGATCTCCCCCAAAAACGCGCGGAAAGTTCGTCGAAGTGATTGAATCGCCGATAACTGTAAAAAGAATAGTAGTAGCATTGATATTGGACTTAATTTTGTTCAATGCCATCAAAACGGATAATTTTAACCCTTTCCAACAGCCGAATTGAGTTACAGGGCCCTAAGGAAAATTATATTTGGAGGCCGCGCTGCTCCTTCAATATATCAGTCATGACAAAGTTTGATAATAATCGAGCTGTGAAAATTTGAGGACAGTAAGTTCTCAAAAAACTGTTAATATTAAAAAAAAAACAGTGTAAGATGATCAGTGCTTTATGACATGGCACATTCTCCTGGTCCAAAGTGTCCGAAGAAAATATCCCTCATTGCCATTACACCACATCCACAAAGCCTGAACCGTTAAAACAAGGGAGGATGGATCCATACTTCCATGTTGCTGATGCTACGTTCTTGCCCCTCCATTCAAATGTCACGGCAGAAATCAACCCATCAGGCCAGACAACATTTTTTTTCAATGTTCCGTTTTCAAATTTTGCCGTCCCTGTGCGATTTGTAGTCTCTGTTTCCTGTTCTTAGCTGACAGGGCTGCCACCCTGTGTGGTCTTCTGCTGCAGCAGCCCTTCCGCCTCAAGGCTTAACGTATTGTGTGTTCAGAGATGCTGTTCTGTAGACTTTGGCTGTAATGAATGATTATTTGAGCTCTTGTTGCCTTTCTATCAGCTGGAACCAGTCTGGCCATTCACCTCTGACCTCAACAAGGTGCCACTTCCCAAATGCCGCTCACTGGATGGTTTGAATGCACTCTTTAAATGCTAGATGTTGGTGTGAAAAAACCAGTAGAACAGTTTCTCAAATACTCCAATAGTCTGCCACCTTCTGATGCTGGTTTAAACTGCAGTAGATTTTGACCACGTGCTTGGCTGATGAGAAATTAGCATTAATAATCAAAGAATAAAGTGTCCAATGGCTTTCCCAGTAGCTCATTCAGTAGAGCTCTGGTGTTTGGAAAGCAGGGAGTTTTGAATTTGTAAAACAAATTGTACCGATTGTCAATCGCTTTGAAAAGAAGTGTCTGATAAATTACTGTAAAAGTAAAAAAAAAGTCCAGTGCGTGTTCATCTGCGTGCGTGCGTGCGTGTGTGTGTTCAAACCTGCTTCGTGTTTGTTCCACTTTGGCTTCCATTAGCATGTTTTTAAAGCGGCGGACTGTGAGATAAGACAAGAGGGCGATAATTGCTGTAACAGCACCAAGGACCCCGAAGCACATCCCCACCAGACGAGGTCGTGTCATGCGAAGATCACAGCGCTGACCCATAAACCAGTAATCCTCTCCAACCGGACACCTTGCACAGCACACAAATAAGACACACAAAAGTTAAAAAAGAAATATTAATCTTTGATTTTGTAGATTGTAGACATATTTTTTCAAGACTGACTAGAAACCGATTTGGGGTGAAAAATATGAAATGAATATGAGTATACAAGGATGGACCGTCTTAATCAGAATTTGGCTATTAGTGTGTGTGTGTGTGTGTGTGTGTGTGTGTGTGTGTGTGTGTGTGTGTGTGTGTGTGTGCTTTTGGACTGCTCTGTTAATATTTGTCACTTACTGGCAAATGGGCTCTTGTTTTGTGCGATGGACACAAATGCCTTGATGTTTGCAGTATTCAGAATGGCACACAGATTTACAGGTGGCATTGCCCTTCACCAGAGCACACTGGAAACCAGATGGACATCGAAACAACCATTGACAAACATCGGATTGCAAACCTGAGAAAGAACGAAGCAAATTATTGGTTAACTACAACAAAATGGGAAACAGACTGAAAGAGTAAGAAATAATGTGTTATTACATGACTGCAATAATAATAAACTCTGATACACTTATAATTGTATAGATTTTAAGTACATGCATGATTAATAAACTATCAGGCGAATGTATTAGTTGTATACATTTGGCTGTAAGAGCCAGTTCATATTGTAAGGAAGGAAGGTTGGTTGGTTGCTCTTCATGCTTATGCACTAGAGCTGAGAATTGAACGGGCATGTTAACAGTTTCTTCTGTATTGAGGAGATTTGTCTTTTTATTTTGTAAAGAGTTTTGTGAATACAAATTTGTCACTTAAATTGGCATCTGTGTGGCTTCTACTACTTCCCCTTGGCCAAGCACTAGGCACGTTCTCACAAACACTGTTCTTTAGTAATGCTGATATTGCCATCTTTACTCCCAACGTATGCTACTCACCTCCAACAGTAATGTTTTTCACTCTGACTCCACCCACAGAGATCGCATTTGTTGGAAGTGGATGTAATCCTGCTTCTTTCAACAAAGACTCCGCCCGTCCAACCCAGGAGAGTGATTGTGCAGTCTGGAATGTAACTACTGTTTGAAGAACCGAGCCACTAATGTAACGACAAACCAAATATGGTTATCACACCATTACCACACTGTCATGCTAGACATTAAACGTCTATTATTAGCTGCTAACCAAGCTTCAAAACTTACGTACCTGTGCCAGGTCACTTGTTCACTCTGAAAACCAGAAAGACGCTGTAGAAATGGTTCTAACTGCAAGAGGAGATGATTACTGTATTAATCAAATGAAGAGTTAAAACAACATGCTAATAACAACCTGTGTGTTGGCTAAAAATATTAAAATACAAACAAATCTTAGGTGTGTGTATAAGGTGGAAAGGTTTTCTTCAAGCCACTGTGTGTATGTCAGAGTAAATGTTCCTGCTTACGTCAAAGAGTTTGAGACTAGGAGTAAAGTCCCCATCCAGAATTATTTGCAAGAGTACTTGAAATGTCTTTTCTGGAAATCAAATCCAATATTAGTTACAGAATAAAATATAAAAAAAATAATAAATGGAACTGAGTTATTGTAATTATTCCAATGAATATTTCTAGAAGTTACTCACCTCTGATTATTGCTGGCTGGTCTTTGACTATAAAATAATGCCTTGCATGGTTCCACTTTGAATCAGATGTGGTAAAGTGCATCCAAGGACTTTGAGTGACTGTTTGTGATTGTGTTTGACTTTGAAAAGAGATTGTGGTTGTGTGTTTTGGAGACTGGGCCGTGCTAGATTGCAGCACAGAAGCGTGTGTACTTAAATGGAGCGCTGGACCCTCTGTGGACAGCGTTTGTGGAGCCACAACAGGGTTTTGGGTAGTTTGTGGAGGAGGGAGATCCACAGGGCTCTGTTCTGAGTCCCGTTGTGTAGTTGTCTTACTATCTTTTGTGCTAGTCTGAACACCTTGATCAGACAGGCTACCAGCAAAACTTTGAAAAGCAGATTGAGTTGTGGTTTCAGAAGAAGAGGGAGACTGTGTGTCTGCTGACAAGGAGGTACATTTATCAGTGGTTTTTGATGCATTGTCAGTTTCGTTATTAGAAGATAAGTCAATGGCTGCTGTGGAATTTGCTTCCAAACTACTTTGAGTGGAAATGGATTGACTCTTATCCTTTGTTTCACTGCTAATCTTTTGGGTGATATTAATATTTAGATCAGCATAGCTCTGTGTGGCTCCTGTAGAGTTGGTCCTCATGGTGTGAGTTGAAAGATCAACATTAGTCTGCTTTGCGTGGACATCAAGCTCTGCAAATCCAGCACTGTTCTCAACTTCTTCATCTTTGGAAGGAAAATCTTTGACCATGACATCGGAGGTCACGTACGGACTGATGAGAGATGGTGAAGAACTTGGTGGAGAACTGCTGATGTGTTCCTCACGCTTTCCTCCGTCTTCATGCACTGTAGATGGAAACTGTGAGAAACACAAATAGCCATCACATTTCGTTTCAGAAGGTGACAAGTCATTGGTCTCTTCTGTTGAAGACTGGCTGTCAGGAGATGTGGTAGACGGGAATGCTTTCATTTTGTTGTTCTCAATGTTATTTGATGCCATCACTTCTGTAAAAGTTGGTAGAGTTGTGGATTTGATACTCCCGGTGGTTGTGTTGTGGTGATTTGCAATACTGCGTGTGGTTGTTCCTGCCAGAGTCGTTGTAATTCCACTTGCCACCAAAGTGACAGATGAAATAATGTTTGGCTGCATGCTTTTTGGTCTTCTTGAAGTTGTTGAGATGGTGGTGATTTCAACAAGCAATTCAGTTTTTTCCTTTGTAGAACCTTGAGATTTGAATATTTCAGGGTTTTTGGTCATGTTTTCATCAGAATTGTCATGTGTTTCGGCAACTTCTGACGTCTGAAACATAGAAATGTCAGTAGCAAACAATGAATCTTGATCTGTTGTGTTTGCTTGATCGTGATGAGTTGATCTTGGTAAGCGACTGGTTCTGTCTGTCACTGGTAGGTTGTGACTGGAGGTGAGAGTGGGTGAAGTTTGAATAGTTCTTTTGCTAGTCAACACTTTTAGGGTTTTAGGGACCTTAATAGTGCTTACTTTGGCACTAGTTTGAGTGAGGACATCTTTTTGCGTGGTAGTTTTGACATTTAAGTCTCTATAAGATTTTCTTACCAGTCTAGAGCTAACAAATTCAAATATTAAACTTTCATCGCTTTCTGTAATTGAGTTAAACTGACTGAGTGTGTGCGTTTCATTCTGTTTCTTGCGCATATGATGAGACGTTTTTATGGTAGCATCAGTTGAACGTTGGGGAGGAGAGTGTGAGGACCACAAAGGTTCCTGAATGTCATTGGATGTTGAAGAAATAGGGTTCACATGTGTGCTCAGGTCAGGGCTTGAGTCTGAAAACACATTTGTGCCACTGAGGTCGGAGATCCAGGCTCCAGTTGTTTCCTGACCATTGTTTGCATTTTCCTGTGGAAAATTTTGAGTGTTCTTATCGCCCAGGTCAGACACTCCTCCGCCCTGCCGAATACTCTCGCCCCTGAGAGACTGTGATTTCAGGGACACATTACTGTGCCCTGGAATGTCTGGTGTGTAGGTTACACTGCGCGAGACACTGGGAGAGGGAGACACGGGGTCAGACTCTGAGTGTGTGTAAGTAACCACGGCATGGCTGTCCTCTGACGTGTTCCATCCTGAGAACCACACACACACACACACACACACACCAATAGTGAGATTAGTCTGGAATTCTAACACTGTTGGTGTTTACATTTTTCAAACATCAACATTTTTTGTTGATCACAACCTGACGCCATTAGAAAAGAAAAGGAGCATGTACATTTTCGAAGACCTTTGAAGATTTTGGCAAGACAAAATATTAAATGATACAAGTTACAACTTGTAAACTCTTATTTTGTTTATTTATTGTTTATAACTCTTATTATAAACAATAAATTCGATAAGCAATACTTTCTAAGGCAGTTTAAAATGCTTATAATTTTGAAAACTGCGGTTGTAACATAATGTTGTAAAAACTTAACATGATGTTAATATAATGTTTGTAGGTGAATTAATGGTGAACTTACTCAGATGTACTTCACCAATACTTTGGTGCTCACTTCTCCTCCAGTTCCATTCAATGAGCGTACGCCCGGTGCCAAATTTCAATGCCCAAGCTTCTCTTTCAAAAGTTTGTTTTTCTTTATCCCCGAATTTAATCCCAAAGCGAGAACCTTTTCCAGCAGAGACGACTTCTATCCACACAGTCTGGTTTTCAAGTACATCAATAATCCAAGTGCAGGTAATTCTCTGCAACTTGTCAGTGGTGCCATTATAGAGTTTCTTATGGTTTTGTTCTGTTGTTTTCTCCTCTCTGTATTCAATAGAGCCACTTTTCTCTTTGTGAATGTTTATTTGTCCTCCACATTCCTGACTGGATGTTAAAAGTCCACTACCTACAGTAAACACATACACGTTAGCAACAACTATCCGATTGCATATTTTCACATGTGTAAAAATAAACATTTCTGAATTTCTGAACATTTCTCATTTATTACGAATTCTAAAAAAAAAACATGTCGTATTATATTCACAAATCTAAATGGTAGATACAAAAACATGTCATTAAATTCCGAAAAACTTACCTGGAGCGAAAATAAATAAGAGATACACGATCCGACGCATTTTGCAAGCAAAAACATTCCAATAAGGAATTCGTCTTCGCTGTTAATTCCATAAAGAATATTTAAGATTTTAAAAAGAATAGCGTGGAAATAAAGTTTGTTTAGAATGTTTTAGTAAGCAAATCAAGTTCGCCGATCTGCCCCCGCGGAACGAACTGACTGCGAGGCAATCGAGAACGCGCATCAGCATGAACGCGCCAGAGCTCCAACTACACTGAGACACACGGCATCACACAAACATGTGATTACTATTAGGCGTCGTTTTAAGACAGAGAGCGGGAAGGAAGCGGTTAAAATTTTAATAGGACATATTAGCCAGCTTAGGTTAATTGGATCATGTGCATGCGCGTGCACGTGAAAATGGGGTAGGGTAAGTATAATGACCCATGTTTGTTTCCTTCCGCGATCTTGCGCCGTCTGTTACTTGAAAATAGTTAATGGATTTATTGAAAGGTCGAATTGCCATTCACCTGATGGATTTCCTTAATAATCCAAATCTCTGATTTTAACGTTTAGACTTAGACTTAAAACACTTCTTTGTTTTAAATTTAAAAAACGCAATTTGTAACATATATTTGTTTTGTAAATATAACACAATAATTGTGTAACACTATGCTCTGTTCTAAACTCGCCTTACACACAAAAATTGAGCTTCATAGTCAGAATCAAAAGTTATGAATTACAAGAGGTGAGCAAACCCTCGTGGGGTTTCTCTTGTCTTGACACTCATAAACGGAGGAAATGCCTGAAGCTCTTTCTCTTCTCTTCTTTCTCATCATCTCAGCAGGAGTTCTGTCCAAGAACATCCAGCTGCGCACACACTTACCAATGAAGAGGATTTATTACACCTCAACAAAAAACACTGTTAAATATAAACAAGTCTGGTTAAAAAAAATACTACTAAAAACAATACAAAGGGTAATAGGGTGGTTCTAAAATAAATACATTTTATTGAATTTTCCATCTTAATTTTACTGCAACTTTATACATTAAATTATACATTTTTACCATAAAGCTATGATGTGTGCACAAAATTGAATATTAAAATAGTATCAATAATAACAGATTGACTATATAGTTTTGTTCCCTCGTTTTTAAAGGTTCACTTTAGGGTAACTATTAAGTACTAAACTAGGTTTGGCCTTCTCACAACCATTTTCCCATCCAATCTTTTCTTGGTCACATGGAGCTGGAGCCACTCTGGAGCTGAAGTCAGGCCACAACCTTGGTTGCCAATAAAACATGCAGGAGTCAGGAGGCACACACTCACAACTGTTAATGTTTTTGGACTGTGCGAGAAGACTAGATACCCGGAGGAAACCAACGCAAGCAGAAGGAGAATATGCGCCACACAGAAAGGATCAACTTGAAACCGCCCAGCCGCCCTCCTTTGAAAGTCCAACTCGAATTACTGTATTAATATCAAACATTTCCAGTAGATGGCGCTGTTATACAATGAAGAGCCTTCAAGAAATTGCCATTTCTTTTTGACCATGACGAAAATGCACCAAAAACAGTATACTGTAACAGACAATGCTATATCTGTAAATTAAACCCCATTAATAGTAAAGCGCCAACAGGTCAAGACAACAAAAACTAAACTAAAAATGATCAAACTAGCAAAATAATGATGCACAATAGCATTCAAAAATAGTAAGGTTGTAGATCCTTTAAAGTGAATCAAATTATTTTTATTGTAATATGTATAATGTATATGAATAATTCACATTAGATGTACTTATTGTTTGTATGAATGAGGATCTTGTATTAAGCAAAGAATAATAATTGGCAAAATACAAGCAGCCGCAGACATAAGTGTGAGCAACTATTTAAACATCTAAATACAAAAAAACAAATGAAGACAGTGTTCCAGAAGAAACCTCCATGATCCTCGCCACTGGACAGGTTTTCCTAATCTAAATAAAAAAAAAAATGTATGTAAGCACATGAATGTTAGCGTGTGAAATTATTGATATCTGATTTTTTTTTTTACATAGCATCTTACAAAGCTCATTCATAGACATCCTTCTTGTCTGCAATGTACTGAACGATCTCATGCGGTGTCATCAACTTCTCTGCCTCAGCATCAGGGATCTCAAATCCTTCAATGAAGACATTAAAATACATTGTTAGTGAGTGTGTGTGTGTGTGTGTGTGT
>CM051501.1:20570443-20588257 GCA_028031935.1 Paedocypris micromegethes | reverse complement strand
GGGGTCAAATACAGGTCAAAGTGGGTAGGTTTTATTTACTGCTTGTAGTTTTTTTTGCACCATTTCTTTATTCGTATCTTTATTTATTTTGCTAACTTTTTAAAACTATTTACTTTATACTTTATACATTAAATTTTTTTTTTTTTTTTTTTAAATTTTACTTTTATTTTTGCTGCTGTAAAACACAGAAATTTCCCCTAGTGGGACAAATAAAGTGTCATCCTGTAATTCACTATACTAAATTGTAGTATAATGTAAAATTGTACTATAATGTACAAATGTATAACTCAATTAAAATCTAAACATTTAAGTGGACTGCAATCACGTACCAAACTCGTCTTCCATGGCCATGATGATCTCCACCTGGTCTAAACTGTCCAGTCCTAAGTCCTTCATGAAGTGAGAAGTGACCTGGAGCTAGAACGAAATTGTGTTTAAATGCATTCAAATTCCAAGCAAACCTCATACAAAACTGATGAAGCTTCTACCTTCTCAGGGTTGATCTTGTCATAGAGCTTGAGTACGTAGACGACACGGTCACGGATGGTTTCTAGAGTCAAAGGAGGCAAATCGCCATACTGTTTCCACTGAAAAACATGAACTGAACTTCCAGAAATCTGCAATGGGAAAACAAAACAATCGGCGTTTAATTGTGATATGCAAAGTAATAAAACATGTTCCTATTCTGTGAATAATTAAATATATTCTGAAAGAAAAACACACGGCATAAAAAAAATTATATATACTTTTCTAATATATCTGTCTATATTAGAAGTAGTATACTATAGTAGACGCACGTACATGTGCGCGCCACCGTACATAAATAAACGTTAAGTATATTCTATTATATAAACTAATCAACTGTTTAAAACACATTTTGTACATATAAAGATTAAAAGTAACTGTCTTCTCTAAGATGAAGGCAGAATGCGTAAAGAGTATGTAAAGACAAAGATAGGTCATTAGATGTCATCCGTTGTCGCTGGCACGCACCTGCAGAAGAGACGGCTTGTATCCGTTATTCAGATGTGAAACTGTTCTGCCGTGGGTTAGTGGAGCTGCTGTCTTGTTAATCTGGCCAAAAAGAGCCGGACGATTGTTTAATGTTCGGACACACCGGGCAATGATGCGCGCCGCCATGATTCTCTTTCACTTCCCACAATGCACGAGACGGAACGCGCGCATGCGCGCAATTCCAACTCAAATACTGGTACAGAACTCTATTTGGCTAATATTTACGTAGTACTTATCCTCATTAAGTTAATCATTTCCAAGTTGAATGATTATACAACTATTTCGATTATTATAGAACTATTTTATTTATTTGTTTTTGAAGTAGGGAGAGAATTACAAAAAAATTACACCTGGTGGCAGATTAACACCAATAACTGGAGGGTATCTGAAAGTGTTCTCTAATTTACTCAGTGTGTTTTTTTTGCTAAATAAAGGTTTTTGTTGAAATGCCTTAGTATTTTCTGGGAAAAGTGTTTTCTCCTTCAACTGTTGAGCAGTGAAGATGACATTATTTCAGAATTGTGTAGTTGTTAACACATTGTTCTCTAATTTTGCCCGCCAGTGTATATATATACACAATAATACACGTAAGCGTTTCATAAACTGAATAGTAAAAACGTTAATTAATAATTTTTTAACAATTAGTTCAAAAATCAACACTAACACAAAACTAGAGGATCAAGTTTATTGTCTTATCAGGTAATTTCTGTAAAAGCCAATCAGACATAACTCTAAATTGTTTATTTTTTTATACTTTTAATACTTTGGTGTGGTTGTACATTTCAGGATAAACCACATGATACCTACGACCCCAGGTGGACTGAAATAAGACATATTTCTTGTCAGTTAAATGTAGGGTAAAATATGGCCAATACTCTTATTATTTGTTCAATCAAACACTACATTCAAAATAGTACAAAACAGCCAAAACATTGTGATCAATCATCACAGGCTCAATTCAACCTTGTGCACTCACAATGTGAACTTTAATAAAACACATATTTGTAACCACTGATGTAATCACAATAAGAACATTCAAATACACCAAGTCATTTAAAAGTGTTAAGCAAATAACAAACAACATGTTTTTAAAAGAGTATTAAACTGCAGACCGGGCAGATTTATAATGAAACACACTAACATCTCCATTCATAAACCCAGTCAGGAGTGTGTCAGGCCCGGCCCATCTAGCCACGCGACACGACTCTTCCAACAAGCCAGCAGCTTTAGCCACACTACCGGTAAGATCCCAAACACATATATAACCAGACCGGAAAACTGCAACAAGCCGAGAGCCATAGACATCCCCATCCATCAACCTAGACAGAGGGAAATCTTTATTAAATCATGGCCTGATAATATAACATGCAGTAATGTCTCTCACTGTTGTATGTGGCGATCAGGGTTGTCGATGGAGGTCAGTGTGATCCGTTTGCCAGTTAATGGATTCAAGGCCATGAGAGTGAAAAGCAACGCGTTGTTCTCTTCATCACACACATTTCCTGTATTTTGAAGCAGTACACACAGAACACCCTGTAAAAAAATTTAAGTTTACACAAAGTTCATAAGATTGCAGAATATTCATACTGTGAAGAACAGAGACCTGAAAAGAATATCCTCTCAAGCAGCTTGCCAATGGTGAAGACTGATCCAGGTTCACGGTTTGGACCAACTGCCTGGATTTCATGTTCCTAAATTGGTAAGAAAAAGAGGTGAATTTTAAAAAAATGTATGTATTTGCTTAAAATAGATATGAACTGTCCCGCTTTGAGATATGTGATATCACTCATGACCAAGGGCCTATTTAGAACCAAATAAAACATTTTCAGAGCACCATACACACACTCTGAAATCGCTAAAAAATATAGTAAAAGCTTTATATTATATTTACAAGGACACTTGATCGGACCTGGATAAGGGCCATTCGTTTTCTGCATGACCGGAGCAGGAGCTTGAATTGCATTATCACTGGTCCAGTTCATTTTATTTTTGTGGGGATCACAGGAGTTAATCTTTCATCTTTTCATCATTTCATGTTCCAGATGATGATCTCCTCCACATTAACGTCCTTAATGCGTCTCCCAAGGGAGATATTGCAAACCTGTCCCACCAGGAGAAGGCCACGAAAAAGACCAGGGAACATTGGAGAAACAATGTCTCAAAGCTGACATGGGAACATCTCGGTGTCCGACAGGGTTGGTTTAGTAAAATATTTTAAGTGAAAATCTGCTTTAAAGTTTGACTTAACAAAAAAACCAATATACTCACCATATGAGCAGAGCTCTACATTCCGTCCAGCCAATCAGAGCATCATTCTCTCTTTCTACAGCAGCCAGGCTCACAATACTCTGCTTTGTCACAATCAGGCTGAAAGTGTCTCCAACTCTAAAGATACAAAACAAGTATTGCATTACAAGTACAAAAGTGTTGTTATACAGAACAGATTTGATAGTTTCAACTAAACTAAACTAAACTAAACTCAAATGTCAGTGTGTGTTACCTTCCTTCCTGAGTGACTGTTGCCACACAGACTTTCTGTCCATCTCCAGGAATGGAGCAACACACAACCCTACAGTTCGACACACCAACAACTGCTTGTAAGGTTTCATTGCTCAGCACAGTCTGAGAGAACAAGTCCTCTGCTCCGCAACACAGAATCCTGCAAATCCACTGTGTAGATTATTTTTTTTAATCAATTACCATTAAATAATTAATAGTACATTCAAAACATTCAAAACTGGACCCTACATTGGGTCACTTTTGGCTTTTTTTTTTTTTTTGGTTTATGAGTCTGAATTTGTATCATATACGTATGTACGGTACGGGCTTTAAAGAAATAAACCTTATTAAGGAACAAAGTTAAGCAACGAAACTAGCAGTGTGGAAGTTATTATCTTTTGTGGTCATTTTGCACTTCACATTGTTTCATTGTGAGATAGATTTGACATGGTAATGGGTCAAAAAACAGCTTATGTCCTTGTTAGATTTTTTTCCCTTTTCTATGTATTGCATATAAATCAATAAAAATATATTAAACTGCTTGTCATCATACAGAGTTGTACGAATATAAACTCATTGTATCACATATTTAGTTACTTACGGTTCTCTTTAATAAAGGTTCAATCAAAGGTTTCAAAACTGGCAAAACTCTTCTCTACCTTGAGATGTCTTTGTCTAGTGGTCTCTCTCTAAAGCCTCTGGTAAATGATTTTCTATACATTGCAAGCGTCTAATGTGAATCAAATGGGATATTCAAGAAATGAATTATCGCTCTACAGAGGGCTTCAACAATTAATGCATTTCACATGATACTATGGGCTAATACATAAACATACACAAAAATGTCTTCACATACCTGGTCTCTGTTATTTTCAAATGACCCAAAGTGACATAAAGCAATCCAGAGGAATCAGGAATCACTTGCAAAGACACGACAGGCTGTAAACACAAACACAAAATCCCAAATGAAGATCTAATGGCTTATTCACTTCCTGTGCGAATACCTCTGTAAATGTCCAGGTGTGTAAAAGCCTCCACTGAAAAACGTCTTGAACCCAAAAGCCAGCGCTTCGTTCCCCAGCCACACATACTCCACTTTCACCTGAAGGAACGTGCAGCCAACACAAGTCCACCACACATTCTTCTTCCAGAGCCTGCGCACAGTCAGAAGATTATAATTCAGGCAGAATTGATCACAATAAGTGAATTTTACTACATAATATAATGCAAGAAGTCCACAGTTTAACACCTTAAAAGTGTGTATCTCCTGCAGGGCAGAACAAGAAGATGTGCCATCATTCGTTTGCTGGGTAGAAGAATTATTCACACACTGAACTGGTGCCATCTCAGACTTGTTTTGAAACACTGTTTGAGTGTTTTCCGAGGGCTGAATCTCCGCAGCAGATTCAGACATGATCTGTGGTTCAGAAGGGCAATGTCTAGGTTCACTTCCTGATGTGCCGTTGATTTGTGTTCCTTCTGTTGGCGACAGGCCTTTGTTTTCAGAACCTCTTTCCAACGTGTTACACATGTGGTCAGGTTTGGAACTGCTATTTATGGGAGAAGACAGGTTTGTTTGTGGAACAAGATGACATTTTCCATTTAGATGAGGTTCAGTCACTGGATTGTCTGAGGTCACTTTTCTTGGCTTTAGGGTTTCTGTACAGTTTAGCTTTGCTGCATTCTGATTGGGAACGACTGAATCTGGAGACAAGCAGCCACCACATATATGAGTGGGAGAGGTTAAGATGTCAGATGGAGCAAGCATAGGTTCCGGGTGATCTATAGCTGAACTCGGAGTTAAAAATTGTGGGGTGATACCCAAAGATGGCAAAGCAGGATCTGGTGCTCTCTGTGTGTGTGATGTCAAGGAAGGACTTAAGTTTAGAATTGCAGGGCAAGGTGAACTATTTTCCAAAGGTCTCGATTCTGTTCCAGAGGTTTCCGTTTCTGAGGATCGGCATCTTGATTCAGGTGATGCAACGCAGTCTTTGCTTGGCGGACAAGGTTCTGTTTTACCGAAAGCTCTGTGGTCTGTAGGATTTGAGGAGGTGGTGTTTACTTGGTTTACAGATGAGTCCGGTTGACTGAGAGCTAAACTGTCCTGTAAAAATCCAGATTTTCTGTAAAGAGGTTGAAGTGTGACTTCAGCATCCCCGCCATCTGATTCACAGCTAGTTTTTCTATCAGACAACCGCTGCTGCCTGCAGCTCCGGCGTGTGTTATACACCACAAGGGGATCGACTGCCGAGGCTGACAGTCGTAGTCTCTCCGTCTTTAGTTTCCCAAAATCCTCATCGGGTAAGTGGAATTCTTGGATCGCTGCCAGCAGTCCACTTTTCCAGTCCTTGTCACAAAGGGTTTGAATCAGTGAAGCCAAAGATGGAAGATGTGAGGCATCTAAAGAAAAAAAAACATAAAAATGTAGAACGTGAAAACACGTAATAGAATGAAGGAATAGACTTTTGTATAGTTTTAAATTATGTATCATTCATACAATTGGATATAAAATATAAAGATTACATCAAATTTTATTTTATTCAATTAATACAAAAATTATATTTTATGAAATATCCTAAAACCTTAGTTTGAGTCTGACTAAAATTCTATTGATACAGAGGCTTTTGAGGATATTGTTTATCAAAAGAAAAGTCATGTTAGTTAAGACAAAAGTGCAAAAGAAAAAATGTCTGTTCGTGAGCAAATAATATCTCAGAGATACACACGTGAGCATATTTTGAAAATAAATTTAAGGTACTATTCTTTTTTTAACAGAAAAACTCACCATTACAGCTTGAACGTATCTGAAACAGAGAAGTTTGTTGCTTGATTTGGTCACGTCTTCTAAAAATAGAATAAAACTGTGAATCTGGAAGGTGCGTGGTGTCGAGAGAAAGGCAAGAATCTGGTAGACGTGGAAAATGTGGAACGACATCTTCCACTGGACTTGGTTTCAAATTTTTTGTACATCCTGACGTTTCAACTTCTTGATTCTCCCTCTGTGCACATTCATGGTTCACTGGTTGTGATTGGCTGGAGGATTCCATGTGAGACCTGGACTTTACATCCAGGAATGATTCATTTTCAGGACACGATCCTGTGCAGTCTGAAATTGTTTTAGAGAATGTCTTTCTTCCTTTCGATCTGCCTTTTTTTCGTTTCGGACCTTTTCCTGTGCGTGTTTGCTGGTCAACTGACTTACAACTAGTGACTTGATGCTCTTGGGTGACGTGCCTTGTTTGTGATTGGCTGAGTCTGCGCCTACCCCGCCCCCCATTAAGTTGACTATAAATGACAGCATCAAGATCGATGGAACTTTGAGATGCAGCCATCCGCCGTGTAGTTCTAACATAATACTCAACAGGAAATGGAAGCCCCTCGACTAGGGTGCAGGAGTCTAGACCCGCACACATCAGCGTTGGTTTATTATCATCTATTTTGCCATCACAATCATTAGGTGAGCTTGTGACCAGCTTGTTAGTGTGCTTACGTGTTGTTTTTGAAGTTTTAACTGTCTGAATGTTCTTTGAGACTAAATTCAACTGTACATTTTCATCCACTGACACTTTTAGAGGAAATGAACTATTATTTTCCTGGCTGTGATGAAATGTTTCAACATCTAAACAATAACTACTTAAAAATGGTGTTGTGGTATCTGATTGGCTCCCAGAGTACAGTAACACACAATCCTTCTCATTTTTCCCATCGTTGTGTAATACTCGTGAATCTGAATTGTCTTTCGACTGCACATGCTGTTTCTTCTCAGCAGGCGCCAACATCAAATCATGATTCTCAGCTCTGCCTGCTTCTTGTGTCCCATTAGAGCATCCAGTGTGTTTCTCTATTTCAACAAATTTCTGTTCATGAAGCTTATCTCCATTTTTATCCTTTCCTTTCTCCTGGAGGTTCCCAGTTTCCACATCTCGATCTTTGTTCTGCAGCCGTAGACGACTGCGCTTGGAACGGAGACGGTGGGCTGAGTTTTGCTTGCACACAAGAGAAGACGGTGGAAATGTAATTGATGAAAGCGGTAACTGGACTGTTGAAACCGAATCTGCATAGAAAAAACACCCTTTAGTAGGTTTTAATTGATTGTACTATAAAAGCCCTTTGCAATCATTACTTTAAATCTCAAAACATAAAATAGCAAAGGCAAAATGCCTGTAAATGTTCCTTACCTCTTTGCAATTTGACATTTTGAGAACTATCATTGGTTGGCAGAGAAGACAAATGAGTGGACGGTTCAGGTGAGTCAACAGGAAGTCTGTTGTGGTCTGAGCGTTTCCTCCATATCCGTCTGCGTATGGCATCAAGACGCTCTGCTCTCTGGAATTAAAAATGTAATATCATATTCTCGTAAGTACCTTGTAACTTGTGTGATTTAGGAACTCCGCTCATACCTGCAGTTTAAGTGCAGTCCTCTCATATTCCTTTTTCAGCAGCTCTAGCTTCTTCCTTAACCTCAAAACATTTAGTGAAGGTTCATCCCGGGACATCCTGATTCCTTCCTGACAGCCGGATTCTACATGGCACCTGGGTACTGCAGAGAATGTGGTAAAAGTCAAAAACGACATGAGAAAGTAAAACAGAGATAGGGGGATAGCAAGAGGAAAAGAGCGTGAGAGATAAACGAAAGTGGGAGTCGGAAAGAGAGACATTTGAGAGAGAATATTTTATTTTTAATCTAACACGATATATCAATATGATTAATATAGATCAACAGTGTTTTTTTTTAATGAATTAGTGAGTTAAAACATATGTGAGACTTTTTTTTAGCAAGCATTTCCTAAGACATTACGTAAACTTTTAAGTGTGGTGTTTTATGTCGTCTAAACACTAATTTTAATTTGTCTGCCAAATATAATATAATTTTAAATAAAACAAGCTCTTAATTAAACATTAAGTATTATAAAATGTGAATGGGGATCTTCTAGAAACAGACAGTAAGCAAACACACCGTAAACAACCTCACATTCTGGTTCCGGTCACAACCTAAGAACAATCCAATCGGATATGTTGATGAAGACATTCGCTACATCAGTGTAACAAAATCGCTTACCCGCTAAGAAATAACTCCAAATGTCTGATTAAAGTTTCGTTTTACAACCATTAAGACCCATAAACACTTACTTCACACTGAATCCTCCCGCGAGAATCCTCTCTACAGACAAAAATAATCGATAAAAGAACTCATAGTTTAAGATGATTCGCACACAGTTTTTGCGATTATCCAGTTTTGTAATCTTATTGAAACACAAAGGAGTCTTATAATAAGTCCGAGTTTGCTTAAATGTTTTTGTATCTAGATTAAAATAAAACAAAAATGTTCGTTGAATTAGGGCTCTTTAGTAATGTCTGGTAAGGTTTCCAACATTTCAGTTAATACAATTAAAAGCGATCTATACATGTTTGAATCTGCTCCATTAATGTTTCCTCTGATATCGACTGTATTGTTTTCTTGTGTCAGTGCATGTTACAGTAATGCGCGATATGAACAGGAATTTAGTTTAAAAATAAGCGTGATGTATAAACAATCAAACTTGTAAAACTATACTGACCAATAGTAAGTGTCATGGATGGATGGATGGATGGATGGATGGATGGATAGATCTATGGATGGATGGATCTTTTCTAGATAGATATTTTTCTTCATTTAAAGTCATCTACGGGAAAAATTTCCTCATGAGGGACTAATAAAGGTTCAATCATTATTATTATTTACAACATCCTCCTCAACCAGCAGGCCTCACATCCTCTACTTTTTTTAACCGGGTTGTTTTTATGTTTCAATTAACATTTTACATTTTGGCAGAAAGTAAAACCAGCCTTTTCTAAATATTCTTGTATTTTTTCTTTCGTGTCCACATTTTATGCAGGCTTGAGAGAAACACGGATTTTTATCTTAATGTCCAGTAGGAAATTTGAAGATAAAATTGACTTTGTCTTCCAAAATAAGTTCATACACCAAAATGGTAAATATGAAATCCATATAAATCTTAAAAGTATATTCCTCAAATCTTGATTTAATTGAGTGAAAAATACAGTGGTATATAGAAAGATATTGACAGCTGTGAAAAACGCAATGGAAAAAAATTGGTCGTCTGAGGTAACAGTCCATATTGTCATGCCAACCATCTGATAACATTATTTCAATATGCATTAAAGTGAAAATGATCCCTGAGGTTCATGTGAATTTATGAAATCATTGATCCATGAATCCTATGTCTCATGTCCTGAAATCTGGTCAAAGAGCTGATTAGGTCACGCTTAAACAATGTGTGTGTGTGTGTGTGTGTGTGTGTGTGTGTGTGTGTGTGTGTGTGTGTGTGTGTGTGTGTGGTGTGTGTGTGTGTGTGTGTGTGTGTTGTGGTGTGTGTGTGATATTTTTATAATTTATAATTTGCATTCCTAGTATTTTTGTATAGAACATATCCCAACATATCGCTTCAAATACTCTGTAATCAAATATTTTTTTCCATGCAATTCTATCTTCAATTAAACTAAACATTTGGCCAATACATTTAACAACAGAGAAATGAAGTTGTCACACCTAATTGCTTAAACCGCCTATATGTTTAGAAGCATTACATTTACACGTTTTGTAAGTTGTAAATGCCCCTTATCACAGAAACAATATGCTACGAGGCCATGCTCTAATTTAAACTTACAGCTGGGATCATAAATCACACCTACGACTTTTTATGCCGTATTTAATTAAGGTTAATAAGGGTGAAGTGATTTTCAAGTGGTGATATAATAGCCTTTTCTTTTCCAGCAGAGGTGGGCCACCGCACGCACATCAAAATTGAACCTCAGTGTCTATTATTATACATTGATCTTCCCCATTATCGAACCTCAGTGTCTATTAATATCCATTGATCTTCACCATTTTCTGCTCTACAAATTTCCTTCGGTAATGTAAAGTACGCCTACGCCGCTTGTGTTTTCGCGGCCTTTCATTGGTCCCTGGCGGCTAGCGCGTAAATGACGTTTTCGGCGACAGAAATAAAAGGAACCTTCAATCGTTTTGGTTTTATAGTGAACAGGGAACATCAAACTCAGCGCGAAAATAATATCTGTATCGAATAACTGCTATTTTGCATCCTTGACGACTTTTGTTGGACTTTTGATGATGTCTCTCTCCGTACTAGAACATCGAACTGTGCGCGTTGTGTTTCTTGGCGCCGCTGGCGTTGGGAAAACCGCCCTGATCACCCGCTTCTTGCAGGATCGCTTTGACTCCAAATACGTCCGCACCGTGGACGAGCTTCACGCGCTCGAGTACGACACGGACGGCGCGCGGGTGCGCATTGAGATCCTGGACACAAGCGGCAGTTACGCGTTCCCGGCCATGCGCGCGCTCTGCATCCGAACAGGGGACGCGTTTGCGCTCGTGTACGCCGCGGACGAGCCCGAATCCCTGGAGGAGGTGCAGCGTCTCCGGGAAGAGATCCTGGAAATCAAAGGAGAGAAGATTTCCAGCATCACGGTGATCGAGAACAAAGCCGACCTTTGCAGCCGGAGTCGCCTGTCCACTGCGGAAGTGATGCGCGTGGTGGAGGAGGACTGGGGCGCTGGGTTCGTGGAGACCTCCGCCCGCACCGGCGATAATGTCACGGGGGTTTTTCGGGACTTGCTTCAACAGATGAAACTTCCCAGCCGTGTTAGCCCTGCTCTTCGCAGACGGACGCAGGGGACAAGAGAAGTCGCTAGGTCGCCAAAGAAGCCTTTTATGAAGAAAAACAACAGCTGCATCTTGTCCTAGTGTACAGTGATGAAACTGTGTTATGCATCATACTGATGTTTAAGTAATCCACAAATGCTGGATATTTTTTAAATATCAGAACAAATTGACATACTGTACAACCTGTGGTAATAATAATTGAGATTCAAACATAATGGAAAATGATGACGAGACTCGTGCAAACAAATTCTAGTTTAACAGATGTAATATTCACTACCAAAGAAAATTGTAGTACTTTAGTTTTGAAAAGTAGAATTCTGGTTGTAAAACATAATTATAAATATGTCTGCAATTTTGTTGCACAATTTAACTCGTTTCATTAATACTTGCCAACTTGATTAAACGTGAAACATGCAGGGATATTTTTTTGCATGTTTAAGTAAAAATCTACAAATGAAGCAACATGTAGCACTTGGAACTGGAACCTTGAAAAGAAGGTATTCCTGGATTACCTGACCTTGGGAAATAAAACTTGGACCTTAGCGCTTGTGTTTGTTTTAGTTCTCAACCTTGATTCATGTCACAAACCTTACAGATATATCAAATTGGAGTTTCATCATTGACACAATACATTCTCACCAACTAACCATCACCAAATCTCAACTGTAACCACATCTTGACACTTAGAACAGGCTTCAAAGTTGAGAAGCCCTGCTAGAGGTCCCCACAAGTGATCATAGTGATTTAGTGGCAACAAGAAAACACAACCCAAGAAATTTCATTAAGTAATGGATCATTTAAATGTAACAACTTACGTGTACATTTATTTAATAGTGCATTTTAACAGTAAAACTTATTTTATAATAATTAACAATAAGCTGGATAAACAGGTTATGTTTAGAACTCTGCTTTCACAAAGAGTTGAACCTATTTTTAGCATCAGAATCGCGAGTTGTGGGGAAAGAATAAATAACCAAGTGTTTTGCTAATGGAGTATTTTGAAGCTGTTTCAATTTATGCAGAGTTCAAGGAGGCTTTTGTTTGTGCAAACAATTGAGCACTTCCTTCCCCAGAGTCCACGTTTTACTAGTTGCTATAATTATCTTACTGCCATGGCAACCAATGAGGGTTTCAGATGTTTCATTAGGAAAATTAATGAAGTTTTTATTGATTAAAGAAGGTTGTGATAAAAGTAAAGAGAGTGAGTTTGTCAGTCCCCCACTAGGGACTGTATATCACAATTCTGCTCTGCATTTAACCATCCAGTGAAGTTGCAGTGCACTCCACAGCAGTGGGCAGCCTTAAAATTATGATTTCGTTTTGAAAAAACAAAAAGTACCGTAATTTAAAAAAAACAAAACAAAAAAAAACATTGGCACAAACAAGCTCACCACAACCAGACTACCATGATTGAAGTGTGCTTGAGTTTTCACTGAAGTCAACTTAGAGATGAAGCATAATTATGGTCATTATGTTTAGTGTGTGTGCATTTTGGCAATTAGTCAAAATTGGGGGCCCAGGTTATTATACTAAAGTGGACACCATGTACCCCACAACTTCACAGTACATTTTTACGATCAAGATGGGATTTTAGGGCGAAGGGTGTACAAATGTGTGTGTGTGTGTGTGTGTGTGTGTGTGTGTGTGTGTGTGTGTGTGTGTGTGTGTGTGTGTGCGTGCGTGTGTCTATGTATAGGGGGATACGTCGCTTTGAATGTAAGTCAATGGTGGGACCCCACTATGATATACAGACAATGCAAGTGATTGTGTGCGCTCACTGTTTGGAGAGGTTAAATGCAGAACACTGAAGTTCTCATCTGAGGGACACTTAAGGGTTAAATACTAAAACCTGACTGTGCATATTTAAGTGAATATTAATTTAATAATCTATCATTATCAAATTAATCTTCCAACTTGATGCATCAGACATGCCATAAAGACCTGTCAAAATCACCTACCAAGCCATCACAAGACGAAGAAAACAGGGGGTTTAAAGAAATAAAACAAGCAGCACCAACACTAACTGAACCATTGAAGAGAGATTCACACAATGAGGAAAACCATTTAACAAGACCAAGACACCCAAACACTTCAGTCTGAACATTTGCAGGAATATTTAAGAAAATTCTAGGATCTGAATATATATATATATTTCTTTTTATTTTATAGAACCCTAAATCCCTATATTTGGGCCTTTGTCCTTGTATTTTGTTTTTGCCATGAGGCATTTTGTCTTATCGTTCTTAAGTTTAAATTCAGACTTGTAAACACAAAAACGTGCTTTAAGATATGAGAGGTTTATTTTTTCCACTTGTTTGAACACACAACAATCTATCCCCATGTGACCACTAACAAGCAAACACATGCTCGAAAAACACGTGGGAAAACTATAAAGACACATCTTGGGAAAATAACAGAGCCCTGCTGATATAAAGCTCTGTATTTACCGAGTTTAGATAATAAACCGAGTTTAAGCACATGCGTGACACAGTACACATGCCCTAATTAAACAAACGACAAAAGTACTTACATTGAGCAAGATTAAATAAGCATGATTAAAAGCATGGAAATTAATTCATAAGCTTATGAAAATAGCTAAAATGTGATTACGGTTTGCATAAGTTCGAACGCATACGTGAGTGTGTGTGCGTGTGTGTGTGTGTGTGTGCGTGTGTGTGTGCGTGTGTGTGTGTGTGTGTGTGTGTGTGTGTGTGTGTGTAGACATAATATAGATTCTGAACACGTTTACAATTTTAATTAACGAGGCCTCGACAACGTTTCAATAATGTAAAAATAGTAAAGTCAAATTGTCTTGTGAGTTCTCGGTTCGAACATTACAAGAAGAGTGCAAATAAAGTTTTTTCAGAGCATTGACACTGAGTTAGTGACGTTTCCCATGATGCTTCACGATGATTGGTCAGAATTTAAAAAGCTTCAGCCAATCAGAGTCGTGATAACGATTCGTGCCCGTTTCAAAAAGTAGCTGCTAGTCACTACGTTCACGACTGGGAAGCGGCCTGACGCATTTCAATTATCAGGTTTTTGACAAATTAAACCAGTGCAACTTTCGTGGCGGTAAACGTATTGTTTTTTTTTAATCTAAGATATTGTCAGTATTGTGCTTATTGTACTCATCCCCTATTTGTACGTCGCAGCCGGCGGATCGTTGAAATTAGGAGTCGTGCATAGATTCGGGGTGAAAACGTTTTGTTATTCTCCTTTTTAGTGCCTTATTTTACTTTAATCGCCCGATTCCTGCGCAAGGATGAGTGCTGGAGTAGCAAAGGCGGCGAGGCCACCGATTCATGGCGACCCAAAGTCGGCTGCTCTAAAGGAAATTCCAGATATTTTAGTCGACCCCAGAACCCAGAAGAGATACATGCGAGGCCGCTTTTTGGGAAAAGGTGGATTTGCGAAATGCTACGAAATCACGGACATGGACACAAAAGAAGTGTTTGCTGGGAAAGTGGTTCCGAAGTCGATGCTACTGAAGCCGCACCAGAAAGAGAAGATGACCACTGAAATCTCCATCCACAAGAGTCTGGACAACGCACACGTCGTGGGATTTCACGGCTTTTTCGAAGATGATGACTTTGTGTACGTGGTTTTGGAAATCTGCAGGAGAAGGGTAAGAAGAACCGAGTTTTTAATTTGAAAAGTCGACGGTAACGGTCGGCGTTCCGACCCCTAGTGTTAAACTGTTTCTGGTGCGTGGATAATCAAACGTCGACACGATCGCAAATCATGCTTGCTGTTTCTGCAAACGTTTTATTTATGTAAATGGTTTAATGCAGCTCATAAAAACACACACATTTAACACTCTTTCCTTTCGCTGCCGCTGGTGGATTTAAACTTAAGGAAGTGACGTCAGCGATCACGAGGAACGTCACAGCCTGCCAGTTTGATAAAAATGCAACGACATTATCATGTTTTCAATCAATGATATTTCATTATTAGTAGTCGTATTTCAAATGAAATGATCTAAAATTCAATGCAATGTATTACAAAATTGGCTGTATACTTCACTCTGTTTGTTTTCCTTTTACAGTCTCTTCTTGAGTTGCACAAGCGTAGAAAGGCAGTGACCGAACCTGAGGCCAGATACTTCATGCGTCAGACCATTCAAGGCTGCCATTACCTGCACAACAACCGCGTCATCCACCGTGATCTCAAGCTTGGAAATCTGTTCGTCAATGACGACATGGATGTGAAAATTGGTACATGGTCACTTCTTGTGCCTAGTTTTGCATCTTCTTATTTGTCCTGTTTTTGTTTAGGTGACTTTGGTTTGGCCACTAAGATTGAGTTTGACGGAGAGAGGAAAAAAACCCTGTGCGGCACGCCAAATTACATTGCCCCGGAAGTGCTTTGCAAGAAAGGCCACAGTTTTGAAGTAGATGTCTGGTCTCTTGGATGCATTTTGTAAGCTTTGTTCTGAAACATTCCGTTCGTGAGAAGCCTTTTGTCTGACGCTTGGCTGAAACCATTCCTTTAGGTACACTCTACTGGTGGGAAAGCCGCCGTTTGAGACTTCCTGTCTGAAGGAAACCTACATCAGAATAAAAAAGAATGAATACACTATTCCCAGAGTAAGTTTACTTATTTTATCGTTCATGTCCATTTAAATAAGCGTTTCTACTACTAATTTTCTCAAGGTAATGCAGCAACGTGTATGTAAACGCTTCAGACCTCACAAAGGTTTCCTGTTTTTAGCACATTAATCCTGTTGCTGCCGCTCTGATCCGCCGGATGCTCCACGCTGACCCTACACTCCGACCTCCCGTGGCTGAGCTCCTGACTGACGAGTTCTTCACTTCCGGATATGCTCCTCTTCGGTTGCCCACTTCCTGTCTCACTGTGCCTCCCAGGTTCTCCATTGCTCCCTCCAGCCTGGACCCTGCCCTCGTTCGCAAACCCCTTACCTCCATTAATAAAGGTAGACCCGGCAGAAGTTGTTTATTGATCATAAACTACACGTATTTTATGTTCTATCACCTCACTTTCCTTTCCTATGAACTAATCAGCTTTTGTGTTGGCACCATTTCTTAACTTGACTGGTGGTTTGTGAACGCTGTTTGACATTGACTTCATCACTGTGCAGCAACTGACTCTCCGATCGAGAGAATGGGACGAGTGGAGCAGCCGGAAAGAGAAGATCCTCCACAAAGGTGAGTGAAATGTCACCGGTTTCAAAAAACGACACCAGATCCTGGATTTAAGACATGGGATTTGTCCTATACAGTCAATCTGCTGGGTTCTTTTTTTCCAAGTCAAGTATTTTAGAAAATTCACATTCTTTGAATCTGCAGCCTACATTTTCTTTCTCCTCACTCCCAAATATAAATTTTGTTTAGAGTAACCTGTTCAACTTGACAGTTCCAGTTTATGATATAAAAAAAAAAGTTTGCATTTTCAATTAATGTTTAATTGAGTTGATGCATGAAATGCAATTAAATTAAGACAGGCAATTATTTCAATTGTTCAATTGTTTTAGTATACGATGTAAGCTATACAGTATATTTTATTTACACATTATATCAATCATGCTTGAGGTTTCAATAGTAATTTGAATTTCTTGTCTTGCTTGGAAAGATTTACCGTTTAATGAGAATCCTATGAAGATTAAGCAAATTTCTCCGTGAATTCACCTTCCTGGGCTCATCTGCTGTGAACGCTAATGTTAACTCTTGTTTCTGGTGCAGGGACGGTGCGGAGCAGGTGGACGGTCATCTGAAGGACATGCTGCAGCAGTTGATTTGCCTCATTAATGCCAAACCATCAGAGAGAAACTTCATCAGACAAGGTGAATGATCTGCTGTTTGATACAAACATCTGACTCGGCAGTTTAATATGCATCAAAGCTCCGTCATCCGTTTTATCATTGCGTCGTGTTCAGTTGTCGTGTTACAATGGGCTTCTCTTCCCCACAGAGGAAGCAGAGGACCCGGCCTGCATTCCCATCTTCTGGATCAGTAAATGGGTCGACTACTCTGACAAATATGGTCTTGGTAGGTTCTTGTACTGACTGCAACCTCAAGCTTTTAAGTAATAGTACATGACGGAGGCAAACTGTACATTATCACTTTCATTCAGTTTACAAGGTGCCTTTTGTATCACACGGTTACAATGAAATGGGGAACTCTGTTTGGTACAAGACAAGGAAATGAACAATTAAACTGTATCATTTATTTGCTACTTTATTCAGCGTTTACTATGTCTAAACATAATACAAAGGCAAAAGTGGGACAAATTGTCTCAAATGTACAAAAAATGCAAGGGTGCAATATACAACAAAATATAGAATATGCACACAACACCGTATGTTCATAATACTAAATATGTATACACCATATAAGATGGCGGCCCAGGCGAGTGCAGCGGCTCAAGGCTCTACATTCAGTTTAGACTTGTTGTATGCATGGAGAAAGATAGAAAGCAAAGAAGAGATTTATGGATTGAGACGGATGTTTAGCTAGAGAAATGTATGGACTAATATTGAGAGAAGGCTCCATGGATAATGAGACTAGTTGATGGAGAGAATAAGACATGGGTGATTTCTATAACAATATGATGTCTGTGTTTATCAATTCAATGCTTTTTTTTTTTTTTTTTTTTTT
>CM051501.1:20558307-20570437 GCA_028031935.1 Paedocypris micromegethes | reverse complement strand
ATAAATATCCCATGTCATTTTTGTGTGTTAGGTTATCAGCTGTGTGATAACAGCGTGGGGGTTCTGTTCAACGATTCCACGCGGTTGATCATGTACACTGATGGCGACAGCCTGCAGTATATTGACCGGAACGCTGCCGAGTCCTACCTGAGCGTGCGCTCTTACCCGGCTGGGCTCTCCAAAAAGGTCAGTTTCTTGGCAAATATTGACCTCCAGGAAAGATTTTTAAACAGACTTGACAAAAACACAAGTTATGAAAGAAAGGTCACCTCCATTGGCCACAGTGTCATAATCGATGTTTGCTCTTCTTTTCTTCATCTATTAGTATTTTTGATCTATAGTTTGCTAATCCGCCTCTCTCTTCTGAAGATCACACTCATCAAGTACTTCAGGAATTACATGAGCGAACACTTACTGAAGGCCGGGGCCAACATTACGCCGCGGGACGGCGACGAGCTCACACGCCTGCCTTACCTTCGCAACTGGTTCCGCACCAAGAGCGCCATCGTGCTGAACCTCAGCAACGGAACAGTGCAGATCAACTTCTTTCAGGTGAGACGCTCATGCTGCGTTTGGCTGAACGTAGCGTGGCAACCTCCAATTTGAGCCATTCTAATGTGTTTTGTGCATTGCAGGACCACACAAAGCTGATTTTGTGCCCCCTCATGGGAGCAGTTACGTACATCAATGAGAAGCGGGAGTTCTGCACGTACAAACTCAGCTTAATCGAGGAGTTTGGCTGCTGTAAAGAGTTGGCTAGCAGAATCCGCTACGCTAGGAACATGGTGGAGAAGCTTCTGGCGTGTCAGACCAACTGCTGATCCATTGTCTCGTCTTATGGGTTTTACTACTTTGTGCGCAACTTTTTTTTTTTTTTTTTATTTCTACAATCTTCCTGTTTGTTGTTTACTCTTACGCTTGGTTTTTTTCCTGAACAGAAGTATGTCACTCTCTCTGTATCATAAACATGCTGTTTGTACATGGTTTTAATGTTTTACTTCTATTCTGATGTTCTTTGTATAAAAACCTCTGGGACGTGAACTTTTTCATTGTGTAATCTTATATTTGAAATGCATTTTTACAAAATAATAAAGTATGATTTGGAGAAACTGATCACTAGAATATCTCTTCCTCCTAAGCATAATGCATTTCATTAAAGTTCATTGTTCTAGTAAATGATTTTGGTGGTATTTTTGCAGTTTGTTTTTATACGTTTAATGACTTTGAACTTGAATGACTTCAGCCTGTGAACTTAATTTGTAAATTTTATACTTGAGTTCTTATTTTTGTGGCAGTGCTTTGGACCATGTATTGAATTTTTGTTTGTTTTCTGAGTAGACAGGCAGTCAAATTAATTGTATTGAGCCAAATAAAGAGCCTGTGACAAGGAAAATGTCTAGGTAAGATTTTTTTTTTCTATTTATCTCTTAACTTGATCTGTAGATTTTTCTTAACTTCCCCATCCGGTTATTTAAAATGTGAAGTACAAAATTCTATCAAGTACATACAGAAAAAGTCGATATAAAAATTGAATGCTTTTGAAAAGGTAAAAATATGTAAAAATAAAAAGTTCAACATTTCAAATTTTTTTACAGCAGACTGGTGATAAATTGATCTAATTGAACAAACACAAGGCCTCAAACTCGACTCGGGTGACATCTTCAACCACGCCACAACTTGGAACAAACAAAAAGTGTCTTTTATTGTTTTAAGTGTAGAAACCCACATTAAAATGATTTTGATGAGTAGAATGTTTGATTCCAAGACCTTGAAACTTCATAAATGGACTGAGTGAGCAGTATAGATATTCTGACGTGTTAAAATTGAGCAACTGCATCAAACACATTTTTGTCATGTAAAAATAAATACTGTATTGTAGAAAGCTCACCACATTTCAACACTTCCCTAATGTAAGTTCTACTGCAATGGGTTTCAACAGAAATGGAGTTTGAGTTGCAAATAAAAAAAAGAATAAAAACGTGTGTTAATATCCATTCAGTTCTGAACCTCTGGGCAGAAGACACCCTGGTTTAGGGGCCAATCACAGAGCATTACACACCCGTTGGAACAATTTCCAAATTCCAGTTCGGAAAGCATAGCTTAACAGCACCATCAGTACAGTAACAAAGATCTTTTGTAAATAAAATTTGTAGCCAAATGTTACGTAAATTTGCATTTGAAGATTCAGGATAAATAAAATGCATACTGTATAAAAAAAACAATAGAAAACTAGTAACTTAGGCCTTTTTGTTTGGATAAACAGAATACTTTGTCCTAATGTGTTCAGAAAACATTCAATATTAGTCAATTTAAAAAAAAATATGGCCAAAACGAATAAAACGAATCCTAAAATATTCCTATGTGACAGGAAAACGTTCGAGGCTCATCAAATACAGTCCTTCAAAGTTGTGTTCTCCTCAAATCCAGTGTAAGGACAAATGTTAGGATGGGTCTATGGGTGGTAGTACGGATGGAAAAGTCTCTCTGTAGCGCAGATGCCAAGCGCCGAATGCGTGTGTAGTAGTAACTGTGGAAAACGTGATGTAAAATACAACACAAAGCCTTCTGGGACTTCACCTAGCGCCATCTGGACCTCGAGGGGGAGCTCGTGGTAGTGATGCTTCTGTGGGACAAGACGAGAAACCGCTTTAGAAAAACAAACGCAAGATTAGGATACACGCCAGATCCATTTATCCTTGGAAATACTTTTATTTGTCCCACAGTGGGGAATTTGCATCTTATAAAAGCAGAAAAAAAAAAAGAATAGAATAGAGAATATATGTACAGTATATACGTATCGACACACGTCTATATAAAAACAAACATTACATTATGAAAGCGCTGATGACACACAGACTTCAGATCCCATAACGCAGTGCTTGTATAAACAAAAATTGCATAGTTTGCAACATTTCCTTAATTTGTTTTAATTTCATGTTTTTTTGCAGTCTGTTCATATTTCTAACTTTTGAATTGTGTATTGTATTGGACTGGACACAATATTTTAGGTCATTTGAAGCTGAAGTTGTTTTACTCTGGAACAATACTTCTCTCAGCTTTTATAATTTTTAAAATTATGATTTTAAAAAGCATGTAGGTTTACTGTGTTTAATAAATACTTGATCGGTCCCCAACTTAAAGGTGCAAAATCAATTACGGTTATTAAACGGCTGCTAACTTGGGACAAATCCCAAAACAAATCCAATTTAAAAAGTCATATATAATTCACTTATTTCAGACAAAATAGCTCTTAAGACAAACTACAGGACAGAAAAAGTGCATGTACATCTGTAAACATGATACACAGTTGGCCAACTCGGGCTTTTCTTCGAACTTGAGTTTCGAACGGTTCCTACATGCTGCGAGGCGACATCTAACCACTACGCCATCGTGCCACCAACCTGTTAAAGTTAAAGTTAGACACTTACTTTATTTCTCATTGCTCTAAGAAGGTCTCTCACAGAATTCCCTTTATAAGTACGGAACTTTCTGAGATCTGTCAGATAAATAGAAAATACTTAAAAGCGTATAAAAAGATGGAATCTGTTAGTTGTAATGCTGCCTACCAGCCTGTAGGGGCGCTGATATGTGCATCCTCCAGTTAGTTCTCACCACAGACCGGCCAGCATTCTCCAGACGGGCCACTATAGGACTGTCCGCAGGCTCTTTTTCTATTCTATCACTCACATCCTTCAATTAGATGGGAGAAACGTTGTGTTTGGTATGGTTGGAACATCTGCAAAGCCGTGCACACACACACACACACCTGAAAGAACTGCAGCTGTTTCTCTGGACTCCAGAAGAAGGGATGTTTGAGAACAGAAGCAGCAGGAGGACGCTTCTCTGGCTCCTCGCTGATCATCCGCTCAATTAAATCCCGGCCAACCACGTTCTCTGTCAACACACAACACAAGCATATCTTTAGAAATGATATGAAACATACTTTTTCAAGAAGTTTATACTGCATATTTAAAAGAAAATTGGTTCTATTGTGAACAAAGTGTGTCAAAAAATTAGCTCGACCACAGAACAAATTAAACTCATAAGTTGTGGTTTCACTTCACCACGTGTTTTCAATGTCAATCGTAACGCTGCGTTATCGCAGAATCCCTAATTGGAACGCAACCGGCACAATAATTTGATGTGAAATGATGTTTATCCCCACAACACACACATTCACTCACCATGTAGATCCTCTGAGAAGTGGTTGAGGTTATAAACTCCAGAAAGAATATTCGCTTGACGTCGAAGTGGGTCACCATAAGGATGAAGTCCTTTAGATGTCACATAGTAAAACACACATCCTGCTGAAAATATGTCTACTGCGCTTGTCTGAAGAAAGAAAGGAAAAAGAAACAACTTATTGGTTTGTAGTCGTATGTGCTAAAATTTTAAACTCTGTCTGTCTGTTCATCCGTCCGTCCGTTCCATTTTTTGTAACTATCTTTCTATTATGCATGTCTGCCAGTCCACCCATCACTCCAATACACATATAATGTATTTTAAAACATATGTCGTGTGTGTGTTGTGTGTTTCATACTGGGTTGCCTCTTGGAGGATTTATGAGTAATTCAGGTGCGATCCATCCTTCTGTTCCTGGTATTCCGGAGCGTAAACTGAAACTATGACGGCCATCTGGAAGCTTCTTACACAAGCCGAAATCTGATATCAAGGCTCGGACTCGGCCCAACGCCCCCGGAAGAGACAGCAGAATATTCCGTGGCTTTAAATCCCTGTGAACTGAGTAAAGGTTCGCGTTTACCGTGGCTATTCATTCATGTCAATTTCTCAATGCCAATAAAGAAACATCCTGCGAACTGACCCAAAATAATTACCGGCACTGTATTTTACATTACACACACTAGAGATATAATTTCATAGAAAATAATGAGTAGAAGACTATATAATAAAATAAACCTTTATTTATATAAAAGTCTTTAATAATTCTATAATAGTGACTGACCGATGTGGAGAGAGTGAAGGTGACTGAGGCCACACATGGTCTGGTTCAGCAAGGACACAGAGTCCAGTCCAGAGTAAGAACAGTCGGGGTCTTCCACATACTACAGATAAAAATATATCAAACAACAGATCAGCTGATGTTAAAAACACGCTGATACAAAAATAAATAATGCTAATCATGCCATTAACATTATTGAAAATACTTTTTAACACACAGATCCACACAAACATATCACAGAGACACACACACATACACACGCACTCTGTAAAATACCTGCTGAAGTGTGGCGGCGCACAGTTCTATGGCAATGTAAGTGAATTGTCTGTCTCTCTCTGTGCAGAAGTAGCGGATGACGTTAGGATGTTCATCGGATTCACGGAGAAGCTGAACTTCTCTTTCAGCAAACTCCACACACTCCGGCAGGATGCGCTTCACTGCCACGCGTCGCCCGTCAAAATGACCCCTGAAATCAAGCAACAGAAACACACAGTAGTTTAAACACACATCAAAGCTATTTAAATCTACCAAGATAAAAAAAGAACTCACCGGAAAACAAATGTTCCCTCTGTCCCATGACCCAGTACCTCAGCAGGGCTAAAAGAAATTTTACCAATTTCCAGAATGTCTGACTTATCAACTAAAAATAGAAATACAAGCATATATAAGTATGTGTATAACATGTTTTGGCACAACTTATAGGCACAATATATTTAATATTTTCATACTCTGTAATTGGTTGGCTGCTGTTTTTGGGGAGGATTCTTTGCTTGAGAAAGGCTGTGTCTGACTGGACACTGTGGCACTACTCTTCTCTGATTGGCTGTTGGTGTAGGATGACGTCGAATGCAGAGTGTTGAGTTCTGACAGAGCATTCTGATTGGTCAGATCAGGCAGTGGGTTGGAGCATGATGGCTCTCCAGATTGTTGAGATATTTGGAAAACCTAATGGAAGAAAAAACAACATGTTTATATTGGCGTGCATTTCATTTAAAGGACACTCCCCAACTCACTTTTTTGTATTTTAATAAAAATGCAATCCAGGCCCCCAGGAGAAGCGTGACCACCAACACAATCACAGGGTCCGACCTTGAGCCTGGTAACACTGGGGATGAGCTCTGTGTCTTTGTTATCGTGGGCAACTGTTAATGAAAGTTAAAAAGTTTGTTTCCTTGATTTTGGATTTAAAGAAAAAATAAATAAATAAAACAATACAATTATTTTCAGTTATGAAAAAACACAAATATTTAAATTAACAAATGACCACAGATTAAATAGTTTTACCACAAATACTGCAACAATCATGGTTACTAGCAAAACCATGTTTTTTGTCTGGTTGAACGTTAATCATACTAATATTTGCCAGATTAATATGACATTAAGCAAATTGTTTCTGCAGAATTGTGACTCACAGAATGAGAAGCTGAACGGAAAGCACCGGATGCCCGTGGTGGGATAAATTCACCGGACCGTTGCAGGTTCTCTGGGAAATCTCTCAGCATGGTTGTGTGGGCCAGCGGAGGCACTTCATGGTGACCTACACATGTACAAAACATTTTTAAACCATTTTACCATCCTCACTATATAAGCATTATGACTTGCTAACTCAACATTGTGAGTTATAAAGTCAGGATTTTGAATTATTTCTCAGAATTGTGAATTATAAAGGGACATCCACATTATGATGATACCCAAGACGTGATAATGCGAATTCTCCACTACAGCAGACATCCCTTATTCTTTTCTTATGGTGTTTTCCCCATTTTCCCCAATGGAATTTATTTCCCCATTCACAATAATGGTTTTTGTTATTATTTATTCTCAATTATTCTACTCCATTTAATTTATTTGTTCCATTTGGAAGATGCTGGAAATAACATTGACTTGAATAACGTAAAACTGTGCAAGAATTGTTGTTGTTATACTTGCAAACAAACATTTGAAAACGTTTTTTTATTAAATTCAAATATCCTCTGAATTCATAAATTAAAAAGTTCTAAACAAATTAAGCAGCAGTTCCGAAAAAAATAAAAACGTAGCAATATATGCTTGTTACAAATATTATCATCATCATCATCCTCATAAAACACTTGGGGAATTCAAGAGTAGAACTTGATAGCAGTTGTCTCACCGATCAGCAGCCAGTGGTTCTGCAGAGAGCTGGTGCTTCCTGGTGGATACTTCACTTCAGTGCTGGGCGTTATCTCACACTCAGCATGACCGTTCCCCAGCGTGACACCTGCTGTGACCGGACCCTCAATGCGAGCCAGCATGAGACCCTTCGGCTGACATTCAAAAAGAGACATTAATCACATGAAGAGGTGCTTGAAAAATATCTGGCAACAATTACTTACCACTATCGTCACTCCTTGGTGAACCAGAGATGTAGAGGCATAAAGGTGGGAGTCCGTCTTTCCAACATACAGAGTGGGACTATTGAAAATATATATAATTAATAATGAAATGATTGTTAAGAATAAAAACAAATGACATTTTGATATTAACTTAACCTTTGCTTTATGCCTTCACAGAATTGTATTTTTAAAAATTGTAAGAATAAAAATGGGCAGATAATGCAAACAAGACGAAAAAGATGCAGCAGTTGTGGCCTAGTGGTAAGAGAGTTGGACTTGTGACCAAAAGTTCACATTTGAATTCCGGACCAGTAGGTTCCACATCTGAAGTGTTCCTGTTCAAGACTCTGAACCCGATCTGCTCAACATGTCGCTATGTCAGCTGCATAAATATAAAGTAAAGATGAGATTTTCCGTACACTAGTGGGGTCTTAGCGCTGTGATTTTCCTTAGTAAACTGGTAGGTCCATTTCATGGTGTGAGACTGCGTGTTCTCGGCAGTGAAGGTCAGGTAGCGCAGCGTCTCGGTCGCCACCGTCATGTGCGGAGCCCGGCGTAGAGTGTCCTGACTCCACAGGTAAAACCCTGCCACCGGCGAGTCAAACTTCTGCATCCACAAGACTTCCCCGGAATCCCGATCCACTGTGACCACCAGTCCGTCTCCGCTGGATGCAAAGTGGGACATTTCTGTTATATCCAAACACATATTTTTAGAGTTTTTGTAGAATTGCTCAACAACCTGTACAGTTTACACCACAACCCACACTATTGGACTGAACCTACTATATTCGTATTTCTTGTCATCGTAGAGCGCAGCGGAATAATCGTTGTAGGTTGCGTTCCACCGGAGTTCCTGAGTCTTGGTATCGTACATGGTGATCATATATTCTGCATAGAATAAAGACACGCTCGATGAGTGAAGACGATGTGTTTGGACGTTATATATAGGCTTGTAGGTGTTCGCACCTGTGCGACCGATGTATAACAGAGGGGCAGATGGGCAGATGGATTCCGAGGAAGATGTGGTCAGACTAGTTTGTTTTTCACCTGTCTGAGGATCTACCACAAACCAAGTGTCCTGCTTTTTCCCTGAAAGAGAACACGACCAACAACTGAAACAGGCTCGTTTCAAGTTGTTCTTTCAGCAGATCATGTTAAAGACACACGACAGGAGTTACCTGTGTAGAGAACTCCATCGGAACTCCTGCAGGGAGAAGACTGGACCAGTTCAGGAATAGTAAAGGGAAGTTTCTGCACACAAAAACCAAAACACATTAAAATATAGCTGCAATCCGTAGTAGATGATTTTGTTAGGAACATTAAATGTTGTTTCTTGTTTGAAACAACTATGTTTGTAGAACACTTTGCACAGACATATATCATAACATCACCAAGAAATCTGATCGGATCAGATGACACGATTTCTGGTGTACATATCAAATCCCATTTTCTTCTCTCCACACACATACACGACTCATGAAGGAATGTTGCCATGTCACTCACCATGAGTCCTTCTTTGTGTTTTCCTCCAAGCACATACAGACTACCGTCATTAGGATCGGGTAGAAAGCCTGGTCTGTGAAGGAAAACCAAATAATTTGCACAAAACTAAACATGATTTAGAAAGGTAAACATGTGAAAATAAACATGACTTTCAAACGTATTGTTAGTTTGTAATTGGATAAAGTAACAGGATGCAACAGAATTCCCTGTGAAGCGGTTCAACACTTACTCTTGGAAAAAAGAAGGAACTTGTATGATGGGATCTAGGACATTTCACAGAAAAAGGAAATAGATTAGTTAAACTGGTTTAAGGTAAAATATATATATATATGTCTTAATCTAAATATTATTGAAATCCCAAACTCGATATTTTATAATTCATGTTTTAGTAAAAACGCATTGCGTATCAAAGGTGAAACAAGCCTTTGAAACGTGCAAAACATGTTTACGCAACTCTGTTGAAAGTCCATTACAATAGTATTGCATTTCATGTATTCTACAAAAACCATATGTAGTTATTTTAGTCATTCATTAGTTGGTTTTTGTTTGTCCTAAAAAATTTATTCCATTCAATCCCAATGTCTTATAGGTGATACAGTTTGAAACGCAAACAAAATGTGACATTTGAAAGAAAAATTATATACATATACTGACATACATAGACAGATGAAAATAATAGGTAGGAAAAAAATGGCACCTTCTTTTAAAGTCCATTTAATATCTCCGGTTTGTTTACTGACGGCATGCAAACTTCCATCCAGTGTAGAAACAAAGAGCAGTGACTCGGGAAGAGAGACTGAACTCCCCTCTTTGCTCTGAAACAGAAATGGATATAGATTCAAACACAAGCTTTCATTTTTACAGGTATGGTTCTTCTAACACGCTTAAAAAGTCCGTTCACACTTCTTCATTAATATTGTCAATTGTTGTATGTTGTCAAAAAGAGTCAGCTTACTGATGTACAGGTAGAATTTTTTTTCTGAGCAAAAAAAATACATTTTTTTACAGTCAATATGTTTTATGTGTAAAATTGTTGAGGTTTTTGAGTGAATGTAAGTGCAATGTTGTCAAAGTATCTCTCTCTATCTGTGTGTGTGTGTGTGTGTGTGTGTGTGTGTGTGTGTGTGTGTGTGTGTGTGTGTGTGTGTGTGTACGACTGTTAACCAGGATGTCCTCCTTCTTCAGCCACTCCTATATTGACTAAAAACAGTTATAAAGAACAAAGAGAGTGTTCTTTGCTGAAGGATGTGCATGCAATCCAAGTCATGTGATACAATATGGAGGAATAATCAGAGTGCATTTATGTACCTATACGTATTGTACTTTTTTTTTTTTTTTTACATCACTTCTCTCAATTCTCATTCTCATTTTGGGAACAAAGCTTCCGGGTTTGCCCGAGCTCTCCAGCACAAAGCCTATTAAGCATCTACTCTCTCCGCTAGGACTCGTGCTGTTTGACACTATTGTGAAGACAGAAAATGAAAAAGTTAAAAGGACTTGACAGAGAGCTCCCCGTTTCTTCCAGATCTATTTAAATGATGTGATTCCGTTTTCCACAGGTTGATGTGGGAATTCAATTAGGTTTTAAAACCGATTTACTTTGGTAAAATCGGTAATAGGTAAATAATCACAATACTTTATATTTAATGATAATGTTAAATGAGTTTTACATGTTAATTACTAGCTTTACACAAGAGGTAAACTGTAAATCTGCTAAACACAACACAGTCTGTCATTTGCTGCCAAAGTTATTATTAGGACAGTTATACTCGCTTGATGTTTACATCATTACAAAGTGTGTTCTATTTGTGCTCGCGCGTCTTCAACATGTATTTTACATTAAAACATTAACGTGACAATCCACACGACCTACTTCTAAACTTGAGAAAATATGAGAAGCTATTTGTAAGTACAGCTGACTCCTGTTAATTGGAACACATCGGAGATAGTCCCTTTTTGCCCCAATAAAGCGGCACAAATTTGCGTTATGAGGAATGATTTAGGCTTTGAGATTTATCTGCGGTATTTACCGGCGGCCCAATTGAGCGGAGTCGACTGTATTTTATAATGGCATGGTTTTGTTGATCTTTTTTATTTTACCACAAATTAGTTAAAATCTATTTGTTTATGTTGTAGTTATTTATCCCCCGTCCGTCCACAGATCCGCCCCCGAGGAGCCAGAAATAGATCAAGACATATCGCCGTTTCCAAGCTTTGGCTAGCAACATGTAGTGGTAAACACACGCGATTCTTAGCCCTGTGTTTTACCTGTGGCACGATCCCAGCAAGGCACAGCAACAAGAGTAAGAACCTGCTCCAGTCCATCCGCTCTCCGTGGCTTTGACAGGTCCGAGTGTGTTTGTGAAGTTGTGGCGTGTGTCGCTGCGGGTCACTTCATAATAAAAACTAAGGTCGAACGTGCAAAACTCCACCAACGACTCGACATTCTTACGAAAGATCGAAAAAAGCTTCACGGTGGCAGAATTTATACCGCACAGCACTTTCACTGTCAGTTAAAAGGCAAACAACTCAACTGAAGTAATAACAAATATTACACATTTCCGCGTTGGGACGGAACCGGTGATGTCAGTCAACCAGAGGGCACGAAGCGTGGAACTAGAAGGCACGGGCGGTTTCCATTGATTGACGGAGCGCCTGACCAATGGCGTGAGCTGAAAGGCGGAGTTTCGGGAAAACGGCACGTCATTTTACAACACGTGGAACAATAAATGATGGCCACAACAATGGTAACAAACGGCCTTTGGTTTTATTCTTTTCTTTTAAAAAAAATCGACAGAATATTCTCTTGTGGGCAGTAGAAAGACATATTTCCAATCTGCACACAAAAACTCCAGCCTTTTTGTAAATGTATGGTTTACATACAATAATGTTGGGTCCACAGCCCAAGAACTCAAATACTGTATAAAAGTTTACATTTCAAATGTAGCTTAAAAATGTAATAACAATGTAAAATGCAAATGTAAAACAGCTAAAAAGCTAAAACAGATCTAATTCAGATTTCAAATTTTATCAACGCGGTTATTTTACCGACACCGTATTTATATCTTAACTACAAACGATATGAACAACATACCACGTAATGTACTACTGTCAACAACGCAAGATCAACTCACCACCCACCACCAGCAGATGGCGCCCATGCCATTTTTAAAGTAAACTACGGCGCTTTAAAAAGGACATAATTTATATTGTAAATTCTGTATTTGCCCATTCGAATTGGCGGGGAAATACCAATTCACTTCCGTCCATTTAAGGTAAAAAATGTAAATGCGACGACTATTACTTTTTTTTT
>CM051501.1:20516223-20558288 GCA_028031935.1 Paedocypris micromegethes | reverse complement strand
TTTTTTTTTAAATAACTTGCTTTGGTTTACCGAATAATTTCCCATTCAAAAACTAATTTCCATTTTTAAACACCCATATCTCCGGTACACTTTCCTCAATGAGAAATCTTGTTCGTCCTTGGAATTTCTTATATTTTCTTGGAAAACATATTATTTAAAAAGTAATAGTAGGGCGCATCTTGACTTTTCTGTTTTTTTATATATAAATAATGTATTTATGTGAAAGGCGTGTTTATGTGAGATAAATTAATTTAGGTAAAAAGCTTAGACAACTGTATTAGACTCATTTGGAATGATCAGGGAGTTGGGATGAATCCTGTTTTTCCGTTATTCTCGTCATTCGATAAAGTACAGGGACGGCGCCGAATGATGACGAAGGAACCGTTAACGCAAGCGCTCTGACCAATAAGAGCAGATAAACGAACGTTCGGAAATAGTTGCAGGTCTCCATTTCAGCTAAATAATCGAATGCATTTACTATTTAAATTTTGTGCTAAAATTGTGCTTGGCGGTCAAGGACAGATCGATCAGATGACCGAATTACAGTAACAGTATCTGGCTGCGATCGTTTTTGATAGTAATATAATATCAACATTTAAATATTCCGACATTGAAACCAGTTTATGGCGGGCTTCATTGTCGTCGTGACGACGCAAACATATTTTTTTCTTTTATAAAGCCATTGGATTCTGAACCAGGTTATCAGAATGAGTCTTTCAGGACAACAGATCAATAATTAACATTTACGTGACATGGAAAACGTCCGTGGTACGTTCCGTTTAGCATTTTTAACAGCGCTATCGACCATAGCAGCAGACCCACGCGCCACTCCAACGCAACTTATTCTTAACCGAACAACCGTCTCCTCTATCAGCATATTTACGAAGTAGAATAGCCATTTAACTAGTACACATGTCGACTATAGCTTTAGCAGGCAAGTAATTAACACGAACGGTGTTTGATCCATTCTTAATTTGAACGTGTAATAACGTAATCTACACTCTGTAACGTCATTCCAATGAAAATATGTTGCAGTTACTGCTATGACGTAGCCCTAACCGACACATACGAATAGCAGTAAACATTCATTCAAACGCGTTGAGGGTTTTCAGCTTAGTGCTAAATTAAAGAATTTAGATGCTATATTAAAAAAAAACCCGTTTAGCTGATTTGTTGGTCATTCTGAACACACAATAAATCTCCGTGTTATTTGGTGTTTTTCAGGACATAAAATGCACAAATCAATGAACCTTGTAGCGGCAGCTTTTAGGAACCAAAGAACGCGGTTGGGAGCTGTGCTAAACCAGGCGACTCTACAATCGCTCCATTGAGCAAAAACGAAAAGAAACGATCCGGACTTAAATTAGTTCCACGGGGTCATAATTACATAGTCAACTCATTTACACCTGTTAGTGTTTGGTAGAAGTCGCGTCACGCGTGAACAATGGCCGCACCGCGAAGAATTCAGCCGACCGCTCTCTCCAGCCACGCGCGCTTCCCTTTCCCCACCGTCCCGTCCACTCCGGACGTCACCGGTCAGCCCTGTAAACCGACGCCTGCGGCCGAAGCCACGCCGTTTACACCCGCTACGACCAGAGTTGAGCTGATTCTGTTTGAACCAGACGACCAAGGATGCCCAGAGTTTAGCTACCATGATTTGATTACAAAGGTACATCAATAAGAAGTATAAAATAATTAAATAACATACTGTTATATTTTGTGTTTCTGACAGTCATTTTTGAAATTGTAGATTGTTTTTCTCTATCAATATGGATGTGACGCTGTAGACTACTTTCTTTTTATCATAACGAATGTGCTTGTGTAACAATTTTCAGTGTGAAATGTTTAATAAGTGGTAATTTATGATTTTTTTTATCAAGAAAACCACAGAGCAGAAGAAATTGCAATCTTTGGATCAGCAGACAGAAGACAAGGAAAGGCAGGAAATCGAAGCTCTTGCTAGAACGCTTGAAGAGAAATATGGAAAGGTTTGTAAATGTATTAAAATAAATGGTCTTGGATAAATAAATGGACAATTGTAATATCGACCAATTTGGATATTTCCTCCTTTGGTGATGGTTTTTAAAAGTACTTTTGTTTTCATAAAATATTGCTTTGTTAAATAATGTGTCATGTTAAATATTACTGTATACATTTTAAGTAATTTATTATATAATAAAGAAAAGATTAATTTAGAATTTTAAAAATAAAATGCATGCTTTCAATGTCTTTTTAGGGAGGACCTGGCAAAAAGAAAGACAGGATTCAAGATCTTGTAGATATAGGCTTTGGATACGATGAATCTGACTCATTCATTGATAATTCTGAGGCTGTGAGTCATATTTACATTAAATTATGTTCTACTATGCATGATATATGAGATTTATTGTTATTAATTGTTATTTTTTTCTTCACTCAGTATGACGAGCTTGTTCCAGCTTGTCTAACAACCAGATATGGAGGGTTTTACATTAATTCTGGAACACTTCAGTTCCGGGCAGCTTCTGATGAGGGAGAGAATGAGTTTGGGGAAAATGAAATCCAACGCAAGGTCCGTTAACAAAATCATTTTCTTTACTTTTGTTGACATACTTGTGACGTCAGTACTTTTATATTGGACCAGTTATATGTAGAATACTTTGGAGTTTCCATGATGTCTTGTTTTCCAGAAAAGAAAGCTTAAGGAGGGAACACTCAAGAACGCTGGAAAGAAAACGACAAACGATGACTTGCAGACTAAGAATGCGGACGACAATGACAAGAAAAAGTTTGTTGATCTTCCTAGTTTCAAATCAACAAAATGCGATTTGATTAGATCTTTACTCCACACAATTCCTGGAAGTGTAAATCAAGCACTTGTTAATTCTGTTTTAACGTCGTTCCTTAACCCATCAGTTCGACACCAGACAAGTCCTCAACAAAGAAGAGCAAGAAGCCATTACATATTGATAAGCTGCTAAAGAAGTTCCATAAGGAAAAGCTTCGGCAGCTCCAGATGTTCACTGCTAGAGAAAGGGAAACACAAGCTGTGGTTGACATCAGCTCCTCAATGCAGTCAGACTGTCAAGAACCTGCTGATCCACTACTTACACTCATCGGTTCTACGAGTGCAGATGACCTTCTTCAAGCGGTGACGGCAACTGAGCAAGACTTTGACCTTGATGAGTTTTTGGAGGAACCACAGAACATCTCTCCAGATGAGATCGGAGACAGTCTGGCCAGTGAAAATGGCCTGGAGTTATGTTCTGATGCTTTGCCTCCTACGTTAGAGCAAGAGATTCAAGAAATGACCCTGGTAAGAACATCTTGTAATTTGCTGAAGAGATTTAACATAGATTTTCTTGACGTCTGGCTTTGTTTGAATTCTAGGCTGTTCAGAACACAGAAGGGCAAAATAAGTTGGAGATTTTGTCTTCGCAGGTCAACAAATTTTTGCTGGAGTAAGTGGCTGAGCAGATCTGAGCAAAATGTTCTTAAAAATGGATTCCGTCTTGATTTCTCAGCTGTGGCTGTCTTTTTGTCTTCAGGATGGAGAAGAACTCCAAACAGCTTGGTGGGAATGTTATCTCCAGACTCTTCTCCAACTTGGCAACGCAGCTGAACTGCAGCAAAGCCACTCTAGTGAACAAAGCCAAACAACTCCACAGTTTAAAACAGGTTTGTGACCTTAATCCGGCAGTAAATGCATGTTCTTCCCGTGCTTGCGTGGGTTTCCTCCAGGTCTCTGGTTTCCTCCCACAATTCGAAAAACATTCATTGGCCATCAAACCAAAGTGTGTGTCCTGCCTCAGACCCAGAGATGCTGAGTTTGGCTCAAACTCCCCACGACCCCAAAAAGGACCAAGAAAATGGCTGGATACAGTGAACCCTCCTTTAACGCGGTAGATAGGTTCCAAACCTGGCTGTGATAGCTGAAAATCCGCAAAGTAGGGACACCATATATCCATATTTATTTAACATGTATTCAGACTTTTAAAACACTCCCTTTACGTAATACTGTTAACAAACCACCCTTTACAGCAGTGGTTCCCAACCAGTGTGCCGCGGCACTAAGGGGTGCCGTGAGATCTTTTGAGGGTGCCGCCAAATTTTCGGGGAAAAATTTTTTTTTTTATTAAGGCAGAATCAGTGTAAACAGTATTCTCATATCATATAGGACTAGGTATAAGGTGTTGTTGCATGCAAACTCTCGAAATGAAACAAATAAATAAATAATAATAATAAAGCTACGGAGATTTTAAATATCTATTTCCTTATAAGGGTGCCGGGAACTTTTGAAAGGCTTTCCAAGGGTGCCTCAAACAAGAAAAGGTTGGGAGCCACTGCTTTACAGCAATGTACAGCTATACAGTATGTACATACAGTACACAGGCACACAAATGTTAAGCAATATATTTCTTTTACAATATATACATACGTAATGAAAAAAGTCCAAAGTCATGAATCTGTGATGGTTGAAACGCGAAGTAGCGAGGGTTCACTGTAAATTAAAAAGTAAGTATTTTAGACTAATCCAAATTATATGATGGCACTAATGGCCTGAGTGATGTTCAATCAAGTGAATATTCAATAAAGTTTAAATAAAACTAATTTTGTTTCTCCATTATCATAGAAATTCCATAATGTATCACGATCATTACATTTATGAGCCATAAAAATTATAGGTTGAAAAACAATAATGAATAAAGAATGTCACAGGCTCAAAATGGCTTTCTAATGGCTTCTGTTTAGAAGGAAAACGTGTCAAGTTGAGAATATAAATGTAAATATTTTTTGCTGCTCTTAGTTCCTCCAGTGTTACAGTGAATTGCAAAATATTTTTGTGAAATTTAGCTGTATTTAAGCTTGGATACATTTGTTACATGTCTCAGCATTTGACTAGTCTTCACTGATGTCTTTGTTGTGACAGGACGAGCAGCTTCATGATCTGCTGAGAAAGCTGGAGGAAGCGGTTGCCAGATCCATGCCCGAACAGATCAGCCGCTTTCAAGATCACTGCCAGGCTCATTCTGAAGCCAAAGCTGCAAAGTAAACGCCGTTACATGCCATATTCTGTGTAGGCCACGTATAATTCACCAGCACTCCAAATCAGAGTCTTTGTTTGGTGTTTGAAGGTTAGAAGCTGAAAAAGAGCAGCGAGTGATGGATGGTTCTGATGAGGAAGAAGAGGAGAAGAGTGGGAAACGAGTGTTTGGACCTCGTAAGAGATTCCGGTGGAATGATGAAGTCAGGTCTGGTCTTGTGTTTTCACATCTTCTTGTGGACGCAGTCGCGTGGTGTTGGTAATCACTGCTCCTGTTTTACAGAGAACTGCTTTGTGAGCTTGTCCACTTGAAGATGGCTTTCTATGACTCCGAGTCAGAGTCCTCCGCATGTGGCAGCTTGGAAGACTTTCTGAAATCTTTCCTGGAGGCTGATGTTAAACCACTCTGGCCTAAAGGATGGATGCAGTCCAGGTTTGTAAAACGTTCCCCATAAAGAATCATTTAAATGGCTGTAGCGTGATGGAAGTGATCTAGAACAAGCTAACAACAGTTATTTCATATTGGAGTCAATTTGTAGAAAAATCAAAGCTGTGAGTTTGATTATCGGGTGAAGTTTGATTATCGGGTGAAGTTGGAGTGTAATTATTTGAGTAAAAGATTCTGATTAATGAAAGGGAAAAAGTAAGGTTTAATTTTGTGGTCTAATTATTAGGTCTAATTTTGTGTAATGAACAATATGACATACAAGAGGGATTTTTTTTTAATATTCTGTTGACTGTTCTTAACAGGCTCCTGCTTATTGAAACGCGAAAAGCACATGGTCACATTACTGGTGTTGTGTAAGTAGGATAATTTTTTACTATATTCATTGTAGGTTTTCAGAATTCCTAAAGTTAAACTTCTAAATATAAAATATCGAATTACTATGCATATATTTACATTTTGATTTTGGCATTAATTTGCATAAATGATTGGTTATTGTTTGGTGAATATGTTGGCAAATGTATAGTGTTTAATAAACAATGCGCTCTTATTTCTAAAATTTCTCTAGGGCAAGAAAAAAAACAGTGGGCTCAATAAAACTGAAAAAGGTAAGAACGTTTCAGACCTTATTTATACCTGGGCTATGAGATCCGATTTTATGGAACTGTTCGTACTGGTGTTAATGGTTTGGTGATATGAAGATGACATACAGACTACAGATCCCATAATGCAGAGTTTTAGCTGCCTTGCCATGTATAACCAATTGTATAATGTAACATTTACATAAAAGCACTTTTGTCTTTTGTAGAATTTTGACCGAATACATTTTTTTAGGAGACATTACTCTAGGTTATAGAATAATATTTCTGTCTGTTTTTATCTTTATTAACATTCAAGAAATGTTCAGTTTTAGTTTTATTCATTAACTTGGCCTCTGACTCGTGAGTGTGCTGTGACTTTTGCGCTCTGTGCAATTGAGTTTGACACCACAGATTTAGATCTACAGCCGCGATAGAAAGTGTCTGCGTCTGTGAGAGAAGACTGAGTGAAACTGACTGACAATTAGAGACCGGAACAAATGTACATACCGAAAAACTAATTCTTGGGCGTGTATGAAAGCAGTTGAAAAAATGTTGTATATTGTAACGTCCCAGTGTTTATACACTTTGTTTAAGCTTTGTTTCACTTCCGACCATATGATTTCTTATTGGATGGAATTGTAGCATGTTGTAATATTCACTCTTTCTCCCTCTCGATATAGGCATAAACTGTTTAAATTTATGTAATGATTATTAAAGAATATTTTCCAGGTCAGCGTTTCCACTGAAGGCAGTAGGAATAGTCCAGAAGTACCTCCAGCACATAAACGCAAGCGTCTGAGTTTGCCGGGAAACAACATGCAGCCTGAAGTTGCCGCCACTGCCAAAACTCCATCAAACACGCCCACTGTTTCTACTCAAGCTGCCAATCAGCTGCATGAGTAAGACGCAAGCCCCTCCTTCAGCTGTCCAGTGTCTGTTTCTGATAGTAACCAGGCTGATTACTCTCATGACAGCAAAGCATCGAAACATTTGTTTCCAACGAATGCAGACGGGGTCAGTTCTGTCCAGATGATGTGGACTGAATCGGGTCTGGATTCTGAGTTAAAGCCACTGCACATGGAAAAGAACGTGTCAAAACTGACCCTGGTGGCTGCTCCAGATGGTGCTCGGGACAACGGTCCATCACTGGTGCAGGGCGTGGCCAGACTGATGACCACCACGAGGGGGGACGTCCCTACTTCACTGACAGCAGTAAGTGGGTTGAAGCCTGTTGGTGCACTTAGACGGCCATCACAAGACTGTTAGACCACTCGATAGTAAGTGGTGTGCTCCAATTTTCTTTTTTCTGTCCATGTGATTTTTTTTTTTTTTTTTTTTTTTTTTTTTTTTTTTAATCTCTTTTACTCTACACATAAATTTCCTTTTCTTTCACCAGACCAAAGAGTTTTAAATGAAACTTTTTAAATTAGATAAATTACTTGGTACAAAATGCAATTTTAAATATAGAAAATATTATACTACAGTGTTTCATTTAATATGAAAGTGCTAACATTTTAATTTAAAAGTATTAATATTATTATAATTGCAAGGAACTGACCAATTAGTAGGAAGACACATTAACGACAGCTAAATTGGAATAACACTACACATGTTCTGACGAATGTTATTGTTGTTAATTGTTTGAGTAATTATTGATATAAATATTGTACATATATGTGTGTGTGTGTGTGTGTGCGCGCGCGCGCGCACACACACACACACACACACACACACACACACACACACACACACACATATAGTAGGAAGTCTGAAAACAACCGATCAGTAACGTCATCCATTCTTTAAACTTTAGTATTTTTGAGAGCTTGTGAATCATTTTAGCATCCCTGCTAGCAACTATCTGTATTTATAACCTAGAGATGTAATGTGATTCTAGGCTGCTGGAGAGATATCCTGTGGAAACCCGGCTCTGCCGACTCCATCTTTGTCTCTGGTTCCATCTTCTTACTCCAGCACACTGCAGACTGGGGTGGTCCCGGGGTTTGCACCCCTCCATGCTTTGCCGTTCCCTGGGTTAAGTGCTGGCTCCAAGCTTCCTGGACAAACTCAAGCCATTCAAGGCACTGGTGTGTCGGCTCAGAACAGTTTCCAGCACGGCCTGGCGCTCGGTGAGTGTGTGTAGAAGAGCTGAAGCCTCTCGCTCTTTCTGTCGTGTTGATGTTCTTTTCCTTCTTCAGGAAGCTCCATGCTGGGCTCTAGTGATCTTCATCTTCTGTCTCTCCCCGTTTCCTTTCCTGCTCCTCTTCATACTTTAGCACCATGGCTCTTTGGTTTAGGTAAATGTGAGCGTGATGGACGATGTCTTTCTTTACCGTTACATCTCACTCTATGAAATCTCTCCCTAAATTCTAACCCTAACTCTTTCTTTCTTTTTTTATGTTTATTTTATATGTCTAATATAGCCCACTCCTAATCCAGTGTCTCTTTTTTTTTCCTGTGTCTTCTTTTCACCTGCTTTTCAAGCCATTATTTTTTTTTTTAGTTGTCTCTCTTCTTTTTTTTCTTTCTTTTCTTTCTTTCACAGTCTTTCTTTCTGTCCTTCCTACATTCTTTCAGTGTTTATCTGAAAACAAGACTCCTAACATTTGCTCCAATTGTGGTTCGTTTAAAAACGTTTTTTAATTTCTTTTTAATAAAATGTTATTGAATAAAATTAAATTATCCGACACTTAACCAAGTACTGTTTTACAGTCGCATTCTATATGTACATATTAGACAATAATGCTCGTGTTAACAATCGGTTGTATTTTAATACTAACTTTTTAACAAAATAAACTTTTGATTTTTTTTTTTTTTTTCAAATCCAGACGGAAGCCTGATGCATCCAGACGGAGCAAACGTCCAGCGACAGCTGCACTAATGACGAAAACACAGCAAATACACAACAGATCCCAGTACAGATTCGAATGAAAAGTTCAGAATTAATGAAATGGTGAAGATCAATAATATAGGGACTCTATCTTCTGTGTTCTGCTAATCATTTGCACTTATTGTTCAGAATTTGTCTGAATGATGGGAAATATTTTGTTGATCAAAAAGTTATATATGTAGTTTATATGAATTATTTAACGCAAGCGTACAGTATTTATAAACTAAAATGGGAACAATATCAATAGTCTAATTTTTGTTATTTAATAATCAAATAAAAATGAATGTTTATTTGAAGAGTTTAAGTCCGAGAATGTACCATTTTTGTTTTGTATGTCATATGGAAGCGATGATCTCAGGGGTGAGGAATGAAGGCTATCTTGTTAAAATAAAATGCTGTGAAATATTAAAATGTGCATTTCAGAACAATGTGACTTCAATGGATAATGACTGTATGCCGTTAAAAAAATAAACTTTCAAAAACATTTTATAGGTAGACTTGTTTTTCCTATCAGGGAGTGATTATGATTCTGCTTTATTTTAATTAGATTTGGATGTTTGCATCATGTTTATTTAAAACAAGCATCTTTGTCAGTCTTCATTTTAGACTCTATATTCACATTGATTTAAATTGTATAACGTGCAGCGCAGCTCAAGCTGAAGACAGACTTCTAATTGTCTTTGCTGCCGCGCGTGTCTCAGGCGCTAATTATTCCATCAGAAACATGCTTTGTGTAATACTGCCAATTTTAAAAACCACTTCATAGATAATCTATAAAAAGATCACGCCTTTCATTGGATATGTCTAACTATTATTCGAAGAATGAACAAATACATTAGAAGTCGAAGTGAAACTCGGATGAGATAAATTATAAACTATCACTGAAACGATTCATGGTTGAATTTTTGCAGTGAAATCTGTGTGTATGTGCATTTCTCTTTTCTCTCTAGCACTTCATTGTGTTTGTATTTAAGTGAAAGGCATTTTAAAGGTTTAGTTTAGTGTTCATGTATGTAACATTACAGAATTACGTGTCTATAAGTGATAAAAAAATCTAGTGTTTAATTTTAACGGTAACCCTTTTCCACATAATGTAAAATAAAAATAATAAATTACTTTACAGTCAGAAGTCTGTAGTGTTTTAGAATACTAAAGTCCGAGGAAGATTCAAGTTCAGTATCTGAATTACAACCTGTCTAGAAAGATGTTTTCTGCCTTTATTTCTGCCAGTAGTAGCATACAATCACCAGCAGAGGGCGTAAAAGGGGTCGTCATCATGATTGAACAACAGAGCATTCTAGGATTTGTAGTATTATCAGTACATGTGCCATTAAATGTTCTTAGCATTTTCAACATTCTTCAGTAGCACAGCACGGTTTTGTCCACTCACCAAATTTTACATGTCTCTTAGAGAGTGTTACTGACCATGGCTTGATTTCCCCACTCTCTCTCTTTCTCAGTGCACTGGTTGTGAATTACCTTTTTCCAAAGTTCACACAATATCACCTACTCGAGCAGATAACACACCTAATAACGAAGTGTGATTCTGCTCTCAAAGGTCAGCAGGTCTGCGTGGCGGTGCCAGCATGTTCCTCACCGTGCTGCGTCTCAGCTCTTGTGTGTGTTTATTAAGTCTTTTTGCGGATGGATCTGATTCCGAGCAGATTCTTCAGGACAACGGTGTTCTAGTGCTCACGCAGCACAATTTCAAAAAAGCTTTAAAACAGCACGCGGAGCTTCTGGTGCACTTCTGTGAGTATCTGCTGGATGATGAACAGATTAATTCTCGGATTCCTGTGGTGTTATTTATGATTATTTATTTACTATTTTATATTAGTAAGTACAGTAATTCGATTTTTTTGTTTATTATAGATGTGTTTATGTATATCGCATACTATTACTCAATATATTCTGTCTTGTTGTGACGTGCAATTTCCCCACTGTGGGACAAGTAAAGGTATTTTCATTAATTCAATAATTCATTTGTTCAATTTTTGAACTAGAAACCCAATTATACATAGTATGAGTGTTGGTAAATTAAGTTGGAATTATTAGTCACACAAAAAGTGACAAAAAAGATATACATACTTTAAGTGTTAATAAGATAAACAATGTAAATTATAGCTTGAAAGTCAATTTCTAAAACGTTTTTACTTAGCTTTTTAACATTTAATTTTCGTGAAAGTCAAATGCAATGCTTAGAAACTTGATTCTAGCAGCACTTGGTATTCAATTTAAGGAGAGGAGCAGTGGAGTGGCATATGTCCTTGTTGTTAATTTAAAAACCAGTTGGGCTGCAGCATTATACACACACACACACACACACACACACACACACACACACACACACACACACACACAATATTACCTCTGTGTTGGTAGAAATAGGAATAAAACGACAAATCAATGTTATCTAATAAGTTGGGTGTTTCTTTCTCCGTGTAAATGCTGTAGATGCACCTCTTTCTGGCCAGTCTCTTGGCTCTATTCTGGACTTCCAGGATGCGGCTCGCGCCCTTAAGGAAGCCGGATCTGTCGTGACGCTGGGAGGAGTGAACGTGAATAAAGAGAAGGACCTGGCGGCAATGCTCAATGTCACGATGGTGCCATCTTTACGCTTCTACCTGTCTGGAGACCGCGATAACCCGGTGAACTGTCCAGGTATGTGTCAAAAACAGATGTAAATGTGCCACAAAATACCAAATGTATATAGATGGATTTAAAAAAAACGTGTGTTAATTAATGGTTTACTAATACACTGTATGTATACATCTATGAATGTGTCACAAACTTTCAAAGTTGGTGTATTATTTTTGTACCAAATCATGTAAAATCTAACTACCAGTATAAATATTATTTGTATGCCTTTTTCTGTGAACACATATAATGCATATAATAATTAAAATAAACCGGTAATAAAACCACATTAATTTTGTTCTCAGTTCTTAAGAGCTCCACATCCATCCTGACATGGCTTAAAAGAAGGGAAGGTCCAAGTACAGAGATAGTCAACAGCTTCAGTCAGTTACAAACCTTCATGGCTCAAGACCACCTTGTGGTGCTCGGACTATTCGAGGTATTTGACTATTTACAATAAACTTCCTAACGTGGGTTGAATAAAGTTTCCTTCCATTCTTCCGCTTCCATTCAACTATCCATCAGTTTTCTACCTATGTTTCGACAGTCATCATTTCATCTGGATCCTTTTTTCCACTGAACTAGATTGCATAAGCTACTACGATGTTCTTTGAACACATAAAAGCCAAACTTTTGAACACTTTAGTAGTCTATATAAAATAACCAGAGAGTTTGTTTGTTACAGGATATTAAAGAAGGGACAGTAAAGGTGTTTTATGAAGCAGCGATGGACGTTGCAGACCTGCCGTTTGCAGTCAGTGAGAACAGGGAGATTTTCCGTGAATTTGAGAGCAGTGAAGACACGGTTGTGCTCATCAGAAAGGTGAGAAGACAATGAGCCGAAATTATAACACATTACAGCTTTTCTTCAACAAATGTCTAGTTCCAAGCAGTCACGCGACTAAAAGTTGGAAGCAGCACTGTGAAGAACGATCTTGTGCAATTTATCAAACACAATGAAATGGATCTTGTAACCGAATACAATGGAAAGGTAACGACAAATGGGTAAAAAAAAAATAATTGTGAAATATAGATAAAACATATGAACATGAACCCAAAAAGGAAGTGCTTTAGAATGATCTAGATTGTCTTTCCAGACAGCAACCAGGATCCTGAATTCTGAGGTGTTGAACCATTTGGTTCTGTTCATCAATAAAGCTGATAACGGAGATACAGAAGAGATCTGTCACGCTTTTAAAACTACTGCAAAAAAGCTCAGGGGGCAGGTCGGTGTGTATGAAACAGACAAACACACACACACACACACAGTGATATATACAATGGCCTAATATATATGGCCTATTGTTTGATCTTGTGGACTTTAACTAGGTTCTGTTCGTGCTGGTGGATGTCAGTGAGCCACGGAATGGCCGTATAATGGAGTATTTCCACGTTAGATCAGAAATGGAGCCTCAGGTTCGTATGGTGAATTTATCGGACCATGTTCAGTACCTGATGCCTTCGGATCAGTTCGACACACACAATCTTTTCCAGTTTTGTCTGAGTTACCTGGAAGGAAAAACCAAGGTGAGTTTGCTCGAGTAAATTGGTCTCATTTGCTAGATCGGGCCCCTAGTGGCCATATCTTGATAACCATAATTATAATATCATGATGCTTACATACAAGTCAAACAATTCCAGCATGATATTAGATCATTCAAATCTGAAACAATGACTGAAAATTGCATCTGAACTTTAAACACGTAAAGTGACTTAATGTCTATTTTGTGTAATAGCCAAAGCTGCAGAGTGAGCCGATTCCGGAAAACTGGGATGTACATCCCGTCAAAGAGCTGGTGGGGATGAATTTTGAAAAAGTGGCCTTCAATAACAAGAAAAACGTCATCGTCTTGTTCTGTACGTACAATAAAAATAAATGTGTACAAGTGAAAGAAAAAACACTTGTAGATTTAGGATCTAGATTAAAATGTAGTTACATATTACACCCATGAATAAACATTACAATGTGCAAAATTATATTCAATGAATATATATATATATACAGTACATATATTGTCGCAAAATTGTGCGACAAATTGAGAATTGTGTGACAATTTGTCATTTCTAGACGCTCCCTGGAACAGCGAGAGTGTAGCTCTCTTTCCACTGTGGGAGAATCTTGCAGAAAACTTCCAGAAAAATGAAGATGTTGTGGTGGCTAAGATCGACGTGACCGCCAATGATCTTCACATTCATCTAGAAGAAAAATATCCCTCGGTCAAATTATTCCCTGCAGTGTTTGCAGAAAGGGTGAGTCTCAAAAATACTAAATTATGTAAAAATACATTTTAAGAAAATGTAAAAAATGTTCCAGGTTATTCCATACGCCGGCACGAGAGACCTGATGGCGATAGTAACGTTCATGAAAAAAGAAATTGAAAAAGCCAAAACAGACCGAATCAAGGTACAACAGCACATTAAACAGTAATTCAGTTTCTGTTCATTCTGCAAATTGATTTGTGTATGATTCACAGGAGGAAATCCAAAGAAAGAAATATATAGATGCCCAGAAAACGGCACTGAAAGAAGAACTCTGATCGCTTTATATGTCCATCCAATTCCGTGAATGAACTGTGTGGAGTTACAAAAAGTAGTTTCTCACTTGAAAGAATTAGCAATAAACTATAAAGGTCCAAAAGATCCTAATGGGCCAATATAATTATGGCAACTAGAACAATTTAAAAAAATTGTTGAAGCCTCTTTTTAAAATATATATTTTATACTGACCCATTTTATGATTTTTAAAGAAGATTCAAATGCATAAAGCGGTAACAGTTTACAAGTTGAAACAATTTTAAGGATATTCTATTTCATTTAAATCTTAGTAATACACACACACACTTTGCATTTTATAGTAGATATTATTATTATTTTTACTTGGTCATTTTAAAAGTGTCAAGCTGAACAAGTGTGAATACTGTTGCCTCAAAAGTCCAGTTGGGTCAAAAAAAAGAAATGCCAAAAACTCATACACGGTGGGTCAGTAACACAGAAGGGATTAGAGTGGAAGTCAAATCCTACAAATAAGACATTTCCTGAACAAATGTTAGAAACTCTTGGTTTCCCAAACCCATGTGAAACTGGCGCGTGCCTGGTCCCAGCCGTGAAACGGAAGCTCTAGACGTGCAGGAGAGAGATTAAGCGAGGACCTAAAGAGATTAGCTTCAGTAAACGCTGAGATCCTTTAATTAGAACAACACGTAGACACGTGCGGATCAGATGCATCTAATGCTTGAAAAGCACTTGGGCTAAATTTATCTTGGTTAACTGTACTGTACCATCAGTTCATAACTTGCGATTGAGTCAATTATTTTGAGAAGATGCCAAAAGACCCAAACACAGCATGAAACATCTATTGATCACAGAAGATTGAGTTGTGGCCTTGTGGTCTTTGAATATCTTTGCTCAGTCTTGTCCTACAAGCATGATGAAGTTCTACAATCCCAGAGTCTGCAAAGGACCCTTTCAGAGAAACGGTTTACACTTCGGCCCATTATGCAACTAATGTGCGCTAATAAGATGCACGTGTTGGGCTTACCTAGTCCAGAAGACTAACACGCTACGCACTGGACAACACTATAAAAAGCCGATTCATCCCTTCAAGCCATTTCCACCGCAGCGCTGCCAGGAGAAAGAAGTGAATGTTGGCATCTCCGCTAGCTGGAAGCTGTGCCAGTCATGCAAATGCAAATTCCAAGCCTGTGCCGTTTTTTCCACTCTACAGTTCGAAGACCGAATTTTTGTCTTATGTGCTTCTCTATCTGGTGAAGATGCCTTTCCCTCCAGTGACAAAAGCCCAGACTCATCCCTGCCCCGCCAACCAGAGGTTGGCAGGACCTTCCCCAATCTTTCCAGACAAGACCACTGAGGAGAAAAATTTGGTGAAGGAGCGACTCAAGAAGTTGACCAAAAAGGCCACGCCACACAAGAGCAAGCTGCCCACCAGTCTAGCCACTGCTGGGATGAAGCTGGAGGGGAAAAGCGCCTGGATGACGACAACCAAACCAACTCAACAGTCGAATCTTCTGGCAAGCGCTTCTTCTAAACGCTCCTTTAGGAACAGCACCTCTGGCAGCACTTCAGCAACAAACTCCCCAGCGCCACTTTCAACCAAAAAGATCTTGCCCAACAGCATTTCCACCACAAGCATGGCTTCCAACATCATCACGGACTCCAGTAGTCCACAAGCCTACTCTGGATGCTTGGAGGCGAGTTCACTAGAGAACGGCGAGGCTCGGAACTTCACTCTCAACTTGACCCCTGAAGCCACCTTGCTTCTGCAGAAGCGATGCGGGAAACAACACCACGGAAATGTAACGGTGACACGGCAGAGCCATTTGTCCACCAAGTTGGCTTCTCGATCCAACATCCCAGTGCTGAAGATCTCTCTGCTGAACGATCGACACAAATACGACGATGTGGAATATGAAGAAGACACAGACTTGGGTGTGGATCAGAGTGTTCTGCTGAAGTGTTCGGAGTGGCTGCGAGGGGTGGAGAATGCCGCAGGAGCCACGGTCCAAACTCGTATGGGAAGCCAAAAGAGTTTCTAGTGAAGATCTGAAAGAGCTTCGGATGGTGCATGTACCATTTAAAGGGAGGACATTCATGTTTTGGTTGTTGTCTAATGTGATCATTACATTGTCTATGAAAGACTTATGGCTTAATCCTTTAAAATGTGTTGGGAGTGGAATCCATGCATTATGTTAATTTGTAATTACTCCTTTAAAAGGCAGTCTACTGTACAGTATTTGTAAACAACCTCATGGTTTTTGGTCCATAAGAAGGGAATCTGAAGCATGGCTGATGCCTGACTGAGGAAGGACTGGAGCTGGACTAAAGCATGGCTGATTTATGACTGCAACATGACTGAAGCATGGATGACAAGTGACAGATGCATGACTGGGGAATGGCTGAAGCATGACCAAATCATCGTTGATGTGTGATGGAAGCATGATAGATGTATGACTGAATTGTGAAGCCTGTCTTGTCATGTTACAAAGATTTATACAATGAATATGCAGTGGCAAAACAATTGAGTTTTATTCAATAAACTATCATGCAAAACTACTGCTAGATTTTTTTTCCCCAAATACATAATTTTTTATTTTGATTAATTAAAATTTTGACTAACTGCTGAATTTTGTGCACAAGAAAATTGACAAAATCTGCCACAGTGTTGGCACAGTGGTGAGAAAAGCCAGGCTGATTTTTAAAGTTTATCCCAAAAATGGGAAACAAGGTAAATTTCAAGAAATAGTGACACCTTTATTTTGTAAAAGGCAGATATGTGGCTCACATCTTGAGTTCTTACATATCGTAAAACCTCTAATAGAACAGCATGGCAGTCTAATTTTCAATTCTTCTGTCAAAGTTGCATTCTGTTAGAGGTGTCATTACTAGATAGTTTTATGATATTAATTTTTAAAACAGAGAACATCTTCTGTGGGCATGAGCGCAGAAGATGAATAATAGAGAGGTGAACTAAAACAATTGCTCCTTTTTCGAACACATGATTCTTAGTAGCGAAGAATTAGTGAAGATGATCTCAGAAAATATCTACAAAAACATAAAAATTGTTGTGTTGGTGATTTGTGTGGATAAAAAAACGACGCCTTCACTTTGATCACAAACTTCCATCTTCTCGACCTTGACTCAAGATCATTTTCATGATTAAAATTATTTTACTGGAGAAAAATTTCCCTTTCAATGACCAAGCAAAACCAATGCCGCACTCTGAAAGGGGATTTGCATGTTTTGCATCCATTGAAGGCCAGTGAGCAGAAAGCAAGTCTACAATAAATCCTGGTGCCAGATTTGAGTAACAAAGCAGTCTGAAAACTCCACAACCTCACAACCAGGTGTGTGTGTGTGTGTGTGTGCATGCACGCACAACTGCTGTGAAAAAGACAGTGAAGAGGTGGAAAGACGGTAGGTGGAAATAGCTTCATATTGTAATCAATTTTCTCACTCTGCATGTTTTACTTCTATGTAGCTTCAATTATACCTTTGATTGAAAGGCTTTTGTAGTCGTTAAAAGTAACCAACAAAAAAAAAGCCTTGTTTTAATGTGTAAAAACCCTGGGTATTTTTGCAATAAATGCCACACTGAAAATATGTTTTGTGTACAACACTAAAAATATATAATGAAAGTGAGTTAAGTAAATGTGTTCACTAAAGTGTAGAGCATTTCTTTATTGTCGAACAAAAGAAAAATATAACTACAGACATTTCAGATGGACGAGTTGGACGAGACTCAGTTGAAGAATCATGTGGACAGTCTGAAACAGCAACTACATTTAAAAAGAGATAAAACATCTGTCTCTATTCCAGAGTGAGTTTAAAACATGTATATGCATGTATGCGTTAAGTATTACACTTTACATAATATTTCACTTTTAAACTGACAAATTCAATATATTCTATAAATTCTGAATATATAGAATTTATTTAGATATATTTGTGTGTGTGTGTGTGTGTGTGTGTGTGTGTGTGTGTGTGTATATATATATATATATATATATATCTGTATGTGTTAAATTCTTGTGTTTGCACATATTGGCAGACTAACACAATGGATGGAGGAGAAAATGGCCGAAGATCCGTTTCTCAACCCAGATGCATTCAAGAACAACCCGTGGGTTGAGTCGAGCAAATGTGTTGTTCTCTAACAATAAACTTCTCACTTACCACTGAACAACATCAGCGAGTTCATCCACTTTCTTCAGCTTTTTAGAAAAGCATCTTATGATGATGAGTAGCTACACTGTACATTCATACATTTTACTGTTAAAGAATATCTCTGCGCTAGTGTCTGACCATCAAGTCATAAATAAAAACAAATGTATTTAGTGAACAAAAATGAATTTATACACATGTAATCATCTTTTTAAATCCAGTAAAAGCTAAACACCCAATCCTTTTTTCATTTTTTCTTACCAAAGTTTTTTGATAATACAGCACGCAAATCAGAACATTTAGTTTGAAATTACATTTGCTTCTGAAGGTTTAAAGTAATTCCCGGATATAAACGTTTCTACGCACGGCATTTGACACGCCCTCATTAAAGCGGAACCAGACGTCACTGTTCCCAACAGCTTTGCCGAGTTGTAGAGCTGCTCCTGATTTACCGTCTTCCCCTGCAGGAAGAGCACAGAACTGCAGTCAGCTCATGCTTCCGTTACTAAATGTAATAAACAACCTGAATTCCAGAAAAGTCACCATCTTCCTGTCTTTACTACAGAAAGAGTATGTCCTTTCATGCAACAGACATTGAATCAGTTAAATGGATTAGCTGCGAGACGCTTCCCAGCGGAATCATTTCATGTCTTGCTTATTTTCCCAACCATTTTGAGACAATGAATTGAATGGGAAATGATCTGATTTAATGAATTCACTTGTGAATTTTCTGGTGAAGCAATCTTTACGTTATTAGCTTTTGTGACTTGATTTTTAATTTCTGTTTTACAACTTTTCTGGAACCCACGTTTCAGTTTCTGTAAAACTTGCCTGTAGTAGTCACAACGGGCTTCTCCTTGGGTGCGATGGCTCGGCCAAAGAAATCCAATTCGGGCTACAAGAGATACACAGGATATTAAAATTGTGAACACAAGTTGCTGAAAAGGTGAATATTCAAATTGGGAATTTATACAGAAAGAATGTGAATAAAACAGATAATTCTGGTGCTCGATCACTAAAGTGCCTTCATTACAGTTTTTCTCAGTCGCTTTAGTACAATTCTCAGATCAGAATTGAAATTCTCAAAACTATTTGTTCAATCTTCACATCATGATGTCACATGTGCACATCAATTAAGCAGTTTCTCACTTCTTTGAACAAGTTGTAATTGCTTTGGTACATCATGCAAATGATTATGCACAATTCTCTGCTCTTTGATACATTATCAATTGTTTATGTCATGTTGATCAAGATGTATTATATAGTTCACTGTGCAATAGTATTACTCCTCAAAACACCTAGTCATTAGTTCATCGAATAAGTCATTAACTGCAAAATGGTTGATCAAGTTGTCATAATGTGACTGACAAACATTTATATACATTCACCATTATGTTTTGTTTCTAAATCTGTCCTGAATTGGCAACTTGCTCTCAGGTGACTTGACTTCCTCTAACAAAGGTGCATCTCATTGACAATCAATGGTCAAGTATATACTGTATATGGCTGAAGCACAACACAGTGTTCTATGTCTGACAATGGAAAGACAAGGAATTGGACTGTGATGTGGACGAGAATTTGTGGCGTAACATACAGGAATGACAAGAGGTGTAGGAAGACCACACCAATTCCTACTGCACTGCCTGTACTGTTGTACAGAATAGTGTCCTATCTTTTTTTTCCCTTTGTGTTACTGTTTGCAGTGGGTTTTTTCTATGTTGGTATGACATGGTCTGTCAACAAATTACAATATAAACAATAAAAGTATAAATGTGAATCTTGTCCAGTCTCTTGCAATCAAACAAAAAGGTGTAACTTACATTTCACAATGATACATTGTCATCAAAACTTTAGCCATAGTTTACATCAGAACCTCCCTCTAAAGTACACAGTTATATTGACAACATGACTAAGTGATTTGACTGTCTTGTTCGTAGGCAATGACACAAGGACTTGACATTCTGATAGCACTGACATGTTCAATGACATAAAGACTTAGTTTTGAGAGATGAACTAAAGATTTTGAGGAAGTTACAGGCTTTTGCAAGATACCCATAGTGTTTTGCTGTTTGTACAAATTGTTTTGAGAAATGCACACACAGATTTGCAAACTTCAATTCTGATCTGAGAATTGTACTAAAGCAATTTACTTCACATTACAGATCATTGTACAAACTTCACACTTTTCCTGGGAATCGAAACCATCTTGGTGTTGCAATCATTTCCTCTAACAGAAAAGCCCAATCTGACACACTCTTGTATCTGTAATGCGTTGTAAGTCGCTTTGTACAGAAAATCCTACAGGTTTATGAATCATCTGCTCATTTGTTCATCAATAATAGGGAATGAATTCATAATTTTTTACCCGGCTTTCAACCACAGTCTGTCTGACAATATTCTCCAGGCGCTGCTGGTGGTTCCTGCTTGTTTCTTTTTTCACTTCGGTTTTCTTCTCATTTTGTGGTTTTTTCACCGCTTCGGTCTAAACACAAATTTTTGTGTTTAATCAACAAATTAAATTTTATGAAACAAAATTGCAGTTTATTGCAGAGAAGTGAAATGTACTGTATCACTGTCTTCACAAAAATTACTTAAATTGCAGCTACTGCAAAATATTGTGGAAAAAATTGGTGATATTACATTTCATAAATACCACCCACCCATAATGCAAAAATATAATGTTAAAAATATCCGTACACTGGATAAAAACAATCAAACAAAAATCCAAGTTTATAAAATTAAAACAAAAAGTTTCTTTTGTTGCTGTATCTCACTTTTTGAGGATTCCGCTTCTGTTGGGCCTTCTCCATCCTCCTCATCCTCTCCAATTCCGTCTCCCTGGCAATCAGCTGCTTCACCTGATAAGTTAGTTGTCGTCGAGGAGCCAGATTTGGAAAACGAATCACGTCTTCTACATTGCTGGGGAAAAACAAAAGTTGTTGTATATGAATAAGAGTTCATGACCACAGCAATGTGTTCTGATGTGACAGGCGCTGAAGCAGGAAGGACAAATCAAACCTTGTTACTTCTACAAGAATAATAAAGTGAATATTTTTACATTTTCATTTTGATTGTTTACTTTCCACCTTTTTGATTGAGTAGCATTCCCAATTTAATTGTAACCCAGCAATATAAATTCGTAACATTGTTTGAAATAGATTTTCTTGATTCAGTCAAGACTCTATTCTAAACAAGCAGTGAGTAATGTGTTTATTGTATACTGTCAGCCTATCATCTATTCTCGCTATGAATTTGTCGTTTAATTGACATACTGTACGGGACACAAGTCACTGTACACTGCACATCCAGCGGTTTAAAACAGTTGAGTTGGAAGTTGAAAAGAAATTGGGGGTCTACTGTCCTTAATAAATGCAGAAAACAAACTAGATCTTCTCCAGATCCACACGGACCTAAAAACCGCTCAAATCCAATTCTTGTATTTTAATTTCAGCTTAGCCGAACACACACCCGGAGCCACTTCCTTTGGCAGAGATTGCTAGCTTTGGTAAGCATGACTCCATGCAGTCACTGTCACTAATCAGACTGTGATTGAAGTAAGTGGTAATCCACGCACAGGACTGTGGCTCAGTTATACACTGGTTGGATCAAAAAGTGCAAGTGGAAAATAACAAAAAATGGAGGAGCCAGTGCATCTAGATGCATCTTAATCTCTCAGGACATGATGCTGCTTTGGAGAAAAGAAAAAAAATAAAATTAAATATGACCTTAATGCATTGCAAAATATTCCGAAAGAAAATAAAAGATGTGTGTTTAAAAAGCAGTTCAAGGTATAGGACGGCATGAATGATAGTGTCTCCATTGGTGTGAGATTAAACGACGTGGAAGTTTGTCATGAGAGACCATTTTCCATAGATAAGCATACATACAATCTTCATACAGAAATAATGCAGTAATCTAAAGCCTGAATGATCAGTTCAATTGTTTTTTAGCTTGTTGCTTGAATTCAATACATTTAGTACAGTCGGTTTTGGTTAATCGACCACGTTGTAAAGCAATTACTTAAGACTTTCTCCTTATAATCCTCTGCAACCCGAGCAAACGTTGCCGCGCCATAATCCCATTTGTCGCTGACCAGACGTCACAGCTGTACGTGAGCAACGTGTGCTTCTTTTTTTTCTCTTAGGTTCTTTGGCCCTATTAAACAGGTGAGCCAAAACATATAATTAATGACTAAAAAAGCTAATAATATTAGACTTATAAAATAAGGAGGGCAGCAAATAATATTAATTTGATCACTTCCACTATTTTTCTATATATTACAGAGGATTTTTTTTCTTATTTCTATCTAAAACAAAAAGAAAATCTTTTTTCGACGACGTAGCTAGTAGAAAATTGTTGTCTGAAAACGTTTAATTTTGTTTCATTTTTCAATTAAACAATATAATTGCACAAATAAATACAAAGCTTCTCCTACAACTATTTTAATTTCGCAATGAAGACACTGGTTTTCTATAATATGTAAAAGCTTCTGCTTTTGTGTGTAACTATATAGCATGAGATGTTTCAAATGCACAACTTAGACAACTTCTCAAATTTTGGTCAAAATATCAGTCCATACGTCTTATTGTTGTTGATGCCATTGCATCCTAACATAACTGAAACTGAGAGCAGCTCTCACTTGTGGAATTGGATCTATCACCTCGTGTCGGCAATGGCACATGGCATGTCACTAGTCTCCTCTCCAGCTCTTCCAGCATCACACTTGTGCGTACATGCCAAGAAAGCTTGGATTTGCAAAATTGACCATGTTCTGGGCTGAGTTTAGACTGAGACTTTTCACATTAAGAAAAAAATGTGCTAACATGCACGTAATATGCAGCAGTATGTGTGACATCAGGACGAACGGAACAAAAACAAGAAATCATAATCAATGAGTCCCGTTATAATTTCGATCGATTAAATCGATTAATTGTTGCAGCCCTAGTAATAGGATTTGTTTTGTTTCTTTCGGTTTGAATAAGCAAGAACTCAACCAGAACTGGTTTAATTATGTAACCAGAATCGAATTAATTTTATCATTTAATTTGATATTATACTTTCATTTACAATTTATAAACATTCTATCAATCACTAGAGACAAAGTTAGAAGGTGTCTATTTTAGTGAACATTTCATTAAATAGGCTGTTACTCTTGTTGATTTTACTCACGGCTCCAGGACGTAAGTGTACTGTCCTTCAGGGGTTCGATCTTGTCTGTAGGTCAGGTTGTAGTTGATCATGGTGTCAATCAAATCACAGAGCTGCTGCTTTTCTCTGGTGCTGTAAAGCTGAGGATTCACCTGGTAAATCGGGAAACGCGCTTAAAACAGACCGGACTGTCTCAACATGTAGGCACATTTACACTAGAGCCTTCACACACAGTTAGACATTTCACTTACTGGTCTCAGTTTTGGGGAGATGAGCTCCAGCAGAAGACTGAGGATGTCCAAGCAGAGTGAATTTATGCAAATGCGGTTCTGCACGGAAGCTGGTATGTCGTTCAACATGGAGAGCAGTGCATTCTTGATGTGCTGGGATTTTGTTAAAGCCTGGAAATGCATTAGAGACATTGTTATACATAATTAAAATTATTTATTATTTGAACGAGACAAAAGAACATCTTTAGCCTTGAAGTTTTATTTATTTACAGGTGTTCAAAGTATATGAAGTCGCTTTTTTAAATTGATATCAGTGCTAAAGTAGCCAGTTTTAGATGTATAAATCAAAGCTTAAATGGTTTTAATCTTGAATCAAAAAACGAATTAGCTTTTTTGTAGTTAAGCAAAAAACTTTGTTCATTTTTTTTTCATTTTACTTTGTGTTTAATGTATTTTGATTTGATATATTGTTTAGAATACATTGGCATCAGCTTCATTGATGACTTAATGGCAAAATTAAGCTTCAAACAAGAACAAGCATATGTACATCGAAGCTGTGTGATGCTATACAAATTAAATATTCCAAATTACAACAGAAGTTTCTACATAATTTAAAGACTCAAACTTTCTGATGGACAAACGCACAAAAATAATTAATCAGTGTCTCTCTCGGGTTAAAATTAAAAACACTTTACAGTAATGGCATTCTGAGCTTTTTGGTCGGTGTGTTAATCGTGGTTGTATGTCTTGATATGAGTAAGTAAATCCATTTTTACCCTAGTGTAGGCTGTATTTACAAAAGTTGATTTTCTGGGTATTGATTCTCTATTTTATTGGTCAATATCGGTAATATTCAATATTATATTGTTCTAATGCATTATACTGTTCTAATGCATTACATACATTATGAGAAATATAGTGAAACTGTGATGCTTCTTCCACCTAATATTCAGCAAAACTGTGCACTCTGACTCACCTCATAGTGGCTGTGTGGGTAATTGATGCGTGGAACTGAGTTAGCAGCGAATAAGTGATGAAAAGCAGCGGGCAGGAAAGGCAAGTAGCGCATTAGGGAATAGTTCTGCCCGTGTAAAATACACTCGTTCAGCAAGTCGGAGAAACACAACCAATCGAGACCCGTACACACCCCCAACATTCCCGGGTCTTTCAGCTTCATGCACAGGAAGTTGTCATACAAGCCCTAGAAGAAAACAGAACGTAAGAAAACGGTTTCCCACAAAAGATGTGGGGATCTGAGTCACCTGAGAGAGTTTTTCATGCTCTCCGTTGGATGAAACCACATGTAAAATGTGCTGAAGTCTCTGCCCAACATCTCTGAAACCAGCCTCATCCATGCCACCAAAAGGATCTCCACCGATTCGCTTCCTAAATCAAAACCATCATAGCATTACAAACAATGGGACAAATAAATCCCCCGTGCAACGTTCTGTGAGTTTCTAGGTCTTCATGTGTTTAATGTGTATCACATATTACCTTTCACCAAAAATCTAACTTTTACAGTTTAACTTTATTGCCGTTTATTTTACAGTTTGATTATTTTCAATGTGTTGTTTATCGTTTCAATGTAGTAAATTTACTATACCACTTTATTTCTTGTGGTTTATAGCGGAATCACACTTTCTTCCAATCAAGGTCAAATCTAAACTAAATGATTCATCAAGTTTACAGAGAATGAACTCCTATTTATTTTATAGTTTTTCATCTAATGCAGTTATTAAATCTGATAGGTGTAAAGTAGAGACATTTTTGGCTGATATTGGACTTTTTGAGAAAACCAGGGACAAAATTTGGCCTTTAGCTCCATAGTTTGTATAAATAATTAAAAAACATAAAAGCTAAAAATGCCATTTAATCAGTGATGTGAGTCCAAGTACCTTTTAACACGAGGAAGCTGGAAGATTTCCTGCCAAACAGAGAACAGCCCCTTGTTTTGGTCTTTTAGTCCCACTGACATGGAACTAATACTGCGTTGATCTAAATGCGTTTGTCCTCGGCTGTGTAAAAACTTCAGAAGCACTGAAAGTAAGTAAAACAGTTTCTGATCTTCTTGAACATCTCACCTGTAGAGTGTTGATACAAGAGCGAATGTCGTTGTCTGTTTTCTCACACAAGGCCATTAGCGTGCCGGTGTCTGCCTTCATGCCCTGACGCCGTGTGATCTACAGACAAAAGCTCATCAGCGATCTTGTGTAGCTTTCAGCTTAGACATGTTTATATCGCATGGTTTACCTCTGTCAGCCTTTGGGCCAATCGAGACGGCAGTGTTTGTGGGAATGATAAAAGGAACGCCTGCTGTCTCAGCGGCCTCAAAGCTGGGACATAACTGACAAGACGACACTTATTTAAGGAAAATTAGTTCAATGTAATCACATACATAGTTTAGAGTCACACTAATGCAAAACGATAACAATATTTCCTACAGTAAAAATATGCGAGAAGAAAAAAATACATCTGTCACGTTCTTATGATACCAAAAACACTTGATACCAAGATATATTATTATTGATGACAATTGATGACAGAAGAAGATGGAAGAAGACTGACATAAAGGCCAGAAGGAGTAATAACAATAAGCAATGAATGAAGACGAAGCCAATCTTACAGGTCATTACAGATGCAGATGATTGGTCGAAGCAGCACAGATTGTTTCTTCTTAGTTTTTTTCAAAGTACTGGAACTGGATTCCTCTCCATCTTTGCCATCTTTCCGGTTTAAGGTGGCCAATAATATGTTGATGGCAGCCTAAGCCAATCAGAGAACCGACTGTGTGAGAAGTGACAAGACACGGCGAAAAACTAGTGTGTTTAACTTGTTATACTGCGATAACAAAAAGTCCCCTTACAGCAGGAGCACCATCAATTTCATCAATAATGAGGCAGTTGGGCTTTTCATTGGCACCAAGGACAGACTTCATCTGTGTTGCGGTGTCTATACGTTTCTGAAAGAGCTCTGCGCTGCGGTCATCACTGGAAAATAATTTAGCAAATATTATACTAGACCCTTTTTCATTGAGGTTTAATATAAAGATTAAAAAAATACCAGGATTTACCTGGCGTTGATTTCCACCACATTGTAACCAGCGTGCTTGGCGATGATGTGAGCTAGTGTGGTTTTACCCAGTCCAGGAGGACCAGACAACAGTGCGACCTGCATACAGTAGTAGGGATTAAACACGAGAATACTAAAGCAAAACTATACGACTATCAAAAGTGTGTACAGTAATCCCTCGTTTATCGTGGTAGATACGTTCCAAGCACGTCCGCGATAGGTGAATTTCCTACAAGTGGAGGCACACAACATTTACGTATTTATTTAACACTTATTCAGACTTTTAAAACACTTTTTCCGCGTAGTATTCTTTATTAAAGTAATGTTAACAAACACCTCCCCACCGCACGTGTCGTCCTCGCGGAGATATTAATTTTCAAAGTGTTTGAATGAGGGAAATCGGGCGGGAGCGCTGGGGCTCGTGCGGTAATGTGCCCAGTAGCCGTAATGATGTTGACGGGTGACGTCAGACCGAAACCGAAAGGACGAGAATGTAGCTCCGACGCCGTTTGATCATCTCTTTGGTTTGCTTTTGTGTTATTTAAATGTTTTGTAACGCTCTCCACAGGGTTGCCCGGACGGGAAATAACAATGCCCATTAAAGGTTTTGGTGAGCTTCACATCCTCTGCCTTTTTATTTTTGGCGACCCGTGGCCAGGCTGTCGCATTACATCGGGAAAAAAATGGATCCGCATATATACGTAATAAAGAAAAAACCGAACCGGAAGTAGCGAGGGATTACTGTAGTATGAAATGTGGTTTGGTTTATAGGTTTAAATTATTTCTTAAATATAACAATTATTTACTGGTATATACTGTACGTGTATTAGTGGTGTGTTAACAGTGTTAACGTGAGACTCTTACCACGTAATGCAACAATTATTGCTGTTATTCTATACTGTAAAGTCAGGTTAGAAACGTATGTGTCACTCACCTTAAATTTTGGTCTTTTGTACTGGTCTAGTTCTGCCTCTAGTATTTCTTCTGTGATTTGTGTTTTAGTTTTAAAACGCTGTGACTGGTTTTGGCCTTGTGCGTTTCTAAAATTTGGTCTGACATCTACAGCGACAGGACGGGGTTTTCTCTCTCGACCGAAGACCACGGTGTCCCAGAGTTTCAGCCACTTCAGCAAACAACGGTTTGTGAACTACAGGGGCAATCAAACCATTTCGTGAACACTCCACAAACAGCCACCAATCATGCTGGGATAAACGGTGCTTACATCATCACTCAGCAGATCGGTGTAGTGTTGTGGTGAGAACTGATCCACCCACAAACGAGATGAAGAGTTTTCATCTTCCCCACCATCACCATCCACACCAGAGGCTGTCTGCTCATCTATGAGAATGTCTGGATTTATCGCACTGAAGGATACATAAGAGTGGATTAAAGAAAGATTACAGTAATAATATATATATAGTACCAAATAACACAACAAAAAAGACCACATACCTATTTATAAGCTCAGACAATCGTTGGGATTCCTCCACTACTTTTTGGTGGATCTGAAATTAAATAAATCCTTAAATGTGATTTCTATCTCGTCATTTCTTTTCACTTGCACTTACTCGCTCTGCAATCTGCGCTCTCATGACTTCAATGGGAATTGCGAGAAGTCCCAATCCATTCAGAGAATTACGGAACGCCCTTGGGTCTGGTTCCTGTTGAGAAGAATGACAAAATCCAAAACCAACCCGTGCAAAACTCATATTTTGAGTTTGACAGATTAAGCACCTTGTTCTCGTCTTCTTTCTTGCTAAGGTACACTCTGTTCCCGGAAGAATCAGTGACAGTGATATAATCTCCCATTGCTGGCACACGTTTCTGCGCATAACGTTTTGTTTCTTCAACTCTCTTTGGCGTTTCCTGAATGGAGGCAAATCCACTGATGTCCAATATGTCCTCTGTGGTTATCTTGATGGCTGCTGGTCGGTCGGGACTTAGTGTCAGAGAAAGTCCAGGCCTGAATAAAGACGTGTACACGTGGAGCAGAAGATTTAATCCAAACGGACGCACACTGCATTACAGTTTATGCAATTGTACGTGATTCATGCTTTTCATGTAAAGTGAATTCCTGAAGTACAGGAAAGACTCAATAGGTTCATCCTATTTTTGGAAGATTCCTAAAAATTCACTAATGTAAGATTCCAAAACATTTTGATTAATTTGAAAAAAAAAAAAAAAAAATGCAGTATTGTTAAACCGTGAAACTTTATATTTAGATCAAAATATGTCTCTTGTTGGCAACACCAAAAGAGGTGGTCTTTTTTGGAAAAGTTTTGATTCCCAGAGAAAATAAAAACAATAATAGTAAAGACTATAATATAACATAGATTTCTTGAGTAGGTGTAGGGCTTAATGCACAACATAATCATGTACCTATGCATCTCTGATTGGCCATAAACCTCAGGGGAAGATGGAGGGGTGATGTCATCACTTCCTTTAACACCAAACTGAAGCTTTTTTGCCACATCTTGTCTCCTTTTCTTTGGTTTAGGGGCTTTAAAAAAAAGCCAAAGCCAAACTCAAACATGTACATTTGCTGTCCAACTGCAAATCAGTGTAACCGTTTTCATTGTGTGTAAAACAGGATACACCAACTTACTCAAGGATTCTTCTTCCTCAAAGACTGGAGGAGAAAAGCTTTCAGATGCGTTGAACGGACACAAGCTGTTCGCAGACTTGCTCGAAGGAACATCTCCTGATGCAATGGCTTCCTCAAAGGATTGTGTGGTCGGATCCTTTTTGCGAAACTCTGATACTTTTGCTGTTGGTCGAGATTGTACTGCACAAATAAAAGCAGACATCATAGACAATAAAAATGATAATGATTTACACCTCTCTTTCTCAATATGTGTGTACATTTGCATATGTAATAATCTCACATAAACACACACGAGTAACACACACAAGCACAACACATCATTGTGTAATTGAATATCATAAGTGACTTATTTATAAGTATTAGTAGTTGAAAACACAAAAACATTTTTTTAAACAATTACGCACACGTTTGAACAAAAGGAAACCATTTTGGACTTTTGAACGAACATGCCATGACATACTTAATAGGTTCTGTTAATGTAAGATTTTGTGTATTTAACCGGACAGACAGAAGACAGAAACTAACTACAGTACTAACTACCAGACAGAAACTAACTACTTACGCTCAATTTCAGCCATTACTTCCAACTCATCTGCGAACTGCTGTTCAAAATCATCCTCGATACCGTACATTTCGTCATATTCGTCCATCGCAGCGTATTTTGCACTTACACGAACCGCAATTCTAAGTATACAGAGCAGTAAATCTGACAAGTGGCAAAAATATTTCGCGCAATATTTTGTATGCAAGTACTTCCGGCTCAAAAGGTTTTACATCCGCGCGATAAAAGTCTTATTCAATTGGACGTCTAAAGTTACTTGTGTTTACGGTAATTGTATTATTGATTTCTTTACAGTATTATTGAGTGTATTTTTTGTCTCAAACAAAATGTTTAGCAATAGCGAATATTTTTTTAGTTTTGGGAAACGTTTTAAATTCAACCATTATTTTAATTTAAAGTTGATCACCTTTAGCTCTAACAATCAAATCGGTGTTTCACCAGAAGTTTTTTTTTTCTTTTTTCGGCGAATATTTAAAACGGGACTGTCCAGCTCTTTATTAATATGAAGATAGTCAGAAAATGATCCATAATAATTTTTAAACTCGCAATTGTTCAAGAGTTCATTGAAATTTCAGTGTTAAAGTTTGATTGTTTTTTTTAATTAGCAATAAAGTCATTAAAGATTTCTAAATATAATGGTTTTATATTGGCGTTGTCACGCCGGAAAATCCAAAACGTTCCGTATTGTGGCTTAAATGAACACACGACAAGTAAATAAAAGTTTTTTTTTACACAAATAATGCCTGCCTCACTAAAACTCTAGTTCAGTCATCATTCTCGTAAATAATATAAAGATTAGTTGTCTGCACCAATCATGTAGCGTCAGAGCCACTGCGGTCAAACACTGATCTGCAACGTAAGGTAAAAATGACTAATTTGATGAAATAAATTAAATAAAATCAATTAATCCCCAAACGTTAACAATTGTTTTTTTTTCGAGGAAACTGCTGCCAAAAGCTTTCATTAAACAATTTACACGATTTTTTTTTCAACAACAGCATTTAGATCAAATATAGACAATTTGTACATGCTCACCGTTTGAAGATATTCTTACCGATAGATGGCAGCAGAAATCTTCAAACGGCGATAGAATACGTGACACGTATATTTATGTATTCATTCATTTAAAAAATGATGTTTAAATTCAATCACAGGGTGGACGTGTCAAATAGCGATTCTATCTAGTTGCTTGAAAACATCTAGTCTATTTCACACTCAGTATTAGAAATTATTATGAATAAAAAAGGCAAGAGGTGGTTATCCCAAGTTATAATTCATAAGTCACAGTGAAGACGCGCTAAAATACAGTACATACTACTCAGAGGATTGCCGTTGAATTTGTGAACGAAATTTGCAGTCGCCATGTCGCAAACTCGGCCTCTGATCCAATCTGAGATACTGTATTATATCGTCCCGGATTATAAAAAAAAGTGCCAAGGTTTTTAACGGACTACGGCCATGAGATTCACCTCATTTTCAATTCTATTGGCGTTTGTTGTGGAACAAGCCGCTTAGCAATCGAATTTGACAGTCACAAAGGCGTCGTAATTGGAGTCTGTCGCGTTTCATTCCATGTTAACATATCAGAAACTTACTCAAATGTAATGCGGAAAGAACCACACACACGGCCCGTCTGTAGCAACTGGCAATTATAAATGAATTTCACGGTATAGGCTTTTAATGCTAATAACATTCCCCTCCCTGCTGGCTTGTGAACGAACGGGCCAGTCAAACTGACAAACAGGGCGCGAAAACCTGTGGTGTGTGAGAGACACGAGGACGGTCCGTGTGTTCGCGTGCCCTTCTACTCTACTGAATGTGAGAGGGAGGGAGAGAGAAAGATGCGAAAGAGAAAGGGAGAAGAACGAGAGAGAGAGAGAGAGAGAGAGAGAGAGAGAGAGAGAGAGAGATCAGATTGCATCTCTTTTGTTTAACCAGTTTCCCAGTTTCAATGAGCTAATGGAGCGGAAGAGATTGGCGCCCCGCGGCTGAAGAAGGCCGACAGAAGCGCCGAATGGGAAAAAAAGGTGTCAATAAATGCGTAAAAGACAATGAGCTAAAATACACACGCTTTATTGAGAGGACAAAGAGGGACAGATGGAAAGTGAGGAGGGGGTTCAGGCCAGTGACAAGACCCCTCCGCGTTTTATCAGAGTGTTGAGCGGCAGTTACAATATTGTCCCGGAATGATTTAAAGCGCTCCGGGACGCAGATCCCCAGAGTGAATAATTTAGTCTTTTTATTAACTTGAGCAAACAGAAGCGGTTTTTAATTAACCAGTTAGATTTGAGAACAAAGGCCAAATTTATCAATTAAAGTAGTTATTGAGTAATGCAACACGTTAGACTTGAGATGACAATCTACAGCATTTATTTTACAGTAAATACGTCTTTTGCTGCTTTGGGGCGCGAAACAACCCTTAAAAACAACAAGAGAGGGGCAGCAAAGGCAATTCATTAGGAATTAACCTGTCTCGTCTTAATTAAAACATTCTCGTTGGTTTACAGTGCGGAGATTGGGGCGTCTCCGGGGTGTCGGGTGTTCTGCGTGCGGCAGATGGCCGCGCCGGCCGAAAATAATAGTCGAATCTCCCCCTCCCATGCTTCATTGTACCAGATCTGAACAACCGTGTGCCCGCGAACCACCAGGGGATTAGAACAGCGCGGATAACAAAGAGATATTAACTATTCACGGCCCCCACGATCGACCCATGTCACAGCACATCAAGAATCTAATTCAACCCGAGGTGGATGACACGAGTCACCGCCAGAGTTGCATAATACATGTTTTGGCTATTCGATAAAAAAGCAAATACCGTTTATAGATATACATAAAATGGCACCATGTTTATACAATTTCCTGTTTTATGAATGTACTGTCACTTTTTCATATAACACGATTATTTAATTTCAAAATACTCTTGGGCTGCATAGTTGCAAATCATTCATTAATTTCCTAAACTTGTTCTGTTTTTGTGTTATGGGGAGCTGCTGGTGAAGTCTCAAACTCACGCTTACCGGTAATCTCTTGCCTGCCACACACAGACGAGTCGCCAGGTGGCAATAAAGTGAAAGTCTCTTGTTCACCTGCTCAAAATAGGACAGAATTATACATTTTAACTTTACAGTTTAACAATTAGTTCGCGTTGCTTATATGAGAATAAAATATACGGAGAAAGAAAATCAAATTTTAATAATTTAACATTTTAAAATCCAAAGCCTAATGCATGCGCATTAAACGTGATCAATTTCTTAAAACGCACTGAAACAGTAAAATAATGCAAATTACTCGCAGAAAGGCGTTAAGAACACTGGCGTAACCAGTTCTAAAATTATATCACAGCTATATTTTGAAAATAGTAATCTGTTCAAAGGATTTCCCGGGGGAGGTAGGGAAATTAGTTCTATTTCCGTGCGTGCGCGAGTCGACGGGGAGCGGCGAGCAACTTCGATCCGCCGATTACAATTAGACAAGCCCTGCTCCTGGTCCGTCAGGCATTGATAATTTTTGGCATATTAAGCCCATTTATCAAAAGGTGATAAGTCAGTTTTAATTGAAATTGAATTATTGCTCATAAAAGTTTAGTTTACTATTACTAAAATGATTCCACGTGGGCTGTGTTTTATTTCTGAAGGGCATAGGTTGTGGAAACTGAAAGGGTAATTTAAAAGGGAATTACTTTTTTTATTTTCTCAGTTAGAAACGAAGTGAATTATAGGACTCGGAATCGGCGGCTTTCACTTTCTGTTTCCGCTCAACAATTGCAGATAATTAGAGAGCAGGAAAGTTTTAATTGCATGATTAGCTGTGCGGGATTAGAAAGACGTTTGCCTGGTGGGATAGCCTCGTTGAAACGACATCCCGCGCTTAAGCGAAACAAACAGAACAAAAAATGATACTTTAATTGGTTCCGTTTGTAGGTCAAATGACTTTCAAAAATTAATTTTCGTTTCACACTATAATGTTCTGAAATCATTATTGTGCAGCTAAAGTTCGATATCTACAAATGAATTCACAATAAGTTAATTTAGCTATTAAGACCTTCAAACGTATTTGACTATATAGTTTTAATGGAGACGTTTTATTCTGGCTATCTTGGTGATTATTTATGGCAGGCACTGCTTGAAAAAATGGTCTAGTCTTATTAACCAATTTTTTTTAATTCCAAAGAAAACATTGGTGCCATTTACAGTTTATTACCCTGTTTGCTTTAAGAAAAATAGCAACAAAAAAACAAAACAAAAAAACTTTTTACACTTTTTACAGGCATTTCAATGCCTGGTGTTTAACGTGTGCATACACAAGCACGATTACACCAAACTTGAACTTGTTGATCCCAGACTTAACAAAGTTTTCATTTATAGATTTAGAGCACTATATGGCGATTGAACTGCACACATTTGGTTGTCAGTACAAAATCATGCACAAGCAATGTGCTCTCTCTCTCTCTCTCTCTCTCTCTCGCTCTCTCTCTCCTCTCTCTCTCTCTCGGTCTCTCACACTCCCACTCCTCTCTCTCTCTCCTCTCTCTCTCTCACATCACACACCACACACACACACCACACCACCACACACACACACACACCCACCACACCCACCACACACACACACACACAGCAAAAAGCCAATAATTGCACTTAGATGTCGGTGGGAGTTCTGAATGAACGAATTTTCATAATTCTTGTTTTTGAAAGGATGAAATGTAAAAAGAAGAAACGAGGGAGATACAGACCAGCATCAAACGAGAGCTCGAGCAGGATGTGCGCTTTGAAACGGACTGGCACCAGTAGAGAGCTCTCTTTCTCTCCAAAGTGCTTTTTTGAAATGAACACATTGAAATGCAGAAAGGCGGCCAGCCAACAGACTGTGAGGTCAAGTGACGAACGGATTATATGCTTCTTCTTAATAATATTAATTAAACAATTTGCATGCTAATAAGGTAACAATTATTGTGCTTCTCTGCTGAAAGATTTAGGTTATTACTACACGCCATCCGGGTGCTGCTGAGGGTCAACGCGACCCAGCAAGCTGTGAGAAATTTCAACTCAAATTAACATTCTGGCAGCTGGAGAAATTGGATAAATAAAGTGGAATTAATTCCCGGTAATGGAGGAGGCGAACAGGGATATGGAAAGGCCTTACACTAGACTACCCTACTTAATACATGGACAGAATTTATTACACCCCCCCTCCCACACACACACACACACACTTCACGCGCGCGCGCACACACACACACACACACACACACGCGCGCGGGCGCGCGCACACACACACACACACGCACTCACACTTAATAGCTTAATTTCATAAACAATAAATTCGAAATACAAAGCTCGTTGAATATTGAATACACTGTCATCAGCTCGTTTAAATGATGTAATGCCGGAGTAAATGTTTATTTATTGCATCAGTAAATATGTAAACAAACACATAATGGGAAATCCAGAAATTAACACAGAAATGCAGAAATTCTAAAATACACTTCGACACCTTTAAGTGTTTATACAAACCGCCATCTAAGTTTTACCTCTTTAAACACCAACAGGGGCGTAAAAACAACATAGAGGGTTAAAATTAAAACAAAAACAGATGACACAAACTTTGTTAAAATGCACCTTTCTGGTATTCGTGACATTTTAAAAAAATACAAAAATTTCATATAAACAATTAAATAAACAGACAATGAAATGGAAATGTGTAATTTAAAAACCTGTTCAACTTTATTTCACAATTTCGTTTTGGTCAATGTTTTGGTCAATATTATTGATCATTTTTTACCCAATATCCTCAAAAAATACAATTTAATGGTTTGTCCTTAACTACCAGTTTTATCAAGTCAGGTGAGAGGTTAGAATAAATATAATAATTAGGACAATTAGGTCGTTTCCTCGAGACTCTTTGCAAAAGCTGACACTTGTCTTGAACGAAATGTTTTACTTCAGCTCTTAATGTAATCACTTCCTTGTATAACGTCTCAGATTTAGCTGTGTCGATATTCCCCAAGCATGATCAATTGTGTCAAGGTGAACGATTTGTGTATTATGAACTTAACTAAACGCTTAACTGATTTATGAAAACAAATCAACAACAAACTCCCCATCCCAACAAGCACAGACACGTTTTAATTTTCCTTTATGTCTTTCCAGCTACTTTGCATAAGATCACAGCGAAAACAACCGCGAAAATGTATCACAGACACATTCGGAAAAAAGCCATGTACTTAGACGCATATCTGGATAGTTGTCGCAAGCGTAAAGGTTCCGAGGCTCCGCTTTACGCGTGTTTTACGCGTTGAGACGACAATCAATATCCGAGCTTCATCGTTTGAAGCGCTTAATTCTAAAGAGCACAAAGTGGAAAAGAGGAACTGTAAACCGTGTAGTCAAAAGACAATTAAGTAGAAAATCAATCAATATGCCGGTTTCGCCTCCTCCCATTTCTCCTCCCTCTCGCCTACTTGCGATGTCTCGTGTCGTGTTGTGACAGCGCTGGTATTGTTTATTGAGGTGGATGTCAGGTACAATTAGCAATCGATATGGAAAACGTTTTGTGTCGCGGCTCTGACATCACCGACTATTAACGCTTCTTATTGGTCGCGTATTCCCTAGCGCGAGAGCCCGTTATTTGGACGCGGGGAGAGTTGATGTTGACAAAGTAGGTGAGGGTAAAGGAGCCCGCACGCTTTGCTCGGTTCTTCATTTCATCGTGCGGGATGCAAAGCATGTCCACGCCACCACTGCCGCTTGCGCGTTGAGTAGGCTTGGAGCTAGTTTGGCCGCTCGACCGTTTCCATGATTGGAGACGCAATGATGGATAGCCGGATCCTCGAGCATCCTCATGCCCAGTTCGGAGGCTCTTTGGGAGGCATGGTTGGAATGGGCTTCCCTTACCACATCGGTCACCATCACGTTTACGACATTTCAGGACATCAGCTACAGTCGGCGGCTGCTGTGCCGTTTTCCATAGATGGATTACTTAATGGATCTTGCTCGGCATCGGTCGGAAACTCCAACCCATTACTTGGTTCTGGCTGTGTAAATGGAGATAGTCAGTATAAACTCGGTGGTAAGTTAATCGATAACTGCTTTCTATTTCCTTTGGCGTGTGTCTCTAATTTCCTCCACTTAATTTTGCATGGCCGGGAGGAAAACATTTAATGGCATGTTGTGATATTAAACATTTATGAAATATGTTTGAATTAACTGTTTTATTTTTTACAAAGGTGATAATTGTAATATGCTTACACGTCTTTCGAAATCAACCATACACCATAGCCAATACAAGTAACATATGATAGCAGTTGCGTTTTGGGTCATAATCTTATTCAACAAATTTAGTTGTTGAAAAAATAAAATAAAAATGTAGCATTCGGCAAATTATTTATTTAAAAATAGTGCACGACTTTGTATAAAAATGTAGAATTTTTAAACATTCCTGAAAATGCATGTAATCGTCTGCATTTTAAAAGCTGCGATGTAGCATTGTTTTTGATGTAATTTAGTTGCAATTGCGTTAAAACAATTTGTTAATTCTTATTTTTCTGTTCAAGAAATAGTTTGACTTGGCACGTGCGTTTTCTCACTGTCACTGTGATCTCAGATGCCGTAGATCCCGACAAGGAAAGCCCTGGTTGTAAACGGAGGCGGACTCGAACAAATTTTACGGGCTGGCAGCTGGAGGAACTGGAGAAAGCGTTCAACGAAAGTCATTATCCAGACGTGTTCATGCGCGAAGCTCTGGCACTACGACTAGACCTTGTTGAGTCACGTGTTCAGGTAAACATTCTTTCACCAAGCTTAATAATATTTGTTTATTAGAATAATAATAACGGAAATACATCTGTGTTCGATATATATTACCCACCATCCCAATAAAAACAAAGTAAATTATTAGAACTCGATCAATAAAATAAAAATTCACACACATGACATGATAAGAGACGATTTCTCATAACACAATTTTATTGAAGACATATCATAAATTATATTTTTGTTTGAGACTTGAGAGTTGATGAATGAAAATATTAAACATCACATCTGTGCTGGAAATTGGGAAATATAATCTTAATTAGAGTACATTTTTGGAACTGCATTATTAATTACTGATATTAAGGCAACAAAAGCGTTGTTTCACTCATTTGTCTTTCAAGTTTTTGTAAAATCTATTCTGAATGGGATGGTGTCTTGTAGGGGGTTAGAAGATTAGCTTTGTGTTATTCTTATTGCTTTTAGGGTTTGCCAGCTTTATCGTTAGGTTTGTGTGCTTAAAGATTTAAGCAACATTAACATTTCATGTGTATACTCAGCTATTGTCATGTATAGCATGGATGTCTGGATGTTAGTATGCGTCTTAGCTGTTGGTGATGCTGACTTTTGTGTTATCAGCTCTGAACAGAAGGCAGTCACCATGTGAGAGGCCTTGGTGTGAGGTGCAAGCATCTTCTCTTCTGGGCCAAATCTATTACACAGGGTTTTAAAAACAACCTCAATGAACTTTAAGGGAACAGGTCCAAAATAACAAATGCCAAGCTTAATTGAAAGACAGCGATTTATAATGCACGTGGCTATAACGTAACTGTAATTGTATTAAGCAATTTTACACAAAGTTAATTGATACAAAGTGTTTTACAGGAAAATATATAATAAAACTGATGATAATGCAGCAGCTAATAAAAGAAAAATCACAAAACAACAGATACAATAATGTCACAACTCAAACAGTGTCAAACGCAAATAAAAACAGATTGATTTAAAAGCAAGTATAGGGATGTACAAGGTCTAATGCACAAGCTCATTCCACAGTTTAGTATTGTGTGTATATAAATATATTAAATACAAAAATAAAATTAACAATAAACATTCGTAGAAATGTATATAACATTTGTTTACACTTGCATTTTAAATGCTTAATGGTCTTTTCTTCAGGTCTGGTTCCAAAATCGGCGAGCTAAGTGGCGCAAAAAGGAGAACACGAAGAAAGGCCCCGGCCGACCCGCTCACAACTCTCACCCCACCACTTGCAGCGGTGAACCGATGGACCCAGAGGAGATCGCAAGACGGGAGCTGGAGCGCATGGAGAAAAAGAAAAGGAAACAGGAGCGCAAACTCCTTAAATCCCAGAACAAACTCTTAGCGGGTGAGCTGTTCCACACGCCCGGATCCGACAGTGACAGTGGAGTATCCCAAAGCACCGATAACGAATCAACACTGCACTGCGGGCCACGGTCAGGCGCGCACCGCCAGCAAACAGAGCATTTATGTGAACTAAACCCGCACCACCAAAGAGTCGGAGCCGTGAACGAGCCAGCTGAGGCCACAGACTCCACACGGAACTCGGCCACACGCGCCTCCGCGCTCCAGAAACTCAACCCGTTCAGTGTGGAGAGTTTATTAGCCGACTCAAGCCCCAGGAGAAAAAACATCCGGGATTTTTCTCAGCTACCGCCACAGCGCCCGCTTGTCGGTAAAGGCCATTTCCTTTTATATCCCGTCACCCAACCTCTCGGTTTCATCGTCCCACAGGCAACCAAAACGAGCCAGAGTTCGGAAAACTCCAGCTATGACGACACTGGAACTCCAATGCAGAACAATCCCGATGACATATGCAAAGACGTAAGCGCAAACGCGTCCCTAAACGAAGCCCACGACTCTCCAACACAAACTCTACGCTCAACCCCAGACATCTGTTTAGCTCAATCAAACTCTTTAAAACGTCAGTCTGAAACGGAGTTTCCGGTGACTAGTTCAAGACAGACAGCGGGAGCATCCCCTCGCCTGTCCGAACCGTTAGACGCGAAAGAGCGCGCTGCGGACGCAAACACAGATGGAGAAGACGTTGACATGGATTAAAATCGAAATGACCTGGAAACAATCCCAAAGCTGATCACAACAATTTTGTATACAAGACTTTGGTTTTTATATAACACTGTTCACGGGCAGATACTCTTATTCAGGTGTTTTTGCGCTCATCTGTCACATCAACAAATGGCCTTCTGTGATGACGTCATTTCTGTACGCAGCAACACGAATCCTCAAACACCCAACAGATGGAATATAGAACAAAATATTTATATATGTTACATTTTATATAAGAAGGTTATTAATAAAAAAATGATGGAAAGTATTTGATGAGCTCCGCGTGCACTTATCCCGTCTGCTTTTTTATATTTGAACGGGGGCTGCATAAACAGGCTCGTGTTTATTGCTATAACAAATTCATTCAGAACCTCCAGTTAAAATTGGGTCTCACGCCGCAGGCGGTAGGACCCGGTCAGCTCCTGTGGAGTTTTGATATGAAAGTAATTATTTTCCCAGTGGCGGCTAAAGAAGGATACGGGTTTTTTCTGTTAGCCTGAAGGGTTATAATACATTACCGATTCTAGCGATATAAAATCACATAAACTTCCAACAATAATAGAATTAGCATGAAAGCCTGGCGAGTCAGATTGAAATGAGGAAATAATAGTCCCGGCAGCTGCACGCAAGTGCACGTATAAAGACGCTGGCTGGGTGATGCGCGGGGTGGAATTTTCATGAGGCGCGCGGACCTGTCAGGGCACGCGGCGGCAAAATTAAGATAGATGTTCGATGATATTCCTCATTGTTCTGTCGCGTACATTGATGTTCCTGCCTTATCGGCCTATTGATCATATGTCGCTCTTGTAATGAAAAGATCAGGAAAGACAGAGAGATCGAGAAGAGAGAAGAGTGAGTCAGTTCAGAGAGAGAGAGCGAGTCTCTCTCTCTCTCTCTCCCCCCCCACCCACCACACACACCACCACAAACACACACACACACACACACACACACACACACACACACACACACATTATAAAATAAAAACACTTAATAAAAATTCAGACATTGGTTACAGAATTGTTTCAAAGTGCTCCATCCATCTAATATCTTTATTTATGACTGCCGTTTATTGTTTTAATTATAGTCTAATTAAAAGGAAAACGTGCACATCTTAAAACCAATTTTATATTAATTTTTAATAGTCTTGCAAACATTTAAAGTATATCGTGCTTGTCTAGCCTTGATTACAATTGCATGCATAATTTGTATGTAAAAACAATTATATTTCACTTGATTGTATGATTCGATATTTTACTGTGTTATATTATTTAACAGTTTGGTTAGCTGATTCAATGCAAGACTTTTATAGGTAGACAAAACTATAGACTTTTGCTGAAATTGGTCGGGCCTCGCGATAACAGGACACAAATTATGATATTTGTTTATTTCGATACACGGAGTAAAAACCTTCATTTTCAGCCTCGAGACTCATTTGAAACGGAATCTATGGAGGGCCATAAATTGTTTTTGCGCTATTCCGTGTCCGTTGGACGCAATTTCTCTTGCTAATTATGACGGTGTGGCTTCCCCTCGACAGCCGGCTGCTGATTTTCAATTTAACTGATCATCATACATTCATTTTCCCGCATGATAAATCTATACGAGGCCGCACGTTCCGGGTAAACCGACTGAAGAAGAGCGAAGAGGAGGGTGGAGGAGACGGTGGCTGTCAGGACTAGTTAATGGGGGAAGTGCATGCGCCAATGAGTGTGGATCAGGCAGCTAATTTACCACCTCCCGTAGCCTTACTCCTCCCCATCTAATTTCTCTCTCTCTCTCTCTCTCTCTCTCTCTCTCTCTCTCTCTCTCTCTCTCTCTCTCTCTCTCTCTCTCTCCTGCTTTACTGTATATTTAAACAAAAAATGTAAAAGATTAATTTATTTGCATTTCAACATAAAGTTGACAAAATAAAAAATGTTAATATTTGTCAAATCAACGGAACCTTTTATACGTTCTATACAGTTACCCCCGCTGATATAAAACATTATCTGCCTTGTGTAAAATGTATCAGGGTGCTCTAAAGTCAAATGGACCCTTCAAGGGTCAGTGGTCCTCGGTCGTGTCTTATAGGTTTAAGTAATTTGGATTATAAATCAAACCGATCACGTTTTGGTTACAGATTCAGCCGATCAAACTGGGTGATTGATTCCGGAGCTGAACTGCTGCAGGGTCGCTGACATTCTGGATAAATTAGACCTGTTCGCCGGCCAAATAATGAGCCCAGATTATTACAACAGCCTCAAACGAGCGTGAAAACAAGCTCTATCTCATCCCGAAGTGTCAAATCGTTTTACAATCAAGAGTCAACATACTGTACATTAACACTCTTTTTTTTTT
>CM051501.1:20437458-20516205 GCA_028031935.1 Paedocypris micromegethes | reverse complement strand
TTTTTTTTTTGCTTAATAGCCCCAAAATCTTATAATACTTGCAAACAGTCTCCATTAAGTACCTTTTGTAATATTTTAATTTATTCTATAGAATCGCAAACTTTTTCTTTGCAATTGTTTTTATTTTATCCCAAAATATTGTGTTAAATATTGTTAACAAAATGTTTTCTTATGCGATATTATTTTTCTTACTATAAAATCTTTTAAAATTATTAAAGCATTTTATTTTTTTATGCATTTGTGCATAATTTCAACAACCAAGCCTAAAATGTAAAATATGTAGTAAAATATGTTTGTTTTCTTTTTTTTCCCATTAAATTTCCCTGGGAGAACTTAATCTTTATTGTAAACAAATCCATATTGTTTGTTCTGTGCATCAGACAGTGTAAAACTGTCAGTGACGATCTTTATGTTGGCACAGCATGGGGAGAAGAAGCAGATTGGGACACTGTCTTTATTTTCTGCAATGGTTGAGTGCCACTGCAGGGCAAAGAGGAACAGTTGGGTCAGATATTATGCACATTTCTCAAAATATTACGAACTCATTAAAGAGGGAGGGGAGGAGATTGAAAGAGGCATGAATGGACAAATTAAGAGTGTGAATCATGTACACTGAAAATTAGAAAAAGACAGAAAAAGAGAAAACGAGAGAGTGAGTGAGAAGAGAGTCGTGAGTGTGTACAAGAGAGGTAGATGAAAAGATGAACAGTAAAGAGAGAGAAATAAAGAAAGTAATAAAGAAAACTGAGATTTTGTTTGTGAGAGAGAAAAGAGTTTGGGTGAAAGAGATGAGAAAATAGGAGATGGAGAGGAAGAGAGTTGGAAAGACAGGAGTGTGTGTCTGAGAGAGATATAGAAAAAATTAAGAGGGAGGTGAAAAAAGAAGAAAGAGAGCATACTTGAGAGTATGTACATGAAGGGAATCGAAGGATGGGAGACAAAAAGAAAGACAGGGGGAGAGTGGGTGGTAGAAGAGAGAGAAACAAGAAAAACAAAAATAGAAGTAAAGAGAGGGGGGTAAATAAGAGAGAGGGGAACAGAAAACGAGAGAGAAATAATCTCACTCACTTTAATACAGAAAAAGGGAGAGAAGAGAAAGTTAGATAGTGGTGAAGAACGAGGGAAAGAAACAAGTGAGGAGTGTAAGAGAAATATATTCAATATAATTGCAATAAAATGCCTCAATAGTTAATTTCACACTTCATAATAAAGAGAGAGGTAACATTAGCTCACACAATCTATTGTATTCTAAAAAAAATCTATTGTATTCTAAAAAAAAAAGTAAAATATCAGGCTTGTGAATTTATTTAGGTAAATTTCTAAATTGGTAATTCTGAAAAAAAGTGAACGAGGGTGTCATTATGGGTCAGTGTGTTGCCCAAGGACACTTAGTTGTTTAACAGACCAGTCGGGATACGAACCTGCAACGCCTGGGTGACAGGTCCAACTCCCTACCACATGGCCGAGCTGAGCACGAGGCAAGGATAAATTACACACTATACTGACACACTACTGATCCAGGGTTAATGCATCAAAACTGAACGACTCAAAAAAGCGATCAAACACCAATGAGCTGATCTGAATAGCCCCAGTTATCAATTTCATTACACGTTTTTTTAATTAGCACTGACAGGGCTGCTGGTAAATGGGCATTCGCCTTTACAGCAAAAACAACAACGATTTAGAAATAAAAATCACATTAGACTCAATTAATTAGTTTTAATTTCATTCTAAATGCACTGAAGTGCTTGTTAAATGCTGGATGAGGCGTATTAAAAAAGCCAGCCTACACACGCACTCGCGCACACACACATACGCACACACACAAGGAATGGTAAATAAACAGCCTAAGCCTGCTTTCCGCTGGAATGGGCAACAGACTCCCTTGGTGGCACCCAGCAACCATAATCTGGCGTAAATAATGACATCTCTCTTCACGGCCGAAAGCTTTAGCCAAATTAAGACACACACATACACGTTCACCAGCTCCAGCCAGTTTCACTAATTATTTACTTTGGGTTGGACTCCACTGACCCACTGGCCGAACCCAACGCCTGCCATGACCAGCAGGGAGAGACGAGTCCAGCATCTGCTAAGTGTGTGTGTGTGTGTGTGTGTGTGTGTGTGTGTGTGTGTGTGTGTGTGTGTGTGCTAAATGAGACATCATTGTGCTGTGTGGAGTGAAGTAAAAGTAAAGTGTAATGTTAAACCCTCTAATTATATTTCTATAAAAGTAAAAATTAACTCTTCCCACTTATTTTTTTTCCAGTACTTTCCACTCAACATTTTGCTGGAGACTTTATTTAGTAGAAGCGAATGACTATGGCACGTCAGATATTAGAGACTCTATTAACCCCTGCAGGGGGCTGGCCGGTGGAGGTGTGGGCCAGGAGGTCACAATATGTCAGATAGTCATTTATTTTTAACATGGATTAAAATTTAACTTTGGGATAAGAAAAAAACTGAACAATGGTGCAAGTATTTCTCTTGACATTACTATAATTACTCATAACTTTTTATTGTAATTCCAGCAAAATATTAAAATGTTCTAAAATTCAATAAAATACAAACGCATACACACTTTGGCTCAAATCCACGAGCTGTATTGGGGGTTAAACCAGCATAACTCATTGCCAGATTAAATATTGTTTCCACCGTTTTATTAGAAAAATCTTATTTCAGTTTCCATTTGTTTTGGTGCGGCCCAGTGGGTATATTCTTTCTTCAATTAAAAAGATTTGACACTGCTCTATCTCTTTCTTTCTCTATCCGTCTCTCAACCCTCTCCTTTCCTCCTCCCTTCTTTTTCTCTCTGTCACTCCCTCTCCTTTTTCACTCTCTTCCTCTCTTCTCTCTCTGTCTCTCTGTCTCTCTCTCTCTCTCTCTCTCTCTCCACCTATTCTTTCTAAGTCATAATTAACCTTATTCCCACTCTCTAACCTTCTTTTGGGTCTAATGAATAGAAATCAGACAATAAGGCAGATTAACCATATTTAGCAAAACATTCCCTTGAAACTAGTCCTAAAAATACATAATGAAATAAAAAAGCAAAAAGTGATGTCCAAGCAGTCATGCCTTGCACTGAATGAACTACAGTGTCAATTATAATCAAAAGCTTATTAAAAATCTGCTAGAAATAATGAATCTATCATAATTAAACTGATTTATCACACTAACGACTTGTTTTCCCTCGGCTTTCCTGTCATGTCATTACACTATTATTGTATAACAACAACATAGAATAATACCATGCAACACAATTGTATTCATAGTATTGAATTTTATGACACATCATGTATCAAAAAGATACTTAATAATGATTTAGTCAATTGATCTAAATTTTTTAATTGTCGAAACTTTCATTGTGAATGCTTTTACACTTTATTTTTAATATAATTCAATCAACCAGTGAGAACAATTTGCAACACATAAGATTATTGGTTAAATTCCCAGGGAAATATAAATGAAATATTTGATTCAGTTTGAAAGTCTCTTTCTCTCTCTCTGCCTCACTCTAACATTTTCAATTTTTCCCCTCTTTCACTCACTTACTATCACTCACTCACTCACTCACCCCACCCTTCACACACACACACACACACACACACACACACACACACACACACACACACGCACAAACACAGGCAATAATCGTGACTAATGTCAGGTTGAACTAATGTCAGGCCACAGCAGCCACAGCTCATTTAAAGCGTGCCATACTATAAAGCGCACTGACACACACAGTTACACTTCTCTACACATCACAACACGTTTCTTGTGTGCGAACTCTCGGTTGTGTTCAGCTCCAGAATGTTTCCAGGTTTGGGGTGAAACGTCCCTAAACAGAGAGTGCGAAACAGATACCTCTTTTTGCAGAGACTGTGAAAAAACCGCATGAATATTTAACACTAAACAACAAGAGACGGATAAAGAGCGAGAGCTCGCTTCGCTCCAGCATGGCAATGTTTGGTTTTGTTCTGGAATTAAATGTCAGGCAGCACGCTTGGCCCAAACTCTCTGAATTTTCAAATGATATTGGAGGTAAAACGACAGCGATTCCATTTCCTTTCCCCCTCCATTCTTTTCCTACAAGCTCAAATCAAAATGATCCCGGGTCACACGCATGCACACACTCAAAACCAACACAATAATTGAAATATTTTCAACCTGATTAAACCTAATGCCTCAGGCTGTGCCAGTTGCTATGGCTCTGTGCTTTGGTTGCTAGGGGGAGTAAATCATGGTGCATTATTTGATTTTTGTAATAGATATGAAAGCTCGATCCGGCCGATTAAATGTCTCCCCGTCTAGCACCTAAGACCCGAGGCGGAGGTGAGAGAGGAAAAGAAATGGAGATTTGAAATGGCTTCCATATTGCAATAAAATGTTAATGGTTAAGGAGAAATATAGATTAAATATATTTTAATGATTATGGGATATATATATATATATATATATATATATATATATATATATATAACTTCGTTAGATCTTTTACTAATTATAATTATTCTACATTTTTGTTTAAAGTAAAAGCCTATATCCATCAATTCAATGATCCATATAACCATCAATATATCTGTATATGCCACTGACCTATCAACCATAAAGCAACCACTCTCCATTCGTTAAGGCCTCCAATCTATTCATTTGTCTTTTGCTCTCTCTACCTATTTTTCTCTGTCTGTCAATCCACCCATCCATTCATCCCGTCATCCATTTATCCGACCGTCTGTCCATCCCTCCATCCATCCATCTGTCCATCCATCCAGATTTTTTTTTCATTTTTGAAGTTCTCATGTATAATAAGGCATTTATTATGTAACAATCGACCTTTAGTGTCCACAAACGGCCATCAGCTTCCGTACCCGCATCTTTGTGTTTCATGGGTCTTCAATTTAAACTTTCCTTTTACTCTAATCTGTCTGCAAACACATGCAGGCCTCGTCTTTGTAAAGTCCAGCAGCACATTGATAAAAAAATAAAGACCGAAAGCGGTTCTAAGCAGCATCGTCCTTGCAGCTCCAGCGAGTGAGAAAAATATAGACGTGTGATTGACAGACACATAATTGCATTTTGAGTGCATATAATGTTTGTGCTGAAATATATAAGTTTGCGTGTGTACTAATTAAAGTCTGACATTCAGCTTTGTTCATCCTCTATGATTCTAATTAGCAATGAGCTGCGCTCTCAAAAGACAGTTCTGAAATACACTACACAAATCACTATAATACTGCTGTTGACATGAGAGGCAGAGAAAAGGAAATGAAAGAAGAGTGTGTGACAGAGAAAGAGGATGGTGTGAAAGCGGACTTTGAGAGATTAGAAATTTACATATCTTAATAGACAACCGCATACTCACATACTTTCATCAGGAAAGTCCCAGAGCAGCATTGGAATTGTGGGTAGTGGAGTGGCAAGGCGTTGAAACTGATTGTCTAATAACACGCGCGCACACACACACACACACACACACACACACACACACACACACACACACACACACACACACATGTACAGAGTGAGAAAGAAAAGACCAATAGTGGCCCGATGGAATAATTAGCATTTATGGAACAGAGCAGAATATTTCTCAGAAAAACATTTTCTCCGAATTAAAAAACATAACATTTAATATACACAAGTATATAAATATATATAATATATACATATTTTATATATATATATATATATATATATATATATATATATGCAGTATTTTGAATTATATCAACCATAATTGTCATCGGTCATTTTTAGCCAGTTTCATTCCGTCTTCTTTCGCAGACGCAGCTACTGATAAATTGTTTAGCTGTTTTAAAGTTAGTGTCAGGCAATGATTCCCAGCTCAAATGAAGCCAAATGGCATTTTGGGGCAATTTTCCAGTATTGTGGAGTATTGTGGAGGTGTGAAATCTTGGGAAACATACTTTTTTGCGGATGTAAAATGGAGCAAAAAAAGGCTCAATTTTAATAAAAAAATGCAGAGCTTGGAGATGAAGAAAGAGCAATGAATAGAGAAATTATAATTATGCAAAAAAATAAAAATAAATAAATAAATAAAGTGTCCGTTGTACTAGAGAAGTGTGTGTCTAGCGATGTCTGACACATCGTTCACCTCTGGGGACTCTGACCTCTTCCTTGTCTCACTTAGTAATTGGCTAACTAATGTGCAAAGATGGAGGAGGGGATGAACCCGAGCATAATGTAGGCCATTGTCTTTCAGCGGTGCCACTTGTGCTCATTTTCAAATTTAATACTGATTTGAGCTTCATTCGTCAGTGTACAGTCTTCTTGTTAGCCTGGATTGGCTTTTTGAATGGCCATCGATGTGTTAGAAAACGTATGGGACTGTTGGCGTAGGTGTGTGTGAGGCGGTTAGGAGCTCTCGGAACACGTGCTCTAAACGGTCCTGACAGATGCTGATTGGAGGTCATTGGTCTCACTGTAGTCGAGACTCACAGATCGATAAAACACTTCAATCGCTTACTCTGTCTCCTAACAGCTATTAGAAAGCGAAAAAATAAAATGAAGGTGCGAGAGTCGTACAGAACTGGTGAATAGAAATAATAAACAGTCTCAAAAATGTGCTGCTGTTGATCGTATAAAAACCTGCTCTGGAAATAATGCCACTTACTGAATATAAGACCTACTCTAATCATGACACTGGTGCAATTGAAGCACTAAGGGTTTCCGGTTTTACTACAGCATTAGTATTAGAAAATTAGAAAATCTCACCTGCTAGAAAAAAAGGATTTCTATTACTGAATTACATCTTTCTTAAATTCTTCTTTGAATATTATGTTTATGTATTTTGTATTATTCCTTTTATCTTATCTTTTATCTAATCTTTTTATTTTTTAACATACAATCTCTAATATATTGTTTTTTTCTAATGATTATATTTAATATATAATACATAAGACAAAAGTAGATCATCTTATGAAAATATATAGATGGCTCCGCCCATAAACAACAAGCATCAGATGGCCAACTAATTGCTGCGTTTAACACACACACACACACATTCAAAACTCTGAAACTCTGTGTCCATTTGTGGGTATATTCCAGACCTGATGTTGACCGCATGAAGAAACCAAGTTGCCTTCTCACTCAGCACAATTTAATATTATCTTATCTACACTACGTCACATATCTAGAAATAATTATATATTTTTAGCTACATAATTATCCTGATACTTGTCCAAAGCCCATTCAAATGACTTTTACGTATTGCACTTTGTTCTAAAAGAAAACCTTTACACAAAAAATGTCCTTTTAAAAATGTCTTTTTCATTACACAAGTAGATACTTTCAAAAAGTTCAGAAGTTTTAGTTCTAATACTAATCTTTGTGTGGTTGAATAATATGCAAATTGGGCTGTAACTAGACGGCTGCCAAGTAGCTGGTTTCTGACTTGTGCAAAAGAAATCGGCTTGGCGTAAAATTGAAATAAGACGTCCAATGCCAATCATATATGCACGCAAGAGAGTGTGTGTGTGTGTGTGTGTGTGTGTGTGTGTGTGTGTGTGTGCGTAAATGAGCTGACATGGATGGTTAGACATTTCCTCCATTAAGCAGTTGCGGCAGGTATCAGGTGAAAAACCACAAGCAGTAAACGCAGTAAATGTCTCTTTATCAATCGTACAGGTTAGTAACCATTAAAACTGGCTGCCGTGTTAGATTACTGACAAGTTAGTTACGTCACGCTTCTAAACCCACACAAGAGAAGAAGAACAGAGACAGCTCAGACAGAACTGAAAATACACGTTACTGAAAATACATCTTTCTGACTGATGGCTGTCTGTGTGACATCTCTGGTCAGTGGATTTGATATGGATTTAATGTTGCTAAAAACAATTTTAAGAATTATATTTTTATAACAGTATACCATGATTTAAGCAAGATGCTAACAAGGGTTAACATATAGAATTTAAGAAGAAACAAACACACATACACACACACACACACACACAAAACATATACATATACTGTACTGTATATGAACAAGCATTTTTGATATAAATATCTGCAATGTTACAAATTAATGATCTTTTATTGCATACAAAAAAGTTAAACATGATTTAATATTACAATACAGTAATTTGTTTATTAAATATGTTAATATTTTTAGCTCTTCTATCTTTTATGCTCTTCACTTAATAACAATGAATAAACAAAAATTGATAAAAAAAAAATGCATTTCAGTTCAGAATAACAGATGACTAGTTAACGTTGCTTAATTAAGTCATTTGTTTTTTGCAGGAAAATTACCCCACGTGTTCTAAGTGGGAAAAGACGTATTGTTGTGTGAAGCAGCGACACTTCAGCGGCTTGATGCGGGTTTAAGTGTGTAAGTGGAGGCTAAAACTGTTTTTGATGTGTGTGAATTGCACTTCTTTGATGTGGCTGCTGCTTTTCGAATCCCATTTGATAAGCTTGTCAGTTTCCTCATCTTTAGTAATTATCGTCTTACCGAAGCCGTGCTCGATGAACAGTCTCTGCACAAACTCTGCCACCGAGATATTACGTTTAAAAAGAATGTCATTAGAATTATCAATGAATCAATTAATCCCCAATCTAATTTGTGGAACACATTTGGTCACATAATTTAACCCAGAATCAAAGAAAACACTCAACATTGACTATCAGAACACACACACACACACACACACACACACACACACTTGCATTTGTATCCTTTTAAAGACTGTCATACAAAACCATAACCCCCAAAACCACCCACTCAATCACACTAAAATCACAGGCCTTCAAAGTTGGCCTTCAAACGACCATAAGAACAATTTTTTTATAAAATTGAATTGAAATTTAATTGAAAAAGCAGTTATTTGTCCCACAGCGGGAAATTTTATGTCGCAACAGTATAAACAAATTTAAATAAATCAACAGTAGAAGTAAATTTAAATAAATAAACCAACATGACCATAACATACCGCACACATAATAAACAAACAAACACAAACAATAAATGAATAAGTAGCGCTGCACGTCATAAACACAGCTCCAGTCTCCAATTGAAATTGAAATTGTGGAGTCTAATCGCAGCAGGTAGGAAAGATCTTAAAAGGCTTAGGTTTGTCTTGAAAACCTACAAATAAATGGTCCCCATCTCTCTCTCTCTCTCTCTCTCTCTCTCTCTCTCTCTCTCTCTCTCTCTCTCTCTCTCTCTCTATCTTTCTATCTATCCTTCCTTACACTACCATCTCCTTCCCTCATCCAAGCATCCAAATATTTTTTGGTCAGTCTTGCAAAAATGTGATTGAATTAATTAAAATAAAGATCTAACAATATTCTAGAAGTAAATGCAGTTTTATTTTGACATAAGTTACCATATTTTAATGAATATGCTTTTTTAAAATATTGACCCAATGTCAAATAAATGTTATTACAACAAAACAAAATAGTGGACTGAAAAAGTTTTAATGTTAATTACCATGACTTAATGGCACTAATGGCTTAATGGCAACAATAAATGCATCTAATAATGGCTGATTTCGATAAGATTCTTAGCAAGTTATTACAATTTTTTCTAGAAAAGCTGATTTAAAATTATATATACATCCACACCCACATATAAATGTATAGATAATGTGAAAAATGAATAATGATTTAAACTGTAATATTATCGTAAAAAGTTAATTCTTTATTGTACTTCAACTAATTAATGATATACTATTTTATATCTTTATATATATATTCTATTTTATAATATACGTATATTATTCAATACATTAGGCTTATTTTTACATATTTTTTAAATACCTACAGTATAACTAAAAACAACACTGTTAAATGTAAAATGTATATGTGTGTCTTTTTTGTGTGTTTGTGTTATGTGAGCCAATTCCTAATTGTTCCACAAGAAGGTAAAAGAAAAAAACTTGATGTTTCCAAGCAACAGAAACTCTGAAAATCTGAGGCGATTTGTAGAACTTACTGAAATCAGCAAACCAGATTTTCCTATTTGCCTCAACTTCACGTGCTCTAGCTAAATAAAAAAAAAAGATAATACAAGATCATGGTCGATGGTGAGTAAATATCAGTATTACAGAGGTTAAAACAAAAAGATAATGCCAAACTAAGTGCTGCTTTTCACTTTGACATGATTGTAGGAAGCAAAGTAATGTGGAAGTGGTCCAAATACACGTTTTAGGACGCTAAGGCACATGGATCCGATGACCATTGAGTTTACGGATCCATCAGAGCCATTCCCAACAGAGAAACATGAAGAATGACGACTGTTATTGCATCTAATGGAAAAAGAACAGAGAGAATGGTGAATCCAGAAGCATCTCCCCTTATATCCGACACGACATTCAGCCGACCTTGACCACGTTCCCTTCGATGGTCTCTGTGTAAAGTGGAAGGAGATTGCTTGCGCTCCGGGTGCTCGGGCCAATCAGCTGGGGGCTAAACACCTCCATGGCACCACAAAGATGCCCGTTTAGCTTCCGATTACAGAGATTCTTAAATTTGACTCGCAAAGACTTGGTGTTCTCACCAGCAGAAGCACTAGCCTGGATAACTACCCATCAACCCACTGTCCCGCTCTACTGGTTTAGCCAATAAAATCCCAATTTCTCGCTAAACGTTTCAGTCAGTTTTTGGTGCTCCTGTCATGGACTTTCAATTTGAATTCTGTTTGTCGGAAGTGTCTTCAGGATAGTTAGATCAGACAACTGGATCTGAGAGAATGGTGTGAGCAATCTAAACGATTGTGGCTATGTAATAGCAAAATGATATTCGCTGTTTCCTGACTGGTGAGCCACATAATTCTGTCATGGTGTCATGTAAGCCTTGGGAAAAATAGAACACGGAAGAGACAGCAATTTCCTTTCACTGGCCCCCAGTGTTGCCATAAAATCAATTAACCATCACAACTGACCTTTCTCTAGTATAAGAGTTTAGATCATCACTCGCAAAAAAGCAATGACTATTACAATAAAAAAAAACAGCAAAGACAAGTCAATAGAGAGATAAAAAATATTTGAGCAATGATGATGCTGTGATTGTGTGTATCAACCATCTTCCAAGTGCTTTTTCCATTTTTGAGTCAAGAGGAGCTGCAGCCAATCATAGCATCACCGATTGTATTACGTAATGTGATGTTATTTCATCTGATGTTTGACTTTACCAGCTGCTTTTGATCTGGTCTATCTTTTAGCGGTATAAAAAGCAAGATTTCTTTTTTTAAGACAGCCTACTTATAAATTAATTATCACTTAATTAATAATTAGCAAATAATGTAAAGCTGTCAGCCTCCAGCCAATCCTGATTTCTAATGCACTCATCACAAGCACACACTACTCTATGAATAATTTCTCCCTTTTATGATATGTAAATTAGACGACAGAGCAAGTCAACACGGCCCTATGTCAAGAATACTGACATTTTACATAAAACAGGGAGACGGAAATTTGCAGAGAAATTTCAGATTTCAGAAGTCAGATTTTCACTTTCGTGCCAAAGTAATGTTTCACTGATTTCAGTGACTCTCACTGACACGCATGCACGCACACACACACACACACACACACACACACACACACACACACACACACACACAGATCTGGGCTGTCTCTAAACTGTGTTGTATGTTAAATGCGTAGATTATTATCTTAAATCAACACCTTGAAGCAGTAAACTGTATTTAAAAACGATTGCCTGTACTGTGGCGGACCATTGATTTATTGATTTATTACACTTGCATAAAATTATTCAAGTACTTCTATAACAATGAAGTAATCTTTGACTAAAAGATTTACGTTAATCAACTATACAATTTCATTTGATTTACTGTATTTTTGACAATTGTGGTTACCACAGCTGCCATTACATTATGTTCAAGTTTCCAAAAATTACAAAAATGTACAGTACAGTACAAGTTTTTATTAAATGACATAACAAATTTATAATAAACATGAATTTTATGTATCATATTTCATATTGAAGTATTATTTGGTTTACATTTTAACACTATTTTACGGTTAAATTCTAGTCACCACATCAGACAGTATTTTCACATATATTTTACGTAAAAACTAAAATGATTTCACAATGTAATACCGTATTTAAAAATTAATAAAAAATATCTTTCTATTTAACAATCACAAACTTAAACATTAAAGACCTAAACTGTAATTCAAAACATGTGAAACACACGTGTGTGAGTCAGTTTACTGAAAGTGGCTTCACATACTGGATCTAGGACACAGACATTTGTAGGGTCAAACAAGAAAAAAGGTGAGAGTCTGTAAATGTGATAATTCCCATGAACCTTTGTGACCTTCAGAGTGACGTGTGGGTGACCCCTCACCTCTCAGACATATTCCTCATTCATCACTGAATCACTGAAATAAAGTTTCATCCGGAGATTTATTTATTCATCCATTAAGTATTTATTCATCCTTTATTCCGCTTAATATTATGTGTCTTTCGTTTTGCGTCAATCCTATGTCTCCGGTTTAAACAGTGTTGAGCTGAAAATGATTTCAAAGCCTTTTAACTTAATGAATTTGTTTTGGGCAGATTGAGTATTTATCTTAAAATTAAGTTGAACCAAAGGCAATCTTGAGAGAAGAAAAGACAAAATGAACAAGTTTCATCATGTTCTGCGGGTTAAAATTCGGAGTACTCAGACTTCTATTAACATCTTCATATTGTTTCTTTGTTGAATGACAAGCAGATACGCGCACAAATTCAACACTTCATGACATAATTGTCTGTTTAAAAAAGTAAAACAAGAACTATTTTTTCAACCCAGAAAGACTATTGAAATTTCTGTAATCACATAAGAACAATAGAAAAAGGAAGTGGGAAACTTGGGTCACAAACAAGCATACAGTTATTAGGCCTTATTAAAACATACATTTAACTATGAAATTATAAACAAAAAAATAAAACCACATCAGAAGATAGACATTACAAGACCTTGTGTGTGTAAAAGGTTAGACACATCATATCATTTTTATGTTGACATTAGGCATAGTTATATATGAATTATCAAAATGTAACATTTTGACTGTTTCAAAGTAAATAACAAAATGATGGAAAGGGAAAATTCTAATATAGCATAACCTTGTTTCCTGAAAAAAAAATTGGTGTATTAAACAATTGCCATAAACCCTTAATACAAATAAACAAATTGTTTAATGCCATAAACAAATTTTCTGATTTGAGGAAGAAATAAAGTTATGGTCTGTCTGTCTCGTCCATAGGTCCGTCCGTCCATAAGTTCATTCATTTATCTGACCGTCCATCCATCCATCCATCCATTACTTTAGAAAAACATCTTTATTGCACTTCTTACGTTCCAGAGCCTCCAAGGACAAAGCCTTTCTGAGATAGATGGAATAATATATATATATATAAATGAACAAAAAATTCTACACATTTGTTTCATTTAAAAACTGCTAAACATTGTGTGGTATCAGCCACACGCCATGACTGAGGACGTAGTGAAATTGACGTAATTTTATTCTCAATACATTTTTATCAAATACTCAATATTGTCAATGAGTATTTTACAATAAATAAACAAATACAGTTAAATTACAGTTAGAAAAAGAAAAAGAAAACTCAGCTTATAGGTGGAAAATTCAGGTCAAAAATTTGCTAAATTCAATCTGCAGTAGCGTTTACACAATGTATCACTACGAAGATAGTCACCTACTGTATGAAGATATCACTAATGAAAGAATGTTATTGGATAATGTAAACATGCCAATTTAATTATCCTAATTTTTTTTATAATATACAATAGTTATTTCAGTGATTTATAACTGTTCTCCAAAGAAATGTACCCCAACAAATCAATCTGAAACCAACACTAAACATGTCCGCTAAAGCGTCAATTAGACTTTCCCACGCTCCACAGTTGAGACGTATCTGTGACCAATTGATCTTGGGCTGTTCAACAGTTCTTGTCCTGGTCACCTGAAAACAGGAAACAGGTGGTATGACGGGTTCCGTCTCCACTGCAGTTCACACCCTCCTGCTGGGCATCACAAACACACAGACACAAGCTGGGCTTCACGCCGCCTTTTACGAGAGAGCCTGGAGATTGATGTAAATATATGCTGACCATCGAGAGCAAACACATGCTAGGCCCATCAGTCACACAGAAAACAACAAGATATAGCAATTACAGGCGTTTTTTGGCTGGTCAATGTGTGTAAAAAACACGTCTGTGGTACATCACACGCATTATTAACTTACAGTTTTATTTTGCTTACTTGCCTAGGAATATTCATTAATTATGCAGCTACTATAATACTTTGGAATTATAGCACAGTGTCAATCCTGAATCACTTCTGAACTACAATTATAGATACTATAATAATTTTTCAATATTTGAGTTTCATATTGTATATTAGTAAAAATTTGTAACCCCAATGCCTAAAAAATGTAATCGTTTATTTTGACATAAAGTAGTCAAATGAAGCATTATAAAAGTCTTAAAATATTAAGTTATTTCAAAATTTCAGAAATAGACACACATGGAAACTGTACACACAATTTTATATATTACAATTTATGATCTAATTTAATCTGATGGACAAAGAAAAACTTGTTTATTTATTTTGTTTCATTAAAAACGGTAGTTTAAATGTAAAAATAAAAATTTGAAAATAATTTGCAATCTCAAAAAAATAAATAGCAAAAAAAGCACTTTTGGATTCACATTATTGGTAATTAACTAATATTTACATATTCATTAAATGCTTTGACAATTTGTACCGCTGCTTTTTCCCCTGTTTAAGCATTAGACATTTTTTATGATTATTTCCTTGTCTTTTGTGAGCATTTTGTAAGTAGCTCTGGAGTAAAGCATCTGCCAAATGAATAAATGTTAACGTATCCTGCTATTTCTGAATGAGAGCGAGGGCACTGGGGGTGTGTGGTGGTCTCCGAGAGGGGTTCAGGCTTGGTTGGTAAAACACAGTAGCAGGTGAGCTGGGACGGTGTGACATGGCGGCCCCAGAGCTGAGTGATATCCCAGAGTGCACTGTAAATCTCCGCCTGCCGTTTTACGGCTGCTCCGAGGCGGCTTGCCGCTAAATCACCGGCTATGGAGCGATGACGGGAAGAATGACTGTTTTCATAACCTCGCTAGGCTGTCAGCGATACGATCACACACACAGACATACTTCCATTTCTATCATATTGGCGTCACACCATTGACTTACATACAAATTAATACGCTCGCTCTGCCTTTTTGCTAACCGCAACCATGAACATACACCACTCTTACTCTAAATTTAACCAAAACTCAAACGTCTTATCGTGACCCTCAAACAGATCTATAAAGTTATAAGGCCTAGACAAAAGTCACCACAAGTGACTATAGGGTCACAATTTACCAAAAAATCCTTTGGCACACACACACACACACACACACACTCTCTCTCTCTCTCTCTCTCTCTCTCTCTCTCTCTCTCTCTCTCTCTCTCTCTCTCTCTCTCTCTCTCTCTTTCTCTCTCTCTCTCTATCTCTCTCTCTTTCTCTCTCTCTGTCTTTTTGTGATGTCAACACACTTTCTGGACCTAGTGTGACATTCAGTGTGAAACCCAACATATATCTTAACAATACTTGGAACAAAAACTATAAGTCACTAAAACAGTTTTATTATATAGTAATAGAGGTTTTGCCACTGGACACCATCCTGGCTGCCCCATCTCTGTGTTCTCAAACCCTAAATCTGTCAAAATATGGAAAGATTGCCTAGGAGAGAGACGGAGAGAAGTGTTTTGTACACTACTGAAGGAGATATGATATCACCATTATTCGTGGGAATGTGAAAACATGAACTGTAATTCAAGACATCAACATTTAGAAGCAATAAAGTGAGACCCGACATCACATTTATGCCAATTCTCTCTTTCTAACTCTCTCTCTTGCTCTATCTCCCCTCTCACCCTCACATTTTCTTTCTACCACTGTTTCAAAACTTGTAACATTAGGTGTTTCAAAAAATCTCAGTCGGTTAATACAGTCTAAGTAAATTTAGCTATAAAAAACATTTTTATAGATAGCAAGACTATATATTATGCTTTATATTTTGCTAACTATTGCACCATAGTACATTTTTTTTCTTGTTTCATTATTTTTTTCTGTTTCTGAATGTGTAGAAAATATATTCTGAGTATGAGTAATTATGTAACAGATGAAGTTTTCATTTAGAATTTTGAATTTAGATTTAATAAACACTGCCATTATAAAAAAAAAAAATAATCTTGCACTCTTACAAATGTTTTCTCTGCGTTTGACCACTTATACTGTAGAATACGCATACAAATGTTTACTATGTTATATATACTAAATATAAATATATAAAAATTATATTTATATTATACCCGCTCTGAAAATGGTTGGCCACCAATCCAGAGTGTGTGGCCCAGTCCCACTTTTTGTTATTGAGTTATCTCGCTCCCCATGACCCCGAAATAGAGTAAGCAGTAGAAAATAGACAGATGTTTATAATATGTATTTTAATAAAATAAAATGTATTTTAATACATTTTTTATAAAGAACATTTAAATACGTTTATGCATTTCAATATATACATCAGAAATTGTTTATTGGCCAAGATGCAAATGACAACAAGGAATTGTTGTCGTTTTTTCCCTCTTTCACATATATTAACATAAATGTATAAATAATAAATTTTAACAGCTCTACAAATTATAAAATAAATTTATATATATATATATTTATATATATATATATATATATATATATATATATATATATATATATATATATACTAGTGTGTGTGTGTGTGTGTGTGTGTGTGTGTGTATTATTAAAACTTCTACAAGTATATCACAGTATAACTGCAAATGGCCGTAAAATCAACATAAATTAATAAGTTTACATTCTACTTTCTACTTTTCTTCAGTGTCTTTATAGTCACCTGGAAATCCTTTCATGAACCAGTGTTTGCCGGAGCAGCAGGAATGACCATTATCCACTACGGATCACAAAGAAAGGCCTGTAAACTCCAGATGCCGCGTGAGAGTGAGGAAAAATACGGGAAAAAGAGAATGAAAGAAAGAAATAAAGAGAGAAGGTCACACTTCTCTGACACGCATTCATCCGATGGGTCGTTTCAACCTTAAAAAACAAAAACACCAAAGAAAAGCTAATCTGGAATCTTCCAGACAAGGGAAAAAAGGAACAGCGATTTCCACAGATGCACACACACTCACACACACACACAGAGACACACACACGCACGCACACACACACACACACACACACACACACACACACACACACACACACTTGAGAAAAGCTTCATCAAGCCAAGCTCTCGCTCTCAACTCTCTGATAAATCTTTCATTAGGAGACTAATTGCTTGTATAATTAACACTCATCAATCTCATAACATCAGAGAATAATCAGTAGTTAATGTTATCTGATGTGTACACTTTGCACGCACACACACACACACACACACACACACACACACAAACTCAGAAAATCACTACAAATGATATTTGCTGTTAAAAATGCAAACACGTTGTTAGTGCTTTTTATGTTGCTTCACAGTTGTAAAGGAAATTACAAAATTATAACTTGGCTTCATTTTTATTGCTACCGTCAAGAGTAATTTCAAAATAGTTGTGTCACTGACATGAAGAGTACAGTAGAGTGTACAATTCAGAGGATTTATAGGTTTTAAAGACTTGAAGAGCAGATCACAGCGGCGCTAAATTGCTCATGTAAATCTCAGCTGTGAACATTTTACACATCTTCCACTGTCAAGCGCGAGAGGAGAGTGACGGCCTTTAAAGTTTAAACTCTGCCACTCGCTTTCAAACTGGCGAATGGAGGAAAAAAAGACGAAAAAATAACGAGCTTGGTGATGAAGAGCAGTCAGATTATGTCTGAGTGTGTTATGTGTGAGCCTCTCTCTCTCCCACACATACACACACACACACACACACACCTGACTGAATGTCAGGATCTGTGTGGATTTGTCCTGAGAGAACCATAAAGCATGTTGATCTATGTAGCGTACGAGTGATTTGCAGCTACTGAGTGTAACTCCGTGTTTATGCATTTGTAAAAACAACTGTAAGTAATGAGGGTGTAATTCAACTGTGTGCCAATATACAATAAAAGTAACAAAAATTTAATCCAAACTGACAAATACAAGGGTTTTCAGACCTTGCTAACTATTATATTGACTGTACATACTGTATACATAAATCCATGATATTGAAAAAAAAATATGTATATACAGTCAACTCTTGTTAATAAAGTTAATAAAGCGGCACAAATTTGAGTTATGAGAAATGATTTGGCATTCAGAATTTCTCCAAATAAAGCAGCGGTCTTCTTTAACCAGCAACACAATTAAGGATTGAAGGAAGGATGGTTACAGAGAGGCCGATTTAGCTTAAAATCAGACTAAATGGTGTCAGATACGGATAAATAGATCCATCGCATTACATAAGCTTGATATTATTTGCTTAATAGATATGGAATGATCTGGAATCAGTACAATGTAAGTAAGCGCACAGTGTCAACACACAAGCCCGAAAGACACCCCGCTGATTCATTTGGCCAAAATGATCCGGTTCTGATGTTTTCTGATTTGACTGTATAGATTGATGCAAAGACTGAAGAAAAGACACAGACGTTTTTTCAAAAGCTTCAACAAAACACAAGCATGTGCAAATGCTTTTTGCTCGAATGGCCGAAGACATTCAGGCCTCCATATGTTACTGTACCATCATATCTGCAGCAGTATTCAACGCGATGTTGCTTCCCTGTTCAGCATCTCTATGAAGAGAAGAAGTGATGTTACGGAGATCCGACCAATAAAACCTCTCGCAGTCTTCCAGTGGTCCCTGTTCCTGCCTCTCTGCCTCTGTCAGATTGACATACTGGGTTAATAAGTGCCTCTTCCTCGCCTCAGCAAACTAATTAAATATTAATCCTGATGTGGAGGTCAGAGAAAACTAACAAACAGGCGTCTGAATGCACACAGGCTCATATTTTAAAGCACACACACACACACACACGCACACACGTGCACACATACACACACACACACACGCACTAAGTTCAAGACGTGTTTAAGCAGTCTAATGAATTTTTCACCTCACGACATGTTTGGATTTTTTTGGACATTTTTTCTCAAGAACTCAAAATATATCTTGGAGAGTTGCACAGTCGGGAGATCAGACCAACATCACTTCAAACATCCATTGATTTTCTGAGCTTTTCCATTTCTGGGTCACTGGGAGAGACAATCACATCAAATATTGAGCTGAAGATTGAACATAAACACTGGCTATGTGGTCAACCAATCACAGAGCAGAACACAGACACACACTTTCACTTACATCTGGGTATATACAGAACATGTTTTTGGACATGGATGTTTGTGGGAGGAAACTGGAGACCCATGAGTCCTAGTTACATTTCTAACCAGAACATATAGTAAAATTTATATTTTAAAGGTGAAATATAATGGATAGGCAGAATAGCTAATGAAATGTGTGTTTAATTATACTATAAACGTCCTTGAAAATTCGGCTTTTGTATGTGAGAAGATCAAAACTAGATTGGCTCAAACCCGACTCAGAGATTTGCTGACTTAATTGCTGTCAATTTGGTCTTCGTTTTACATCCTATGAGGGTCCTATATGTCATTGGGGGCTTGACTCAAGCAATTAAAACAAATGCATGAGTGGCTAAGACGGAGAGGAGCTACAGAAGTGTCAGTCCCAGCGGAGCAGGAAAGACGGCAGAATGGTACGTTTTCCCTCTTCTGAGCCATCAGATAGGATTTATAGCTCTGCTCTGTCTTCATGGAGTCGTCTACTCACATTTACTGTACGTTATCAGATGGGTGTTAAAGACTTTCTCGTATGGTAAAATAATAATCCATTTAATCAGATCCATTATGATGGTGACACTGGGGAAACTGTTTTACTGTTTGCCATCTGTGTGCAAGCGAGTGAAGACTGTTGAATCGTTTGTTAGAGTCAGTCTTCTGTACAAAAGTTATTCCACATTTTTAAGTCATTTTCTGATAGATTTATCAGATTCAGATTCAAAACAAACACAAACATTATGTGGGGAAAATGTTACAATCAGACACAGTTCAGTGCTTTTGACTGACAAAGTACATAAACGATTCTGCGTTACGTCCATGTGTCATTTTTTGACTGTGTAGTTTGTGATTTTGTTGGGAACAAAACATGTGTAGGAAAACTATTTTACAAATATTAACATTTAATGCTAATAATTAGTATCTATTAAATTGAAAGTATTAACATATTTTTTGTGTTAAAACTCACAAGAGAGTGAAGCTCTCTGTTATAGTTGTGTTTTTTTATTTTGACTATTATTTTATAGATCACCATTTGTAATTATGCATATTTACTGACACTTTTATTTACAACATTGAAAACATCTTGGAAAAAAAGATTTTCTTAGATTAGCAACAACAACAAAAATGAAAACTATAATACATGTAATATTAATAAAAATATAATAATTTTTATTATAAAATGTCGATACTTTAGATTCTACTTTAAAAAAAAAAAAGGAACTTTAGATTCTTGATAAGAGCATTTTAAGTTGATGAGTCAGAGGATGTCAATCTATCACTTGCTTTGAGCTTCTTCCTGTTTTCCTCTCCCTCATGCATTCTCCATCTTCCACACACTTGCTGAGGCTCATGGGAACCTTGTCTTTTCAATCAGGAGTGAGCTCCTATTTATTTGACCTCTGAACTCAGAGGGCGAGAGCGCGAACCCTTTAAACTTTTAACAAGGTCAGCAGAAGTGTTTGGGTCCTGACTTAGAACAGGCCTTCATGTTCCTAATTCACTGTCTCCAACAACCTGTTGTGTTTCCTATCAATATCCACCACTTAATCTCGAAAAAGATTGTGAAAAAGAAGCTCAGAAAGCAAGCATGCAAGAAAAATTAAATTGCGTAATGTTGAAGAGTACCAAACCATATAGCTCATGATTCATTCATTCATAATCTGGAAAAACGAGAGAGTGTACAAGACAGGCTCCAAAATATGCGGATCAATCCTTCATAATCCACAAAAGCACTTGTTTAAGAAGCTGCTGTAACTCACACTCACGTAAGGTAGATTTCAAAATTGCCGCCGTAAAACAAGCCCCCTCTGCAGTAATTAAGACCAATTCATGTCAATTAGTTCCGCGTTGAATGCAAATTAAAAGAGCATAATCAAAGCTGTTCGTTAAAGGGGGAAAGAGCAATTAGTGGGGGTGTAATTCCCTGGTTTTAATTGCAGTGCTCTAATTGAAATTGCGTCCACTTGTCCCACGTACTGAGGCGGAGAGATAGAGCACCGTGTGATTGTATACAATTACACGATGCCTTCAATCCAGCTCATAATATGTGCATTTTTTGCTAAACGATTCAATCGGATGTATCCGTTTGCACAACTTTGATTTGCAGATTAGTCCTGTGAACATAATTAATGACGTTTTGTTGTCACTCCAAACGGTGAATGCTATTTGTTTTAAACCAATTGATATACACCATAGATAGATAGATAGATAGATAGATAGATAGATAGATAGATAGATAGATAGATAGATAGATAGATAGATAGATAGATAGATAGATAGATAGATAGATAGATAGATAAATAGATAGATCGATGGACAGATAACAGACAGATAGATAGATAATCTTTGCGAAATCTAGGGTAAAAATAAAAATAGAGTAAAAATCTAAAGAACATTTCCAGATGTTACCTCTTCAAAAACACACACACAGACAAATGTGTTTGCCACCGGATATTTTTCGTGACTTTTTGACTCCTCACCCTCTGATGCTATTCAAAGTTCAAAGGTCAGAGTTCTGGACGGAAGCAACCCGGGTGGGAATGAAGACTGTAGCCTCTCTCACCCTGTGAACCGTGCAAGAAAGACCTCAAGCTTAAAACACTAATTGTTTTAGGAGAGGGTTACAGGAGCAAGGCATGAACCTGAGAGAGGGATCCAGCGGAAGAGGAAAAGAGGAGGATGGGAGCACCAGGCCAAGGATGTCAAATAAATTACCCCTTCACTGGATTATGCATTATCACTTAGGCGAAAGAGTGAACCAGCAAAAAGAAAAGAGAATACAGGCTTTTTAAAAATCTTTTCAAGTCTGTTTTAAAATCCAGGACCAGAAAAAAAATACAGTTGACTTGGAGGGCTATTTTTATACAATTAGGAATTTCTATTTAATTAATTAAATACGGTACATATAAAATACAGAAAAAACAGGATATATTCACCTTACATTTATAATTATACTACAAAGTGTATTTTATTGTTACTATTTAATTTTATATAACTAAATATTAATTTATAAATACTTATAAATACTTTATAAGACAAAATTTAGCATTTTTTTTAAATGCTACCAATTATTTGTCATGACAAATATTTGTCTACCTCAAAACCGCCATTTAACCTCTACTGGATTTTTTTTTTTTAACTACCGGTATATGGTGTTACTATACTACGTAAATTAATTAATTCCTATTTTAATTTGACTAAAACACTTGGGGTTCCACCAACTAAACAAGTAAATATTTTTTTTTACTTAACGAGTTTACATGTATTGCAATGATGTTAAAATAAGCAATGATAATAAAATAAAATATTTTGTGTTTTCAAAAATAAATGCAAAAACAAATGTAAACATACAGACATAACAAACAATTTATAATTTCGATATGGTCCCTAGTGGCCATATTGAAAAACTCACTGTATATTTTGCACCGACTGAGGATTAGGATGAACTCGTAAACTGTCATGTCAGTTTGTCAGGCTACCACATCATCAGTCAAATCTGCAAGAGAAGACAAAGTGAAGCTGACATTAAATAATATGAAAGAATCTTGCTGCTTTCCTATTGCCTTTTTGACAAATGTGTGCCGCAAAGTTTTGCACTGCACTTTCTATGTAAACTGAAAAACTGCTGTCAAATTGCCAAACTTTACATGCTAATAGCTGTTTGAGCAACTGACATGACTCTCAGACTTAAATACAATTCTGACCTTTGGATATCTACAAAATATATCCCCACAAAAACGCTACTTATGCTTTGCGGTAAAGTGGGGTCAGCTATGCAAAAATTCTGCCTTGTGTGCCAACCTGCTGACCCTTTCACTGCTAGTCTCGATTTGACCTCAGATGTGATCGCAACTAAATGAGAAAAATACCAATTTGGGACGCACCATCCCTTCCACTAATCCGTGTGCTGAACATTCTCACCACAAGACAAATGAGCCTAATTGAACACATTACACCATTAAACTTGCCCTACCGGAGCGGACGCCAACCTATGAGAGTGTGACTTGCCTGTAATGGTCTTTCAGTGTGCATATGAAAGCAAACTAGCCTTTTAAAAGCTCCTCTTCCTACAAAACATCCATTAAGACATTTCGTTTCACTGGAACAAACCGAGAGGAACTTAAATAAGTAACATATTAAACCACTTTAGCTGCCCAACCAACCCTGTTATGATGCAGAGAGAGGATTCCTTTGCTTGTACGCCGGGGTTAAAGATTCATTTATATGCATAAAAACTCCAGCTTAGCCGCTAAACAATGGTTTGCTTTAATTAGTTTGGAAAGGTCAGCGCGAGCAGATCGGACAATGTGTGTTATATTATCATAAAGCTTGTGGAAAGTGTCAAAATATTCCGACTTGACGGACTTTTGTTTCATACAGTTGCAAAATAGTGGAATTGCAGAAACCTTTCAACAGACTTGATTTGGTGCGAAAATTGAAAGATTTGTAGATAACACACACACACACACACACACACACACCTGCATAAACGTATATCTATATCACAGTGCGGTCCCACCATCGACATACTGTATGTACAAAAAAAACATTCTCTGCACACTTACACTAATCCGATTAGCAAAATATTCTGACTTTTACTAAAACACGTAATCTCAACCCCTAAATTAAATCTGGACCAACAAACAGACCGTCAAAGTAGCAGGGACCAGCTAAAAGTCCCCAAAGTGACCATAGGTTCCCAATATTAAAACCCACATGTAGTTCCCCACTGTGGCCATTAATGCCTTTATACACACGCAACTGAAATCCACTACGTATGTATTTACAAATATGATGTTCTATTATGTTATATGCTTATATATTATATAATTATAGCTTTATATAATATCTTTATATAAAAAACTTACTTCTCAGCAAAAAAAAAAAACAGAAAACGAATCCTTAGTGAACATTACTTTCCCTACCAACTGTTTTCCGCTCAGATATTCTGTATGAAACAGTTTTACATAGGTGTTTTGAAGAGTATTAGGGGGTCAGAAGGTGTGTGAAGGGTCTCAGCTTCAACTTTGATCATTAGTGAAAGAGGAAACGGTGATTTGGCATGGATCACACCATCAAACACACACACACACACACAAAACACAAAAAAGGTATATACTCTCAGACCGGAGATTTGCGAGTTCCACTCCACTGATAGTGTGACAGCTCTGACTAATCAATCACTCTCTCTTTTCCTCCCTTTCCCGGGGAAACGATGAGAAAGAAAAAACACTGCTTTTCAGCTAGGAAATTCTTGTATAAAACAGATTCACAAACTGAACAATTTTTGCTTTATTCTTCAAGAAAAACTAAGAGTACTTAGATGATTATTATATTCATGCTATTTTGTCGTCATTTTTCCAATTTGAAATCAAGGTTCCTTGAAATCCTCAACAACCGGAGAATTATCATGGGGTCTTCGTGATGCGTTGTCAAGTGGTCTCTAGGTAGCACCTTTAGGTCTTACTACAAAAAAGAGGAGATCAACGGACACAGTTTGTGTTTAATAGGTGGAAGGATGCAACACACTTTCATATAATATTTAGTAACTGCATCGTAAATATGTCGCAATGTGAGTGTGTGTTTCGCTGTAAAGCATGCGGTGTGCTTTTCTCATTGTGGGTTGTAAACTATCTCCACAGGAGTCTAACAACACCTCCCAGTCTCTCTCTCTCCCACACAAACATACACACACACACACACACACACACACACACACACACACAAACACACACGGCTCACTTGCAACCTGTGGAAATTGACTGGAGACTTTTTATCATAGGGTGCACAAGTGTCTGTTAAAAACATTGATTTAACAAATGAGGTCAAACCAGGTTTACACACACACACACACACACACACACACACTCAAACACATTTATTTTAGATAGAATCAAGTGGCTGTTTGTAGACATAATTTATATAGAAAGTGACAATTTATATATATTATTATATTTCATTTTAATCCGTTCTTCTTTTTGTTTTCACCAATGATCAATATGATATCAATATCCTAACATGATAAAATTAAGGTTGGTTCTGGCTGTTAATACAATTTACTGGGTAACAAAGAAAAAACTTAAGCAAACCTTCAGCAAAAAACGTTATTTTAAATGGCCAAACTACCATTTAACCTGAACAGGCATTTATCTTTTTAAAACTTTATGTATGGTGTTAATATAATATAATAAAATATGAATTTATTGTGAGGGGTTTCATCAACAAAACTAGTTAATTAAGCATGTTCGATTTTGTTTAATGAGTGACATGTAGTTAAAAGTACTGGGCATTACTAAAAATTATTGCTAGTAAATATAGAACATATACAGCAGGCATGTCCAAAGTCCGGCCCGGGGGCCAGATGTGGCCCTTAATCAAATTTTGACCGGCCCGTGACTTGGTTCATAAAATGAATGGAATACGGCCCGCGGCCAGTATTCAGTCCCTCCAGGATTTCGAGGTTGCGCGATCGCACCAATTGATGCAAATTCAGCAAAACCCCACAATTTATTTGGGACCTTGCAATTTCATCTAATCACCGCAAATTTACTGCAAATTTGACCAATCTGTTTGGTCCGTCACAGCACGCAGCAGTGTTTTCGCACAGAAGGTCTTCATTATAGTGATGGGAAGTTCGGCTATTTTCAGAGATTCGGCTCTTTTGCCTCATTTAACTCTTTCAAATGCTCTCGCAGCGGTTCAGCACGTGAACACACCATTTGATCTCGAACGAATACGATTTGTTTCACCACGCCCACCCGAGCTGGTAAAAATTCAACGTTCCATTATGAAGGTTTGTATTGATTTATTTATGAACACATTTTAAAAAGCAGTTAAAATGCGAAATCACTTTATTTGCATTTTAGAATTATTTCTGTTTTTTTTTTTTTTTTTTATGCATTTTTAAATAGAAATAAACACTATTTAATGTTAAATACTAAATTATATAAAAATGTGTATATGTATATCCTAAAATGCGTATTTTTTTTCCCCGAGCCCGGTCCAGCCCCTTTGTCAAATGTTAGAACCCAATGTGGCCCGTGAATCAAAGAGTTTGGACACCCCTGATATACAGTATATAGTGACATAATGAACTATTTAACAGGTCAAGCTTTATGTGACTTAATGTGAGTGTTTTTTTTTACATATAGTCCTTTTACATATTTTTTTGTAAATAAAGAAGATTTGAATGGATAATATTTGTTTATGTAATATGTATGTGTGTGTGAAATATTGAACTGTATTACTTATTTACAAGCAACATTCTTATGAAAAGTTTACAACCACTCATCAAGTCAGTGACTATTCTTTATTGTGCTCTGTCAACCATATAAAGTGATTTTTAGTGCTTAAACACAAACTGCCTAAACATAGAACCTCAAAACAACATAAAAACAACATAAAAAGACATTTGGAGAATCTTTATCATGAAAAAAATAGTCGTTTTTTTTGGTCGACCTTTGACAGTTTTTTTTGGCAAATAGTCGACCTTGGACAGTCAACAATTATTTATGTCTTCGTGTCAAGAAATGAAGCCTACAAAATAATCAAGTAATTTCAGAATTAAAAGGTTAATAGAGTTTTATAAATTAACTACATGTTTTGCCAAATGTCCCAACCACAAAATAAATGTGTATGTATACACATTTTCCACGTTTTATGGAAAAACTGTGTTACATATATGCTTAAGGAACGTGTATTTTGTTTTTAAATGTAAATACAGACAAATTACCATTAAAAACAAATCGCAAAATTACCATTTAATTGAAAGATTTATTTTTTAAAAGCTGAAGAAATACCCATGTATATATGTACAATTTATACATGGTAATTATGGTAAAACTATATAACATACAGATTTTAAGGACAATTCGATGTAACGTGCAGACAAAAGTTTTCTCCATACTGAAAATGTGTAATTTGAACAGCAAACAGTTATTCAAACAGCATCTTCATGTAAAATTATAACTACACATCTGAAAGGACTGTTAAAAGGCTATATTAAGTGAGTGAGTGAGTGAGTGAGTGAGTGAGTGAGTGAGTGAGTGAGTGAGTGAGTGAGTGATTTATGAACGCTTTATTCTGTTGTTATTATGATATTGTTTGTTTTTTGTCCTTGTGAATGAATGAATGAATGGTTTCCTTTTCTTATTTTACATGTCATACCATATTGCACATATTTGATATGTATACTGTATTTCATTTATTCATACATGACTTCTATGATTCATATATCACATTTCCATGCTAAATCAGTCGAGACCGAGAAATCTATGAGAGAGAGATTTTATTATAAATTATAGATTAGTTGTGCTTCCTTAACTGAAGACACAAATGAGGTTGGCTGTCTGGGGACCACCGAAGACCAGGTGGATTTAACCCATTCCTCTTGCTCCACACTCATTATCACTTCACAGGCAATGACCTCTAATTTATTAGAGCAATGACTTTATGCTTCTTTAAGGTTCTGACAAGCAAAACATGAAAAGTCCACCATAATTTCTTCCGTGCTATTCTGTAGCCCCCCCTCCTTGAGAACCATTCGCTCAAGTCTTGCCCCCCCCACCCCACAGCCCCCGCCTTCCACCACTTTCCCTTCATTTCAGTAAAATAGATTTTTCAATTATGTGTAGAGTGAAGGGAAACATCTCGCATCTCAGGGCTTGACCCCATTCGGGTGCAGAGTTTTCCTTGCGCAAATTGACACACTTAACTCCTACTCTTACCATAATCAGGCCAGACGTAATCCTCTCGCCGTAAAACCAGACGCACCTCGCTCAGGCAATCAATGAGCCAACCAAAACTGTAATTGAACATGAACGCATCACACACGCTCGTGCTTAAATGTAGTTTACGGTACTCTACTGTAGATTTACAGCAAATCGAGTCTTTATCAGGTTTTCCAAATCTTGGCTGGATTTTCTCTCATGCGCTGGATTCAAACAGATCACTAAGACCCACAGCTGCATGACTACAACAACAGTATTATATTAATAAAGTGTGTCTGGAAAAGAAAATTAAATGCATTTGATAGCGTTCAAGCATTCAGCTTACGTTCTGATTTAATTTTTATGTTTCTGCATTACTGGCTTCAAGAATATTTGTAATTTTCTGTATTACTATTCCTAGAATATGTAACAATAAATATTTGGAATACAAGACACATCATTCTTGAAATATAATAAATTAAACTATTAGATTATATTAGAACAAATCTAACCATTCAGGTCAAGATTAAAATAAATGTTTTCTTTATTTGAATATTTTAGATGAAGATACAGAATGTGATCAATAAGTTCAGTTTATAAAATACTTTTCTATAAAGTAATTGTTGCATTACTATGACCACAGTACAGTACAGTACAGTAGTATTGCAAACATTTGTGTGATAAGTTCCTGAATCAGTTGTGGACCACCAATGTTTGCCCAAGTTTTAGAAATACAAAATAGAATAGAGTGCTAAATTAGTGAGATACATAGTGTGATACATTATGCTTAAATACAAATATGGATAGAAAATAAAAAAGAACAGTATGTTACTGACATAATGCATTAATAGAAAGAGGGTAAACAGTAAAGTCTTTTCTTTCAATCTTAAGACTGCATATCTGCTGTTATTCACTATATTGAGGTTGAAGAACTATGGGTAATATAGTGTTGATGTGTCTTTCAAGAATCAAAATAAACTATTGTATCTGTTCCAATGATATTCTTTCTTCACTGTCCAAAGTGAATGCTTACACACATATATGATGCAGTAAAGAATACAGTAAAGACTTTTATTTTTATTTAAGCAAATGAAATGTAACAGAAACATAAAGAAAAGTAAAAGAAAACTGACTTGCAGAAACACTGTCCCAAAATCTACACGTAAGTACATGACTTAAGTCACACTTAGAAGCTTTGAAAATGCATGACTTGATCTAACTTGCTTTAGAATTAATTCTAAAATGAAACCTGCATTAGGATCATTAACCCTCAAATATCATCCATCTACATATTGGTTCAATTATTACTAATTACATTTAATAACATATTACCCATTTTGTCAGCATATTAATGTTTTTCCTCCATTTAAATGTGTAACTTTTGTACAATTACTGCCGTTCAGAAAAGAAGTTCCATCATACATCATGCTGAGCAGAATTATATAAGGCATTAATCTATCATGATAAGGCCTGGGGTTATTGGGGGGCGCTAGGAGACTGGCCGCGTGTGGGGGCTAAAGGGGAATTAATGTCCTCCGGGCATGTTTAACATGCTTTAACAGAGACGACTGATACGACAAGAGTCAGACCAACACATAAACTCACACACAAAGGGGTGAAGCAGGGCAATGGTCTTCGCCTCTCACCCCTCCTCCTCCTCACACGGAGTGGGAGCAGATTGAGACTGGGAGGATAGTAATTATGGGGGAGTCACGGTTCACGCGGTCCACACCCCTGCCATTGTCTCTGCTGTGTGTGTGTGAGTGTGTGTGTGTGTGTGTGTGTGTGTGTGTGTGTGTGCAGTAGATCGACAGAGAGAGAGTGGTGGGTAACATGCTGTAAGGGCGTGCTGACAGCAGCATCTGGAACACTGGTGGCTGAAGAGCGGAGAAGTTCACGCCATGTTGTGGTCCAGGAACAACGCAAGGAAGCAATTTTTCGCTCTAATGTTACTTTTTCTTCGCCATCATATAATTCATATTCGTTCTCAAATACTACTTGATCGTTTTTGAATTTGACTGGGCTTCTGAAGTATTGTATAAGCAAACATATGACGTTTATAAATACTGTTATCGTCAAATATTCCAAATGGAGGAATGTGCCACAGTGTTTTCTGTATTTTTTTGTTATTTTTGAAATATCTACAGTTACCTGTACATGTATTAATTTACTGAGAAAGCAGAAGCTCCCGTTCAGATGTTTTTAGCTGGTGTTTTTTTTTAATTAGCACTAAACGTTTTATATTTACGTGAAAAAAAGTATTTTTTTTCAGTTCCAAAATGTTTTATTAAAACAAATTAAAAACAAATAAAAAAACACGACAAATTAAACATTGTAAGTAATTGTAAATTTGAATTATCATTCGGCCTTTATTAACACAGCACTTAAAATTACGTAAAGATTATAAACAAAATGTTAGTCAATTGAACAAAAAAACATTGCCCATTAATCATTTCTTGATTTTGTCACCTGAAAATATTGACACATTTTTGTATATCATCCCCTTATAAAACATTAATTTTTGTTTTATGAAATCAATATCAAAGTTCCCTTTCATAGTCAGGTCACTTCGACGTCAGTCTATGGAATATCGGATGGCGAGCCATTCGCGTTCACTCTTACCAACCGGCCAATGAACTGTCAAGTTCAATGGATGCATGAATTTGCATGCCACCTTTGACCTGTACCAGCTGGTATAAAAGGCAGGTGCGTGCAATTACCTTTCTGATGATTGAAGCGTTCGGCGGTTTCAGCTCTTCAACCAACTCGATAAGGCTCTTCGTTGGAAATTCGTTGGCAGTACTCCAGGCCTGCTTCTCTCTTTCGAAAAGACCCGGAAGCAGTTGAAACTCCCTGTTACGTCGGCGAGAGTTTTATCTGAGAGAGCTCAGAAGCGTTCGACACGTCCTTTTAAGGATCGAGTGACGCTTGTGCAAATCTTCTGATTGCGGTAAGTGGCTGTCGCTGTCGGATGAGCACGAGCGCTGCGTTCGCTGTTTGGGTGCGGCGCATGCGGATGCGGCGCTCGGGTCGAGTTCGTGTTTGGTGTGCGAGCGCATGCCGATCGTGACACTGCGTAAGAGATGGGATTTCCTCTGGGAAACCCCGTCTGCAGCCACAGCGCCTTCCCAGCGCCTTCCCATGGCGAGGATCGGGACGCCGCGGCTTCCCGACCCGCTGGAGCCGGTGAAGCGCGCTCGTGGGGAGATGGGGTAGATGATGATCTCAGGTCTCCATTCCGTAGTATCCACTACCGAATCCGGTTACTTGAACTCTCCGGCGAAGCACGAGATTCTGATGCTTTGCTGGATTCATCCGACGACAAGCGGTCGCTTGAGTTTCCATCGAAGGATGACTCACTCTCGGTGTTGGAGGATATGGTCATGGCGCCTGCAGAGACGCCGGCGCGATCACGTTCCAATAACCCGTTTGTGGTAGTGTTAGTTCAGGCCGCGAGGAAGGTAGGCTTAGAGGTGGAGACTCCGCCTCAGCCCGCCCCCTCGCGGTTGAATGATTGGTGTCCGGCTCGTCCATCGGTTAGACAACCGGAGATGGCCCTGGTTCCTTTCTTCCCCAAGCTACACAAGAAGTTGACCAAGACGTGGCAAGCTCCCCTAGAGGCACGCTCACGTTTTGGCAGCGACTCCTTCCTCACTTCCCTCACAGGCGGTCTTTCCCGGGGCTATTTGGACATTCACTCCACGGAGCGGGCTATCGCGACCATTTTGTGTCCAAAGACTGCCGCTGCCTGGACGGACCGTCCAAGGCTTTCTGGGAAGTCGGCGAAGTTCCAGTACGCGCTAAACGCTAAGGGCTACACCTTCAAAGACCAGACCGCATCCGCTCTCCATGCACGGTCGGCTATCGCCGTTTACCAAGCACAGTTGCTGGCAGAGCTCGGAGGGGAAGCAGCGCCCCCAGACTTAGTTCAGGAAGTGCGTGTGACTACCAACCTTATCCTATGGGCAGCAAAGGTCGCAGCGCGCACGATGGGGGCGTCGATGGCAACTCTGACAGGAACCATCTCTAGGTCGGGCCTATTCGAAACGGTGGAGCAGCTGTGCAAACAGTTCTCCACCCTCCAGCTGCAGACTAAGGGCTTATTCACACTAGGTACTCTGGTCCGTGCCTGGGCACCAAAGCACGGTTGGTTAGACAGTGTGAGTGCTCCTGGCCGTGCCTGGCCGCGGCACTTCTGGCCGGCCGTGGCCCGGTTGGAAAAGGTGTGCTCGGGCACGGCCCGCAGGACTGGGCTCGTGTTGTGAGTGTGGGAGTGCCCGTGCACGGACCAGGGGGCGTGACGTCACGTTTCAGACGCTCCAAAACGGGAAAATGCGCGCGCTCCTCACACGAGCAGCACGTATATGTGCAACAAAAGCTAGCGCAGCACAAGCAAAAGCTCTCCACGTCTCGTGCTGGTTCTCTCTCTCTCTCTCTCTCTCTCTGAAACACGCGCACACACACACACACAAACACACACACACCGATTGTGTGTGTGTGTGCCGCGCTGCTAACAAGTGATTTTGCGAGGCTGTGAAGCTCCGCAGACCAAACGATATAAAATTATAAGCTACAAACTCACCAGTGACAGAATCAATGCTTCAGTGAAAGCGCCGCTCTTCCTGTTTTATATTGAAACCGTTGCACCATAATAATGAATGTTTTGTCCCCATCTATATGCTTAATAACATACATTTAGACTCATTTGGATTCCAAGAAAACGCACGAACCTGTTTTGATTTCGTTCGTATTTTTACTAACTTTTCCAACATTATATCAGTGACAAAGTATGATGAAAACTTACATCTACCGGTAAAAACTAGTGTTACTTAATACATCGCAGCATAAGCGTCCTTATTTCTGGTCCTTCTTCCGTCTCTTCAGCGTCGGCTTCTTTAATAAATGGATCACACGATGGATTCAGAACGACTTGTTTATTTCCACACAAGGCGCAGCATTCACAGTCTGCTTTTCCGAGAGACTCGCACCTGACTCTCATTATTTCTCGTTACTCCAAGTTCGCCTTAAAGGGACAGGGACTTTTTTCCCACAATTATTTTAAATTAATATTTCAAGTAAAATAATATAATGCCAATCACAAATTAAACAGTAAAATAAATCAACAATAACTTAAAATAGATTTATACCAAATTAAATAAAATGTATATGAACTTAAATAAACAGGGTTACAATTATATCAGTGACAAAGCATGATGAAAACCTATGCCATTTACCGGCAACTACTAGACAAAAGCATGCTGCGGCACCAACGCAAAATGCAGTGTGAGTACCCGGCCAGCGGGGGAGTAGGGAGGGGGGACAATCGTACTGAAGCACGGACCGCACAGTGTGAGTACACCCTAAAGCTATTTCGCATGTCTTTTCCATTTCTCCAGCTGGAAAGCGCCGGCGACGCCCAGTGACTGCGGCTGAGGTCCCTCAGCCTCCGGCACCTCCACCAGAAGAGCAAAGAGGGCGGTGCACTCCGAATCCAGATCAGCAAGGGACGCCAAACGGCCTCCCTTGCGATCCTGATTGGTTCGGAGTGGAGGGAGCAGAGCAGGGAGTATGGATGAGCTCCGACGATCGAGCCACCACTGTCGAAGTCCATCCCCAGGTGGACACAGAAGTGGGGCTACCACCTTTGGTGTTAGCCAACTTGACTGTAAAAGACAGATGCACCCACACTCACACTCCTTCCACTCCTACCGCTAACATCGGATACTCCCTGCACGATAGAAGACCGGAACTCCGAAGGGCTCCGGCCCGCCGGAGATCCAGGTCGGGGGTCACGCTCTCCTCCGTGGCAGGGAAGAGAGACCCCCCTCCCACCAGATCGGTCGAGATGCAGGCTCCGGTCGGCATCTCCCGGCCAGGTGAGAGGCCGGTCTCCAGGCGGCCCTCGGCAGGCTGTAAGCTCAGACGGGATTCAGAACTTTCTCGCCTCACGGCCAGGAGTCACCTTCCCCAAGTTCTCCCTAGGGGAGACTCCCGTCAGAGTGCTGGCCTCCCCTGCTTCACAAGTTCTCGTTCAGGATGCTGACTCAGAGGGACATTGAGGGGATTCGTAACCAGGATTGGTTCGCCGCTATCAACCATCAAGACGCGTACTTTCACGTCTCGATTCTGTCCTGGCACAAGCTCTTTCTGCGCTTTGCCTTCGAGGGCCGAGCGTATCAGTACAAGGTCCTGCCCTTCGGCCTCTCTCTGTCGCCGCGAGTCTTTACGAAGATAGCGGAGGCTGCCCTCTCTTCCCTGAGAGTGCGCGGCTTCAGGATCCTGAACTACCTGGACGATTGGCTTCTGTTAGCCAGATCGCGGAGTCAGTTGATCGCACAGAGTGATGCAGTGCTCAGGCACTTAGGCCGGCTGGGGTTACGCAAAGTCAATCGAAAGAAGAGTCCTCTGACCCCGTGTCAGGTGTTCTCCTTTCTCGGGCTCGACCTAGACTCCGTTCTGATGCGTGGCAGGCTGTCCTCCTGGAGAGTCGCCAACATCCAGACTCAGCTGGAAGTTTTCAACCCCGGGGTCCGGGTGCAGTCCAAACACTTCCAGAGGATCCTAGGCCACATGGCGTCTACCTCCGCAGTGACTCCGCTAGGCAAGTTACACAAACGGCCCCTTCAGTTCTGGATCCGGGACAGGGTGCACTTCCCTGAAGTGGAAGACCTTCGTCACCTGGTGCCGCCAGAAAAACGAAAACCCACTGAGATGCCCCGTCGGTACGGTTCTATCGTTTCTCGAAGCAGAAGCTTGAGGAAAGCGTGGCCCCTTCCACTCTGAGAGTCTATGTAGCCGCGATATCCGCTTTACATGACCTCATCGAGGGGAAGACAGTCGGCCGGCACGACCTGACGACTAGGTTTCTAAGAGGTGCTAGAAGTGTTCGCCGTTCCAGACCTCCCCCGACCCCGGTTTGGGATTTGAGCTTGGTGTTGGCGACCCTCTGCTCTCCCCCCTTCGAGCAGCTGGAGACTACGAGTCTCAGGCTGCTCACACTGAAGGCTACGCTATTACTAGCACTGGCGTCAGTGAAACGGGTCGGGGACCTAGAGGCGTTCTCTGCAGATCTTCAGTGCTGACCTTTGGCCCTGGAGACTCGCACCTAGTGCTGAGACCCAGGCCTGGTTACGTGCCCAAAGTGCCCACTACGCCCTTCAGGGACCAGGTAGTGACGTTGCAGGCTCTCCCCCCTGGAGAGCAAGACTTGGCCGGTCATCCACTGTGCCCAGTACGAGCTATACGCACCTACTTATGGCGCACAGAGAGCTTCAGAAGCTCGCAACAGCTCTTTGTCTGCTAAGGTGGTTGGCAGAAAGGGAATGCCGTCACCAAGCAGAGACTCTCGCATTGGATCGTTGACGCGATTAAGTTCGCATACCACGTCCGTAAGTTGCCTTGCCCACTGAACGTGAGAGCCCACTCTCATCATGGAGCATGGCCTCATCGATCGCAGTGGCAAGGGGAGTCTCTCTAACAGACATTTGCAGAGCTGCCGGCTGGGCTACACCCAACACCTTTATTCGGTTCTACAAACTGGATAAGGCGTCGATATCCACGCAGGTACTGTCCACAGTGGAGGGCAATACTGACACGGTGTAGGCCTGCAGGAGCCAACCCCAGCCTCTGGGGCCAGCCTCCAATCTTAGTGTTCTTCTACCCTCAAGCTAGGCTAGAGACACGTCTAGTCCACTCAGCATACTAGGGGTTACGGCCAACGGAGGGCCGAGACCCCTGGAACCCCGGCCTCTGTTCCCCGGTCGGGCAAGCAGGCATAAGGGGGGGTTCCCATCGAGTCCAGACTAGTGACCTAGTTCTGGCTGTGTTTCTCCTCAAGAGCGATACTCGCAGAGTATGACGCCTGTGTTTCCCGAAGGGATGAGGTCGAGTAGTAGGGCTGTGCTCTCCTCCCTCTCCCGAGCCTACTCTGTTCTTGACAGACAATGGGCTTCCTTCGAAGAGTGAGTTTTCGCGCCATCTCAACGCAACACTTCGCACCAAGTGAGAGGTGTTCTCCGTCGACCCTGGCGAGGGTCCCCCACGCACGGGTTGAGCCAACAAGTTCCTTGGTGGCCCCGGTGGAGGTAAGTGCTACTACCCTTCGGGCTAGGCCCACCTCTAGATGCTGTGAAAGATCCATTAAAGGTTCCTCGGCTAAGGCGCCGGAGGGGTCTTTTCGGTAGGATGCTGCCCTGGATGTGGCCTGTTGTATTATCCCATAGTCAGGTCGAAGTTCGACTGACGTCGAAGTGACCTGACTATGAAAGAGAACGTCTACGGTTGAATAAGTCAGGGAACGAGACGTCACTTCCCGCAGCCACATTCAGGGTATGCCGCTGGAAGTCTGCGTTGGCCCGACTGGCTTCAATCAGCGAAAGGTAATTGCATGTAGCACGCACGTGCCTTTTATACCAGCTGGTACAGGTCAAAGGTGGCATGCAAATAGGAATATATTAAACTTTATATAGGAATATATTAAACTTTGCCGAGTTACATTCTTAGACCCAATACAATTTCTAAAAAATAAATTCTAAAAAATAAAAAAAGCTTGTTTCTAAAAAATAAAAGGTTTTGCAAATTTTTACTTAACTGACAATCTCAAAACACTTCACAAATTGCTTAAAAAAAAAGTGAACAATGTTTCACTTGCCAAAAAAAACATATTTGCTTTTACAAAATGTACAAAACTGTATGTGAAAATGTTGTGAATCAAGATGTCGTTTCACTGTAAAGTGTGAACTATGGGCAATGCAGTCCGACAAGGCAAACACAATTTAACTAATGCCAAGTGGATTTAATTAACACAATTTGGATTTTTGATCCTCTTTATGGTTTCAAAGTCAAAGTAAAAACATGTTTTCAAACTTTAAATAACTTTTTTCAAAGTTTAAAATACATTTTTGTGAATTAGAAAGTTTAGAAACATGGATGCAGAATGTATTTTGAATTTGCAATGAACTTTTTTAGCTCTTTTCTGTGTCAAAATTTTGACTACGTCGAATGGTGTTTTAGCTTGATGCAAGTGAATCTAAGAACATAAAAAGTGAATGGTCAGAAGGTCACGGCTTTGACTGGTCTGACCACAAGCGCTGTAGTTAGATGTAATTATCCCGGGATATATAGGCTGTTTTAGAAGCACAATGCTCGTGTGCCTTATTTAGATTTGGGTTAAATAAAAAAGTACTGGTTTAGTTTTTGTTGTTATTTTATTTATTTTTTTTAATGTTTGGTAGCCAATTATATGAAGCTGCTTGTATGGAAACAGCAGAGCAATCTGGATAAACCGTACAGAGAAAACTAAACAAAGCCAGAATGAAATTAGGAAAAGTAAGACTTTTCTAACATTTTTTCTCACATTTTGTCTCACATTTAATGAACATGCAAAGGTGTAAAAGTATTTCACATTCTTTGCAGTGAAGACAAATTTATCTTGAATACAAAAAACTCAATGTGCAAAAGCACAAATGGCTGGAAAAACCAATTAGTCGCCCCAAAATCTCATTTAGTTTCCTCATTCTTGCTTTTTCTTTTCTTCATCAACTACGGTTTTTGGTCACCAAGAACCTAATCTAGATGATTTCAGCAGATATAGATTTGTATTTATTTCATTTACTGATACACACATTTATTGCACAATTATCTCATTTTAATTAGGAGAAATACAGATGCTGGTTTTCTAATTGTTTAATATTTCCCCTTGCCCAGAGATTACTATTCTTTTTTTAAACTTTTGGAATTTTTACCTCCCATCAGAAAACCAACTAACCAAAACCATTTTATGCTTCAGCTCTGTTTGTCCAGCTGCTTTTGGCTCTATATGCTTGGTTTATTCTTAATGTGACACACTGTTGTTTTAATTTATTTAAATCATTTTCCAGGTTGCTATTTTTTCCCCAAATTAAAAAAGACAATTTCCTGTTTGTGAATATTAGATATCAAAATAGAAACATGTACTTAAGTATTTATTTAAAACATATAGAATATTTAGAAACATATATAATATTTGCTTTAAATTTATTACATGAAACATTTTATGTGTGTGTGTGTGTGTGTGTGTGTGTGTGTGTGTGTGTGTAGTATAAACAACAATAATATTACTAACTATAATTATTATTCAGTTATTAAATCGTAATGTAAATATAACTAATGTATATCACTGTGTATTACATTGTTTAATTACAGACCTTTTCATTGCACATTTCCTCAAAACTACAATGAAAGCTTGAAATTCTAGAACCTACAGCACTTCCAGAGATGTTGAAAGCTTGACATCATCAGCAGTAATGTGGTGACAAATGACTTGGTAATGTTAGCATGACAAATGAGTGTGAAAGTCTAACACTGTCAGTGAGAGTGAACATAAGATTGTCTGACAAAAGCCTACAGCAGTGAACAGGCATATTAGGAGACGTAATTAACCATGAGACGATACAGAGCACAGAACCGCCGATCTTTACAGGCAGATGGACATGTTTAATTTCATGTAATAAATAGACGAAGAGCCGCACAAAAGACAATGATGTTCACAAAATACAGAATAAGTAACAAAGCAAACAGAGAATCTGAGAGAGACAAATATATAGAGAAGAAGAGACAGAAAGAGACCGAATGAGAGAGAGCGCAAAAGCCAGGGGGAAAAGAGAGAATAGAAAGAACGAAGGTAAAACACATGGAAGAAGTAAGAGAAACAAAAGGGAGAGAAGGTGAGAGTCGAATCAGTGAGATAAGGAAAGAAAAAAACAACATAGTAATTGAAAATGGAGAGAGAGAGAGAGAGAGAGAGAGAGAGAGAGAGAGAGAGAGAGAGACAGAGACTGGCACTAGCCAGCACTTAATTAGCTGTCATCAGTTCAGCACCACAGAGAAATGAGAGAGACTAATAATTAATGATAAAAATGAGAAGGGGAAAGAGAGAGACAAACACAAAAGAAGGGGGAGAAGAGTGGAGGGGAGAAACTGGGGGAGGGAGGAAGTGGGAGTAAAAAAAGGGAAGAACTGATTTGAAACGAGAACTTGCAAAGCCCTTGGGTCATTAAAGTCAATGAGACAAGCGTGTGTGTGAGAAATGAGAGAGTGAGCCTTTAAAATCAAACGCTGGGTAATTGCCTGGCTTAACCCAGCCTGAAGCTCCAGGCTCCACCATGTCGTGAAGAAAAATGAAGGAGAGCGCTGCAGGTAACCAATCCTAATGTACTTCCAAATCTGTGATGTCATCAGCCCACTTGCAAATTATTAGTCTGCAAAATCAGAGGATTGTCATTTACCTTTGGCATAATTGGAAAAAAACAAGTGAGAAAAAGAACACAAAAAAAAACCTTTATTTTGAACTGCAAAAATTGTTCACCTCTAAAAGTGCACTAAAATATGATTCACAAAAAAATTATTAACAATTAAACTAACATAATACTAAATTATATAAACGATTTGAATAAGTGCTTGAGTTTAAATATATATTTAACTTGTGTATACTTTATATGTAATATAAACTTTATTTTTAATATACCGGTAATTTCATATTTTCGTTAAGTGAAAACAATAATTTCAACATTAACAAAAAACAAACCGACAACTATGTGTTGGAAAAAAAATCCCCTTCACCATAATTGTTTCCAATTCTATCTCTGTGTTTTGTTTCACATCTGATGCCATAATACACCTGACATTTAATGCAAAAAGGTATAAAGTTCCTTCATTTTTCTGTAGGCCATTTGAACCCAGTCAGTTTTTTTTTCAAAGGTACAACTTACAAACGTGATGATCATTTTAACAATGACTTGTTAATTGTTTAGCCATGCAGTACTTTTAATTAGTCACAGCGTGTTTGCTGAAAGCCGAAGGGCACAAGAACAAACATCATGAGTGTGACTATGAAGACAGAAAGTGCTTGGCTTTGGTGTGTGTGTGTGTGTGTGTGTGTGTGTGTGTGTTTGCCCCTCTATCTGTGTGTGAAGGAGAATATTGCAAAATCAATGTGTTTGTCTATGGATGCAAGGCTAATTGGAGGTGTGGACTGCACTGAAGCACATATGCCACACAGAGTGGTGATGAGCCAATAACTCAGCAGGAAATGCTACTGACAGATGAGTGCGCGTAGAGAGAGAGAGAGAGAGAGAGAGAGAGAGAGAGAGAGAGAGAGAGAGAGATAGTCAAATAGACAGAGAGAGACAGAGAAAGCGAGACAAAGAGAGCTGGAGACTTGCTTTTCCATTGAAAGACAGACGGACACACAGACCGAGATAGACAGATAGAGAAAGAGAGATAGAGACGCGAGAAAAAGAAAGCAGGCAAGAGACAATAATGGAGAGAGAAAGAAAGACAGAAAAAGACAAACTAAGAGAAACAAATTGGGAGAGAAAATGAGTCAAAGAGAGAGACAAAAAGACAGAAAGAAGCCAATGAGAAGCACACGAGACATTTAAATGAATAGAAACAACCAGACATAGAAAGACAGAGAGAGAGAGAGAGAGAGAGAGAGAGAGAGAGAGAGAGAGAGAGAGAGAGAGAGAGAGAGAAAGAGAGAGCCACGAAGAAAATAGGGAGAAATAAGCTGCGGAAAAAGATAAATGAAAGGTAAAAAAAATTATAATTGAACAAGAGAAAGAAATATTATACAGATAAAAAAGAAAAGAAAAAAGAAAACATACATTGAATAAAAGAGATGGAAATAGACAATCCACAAGCAATTAAACAGAATAAAAGAGGGGAAAATGGCAAAAAGAAAGACAATGATAAAGAGAGAATTAAATTCATTGATAAAAATGTTCTCATAATGGTGCATTTTGCCACACACTCAATTACTTTATTCACATATAGTTCAGCAGAAACCACAATAGTTTCCCAATAGCAGCTCTGCTGAAAACGCCAGGCAATTTGTCTCAAGAACATTAAAGATTGACGACACTTGTTTTCTAGGAAAAATCTTTTAATAAAAACCTTTTTTTAATATAATGTCCTAAAGAAATCAGGGGTTATAGCTCACAATAAGCTCAAATATTCTAAACAGCAACCATGTTCTTCAAAATGCCAACTTATTTATTATTCATAATTTAATTAACATTATGTAAAACATTTTTAGTCATGTAGTGATGCCTAGAAATAATGTCAAGAAATTTCAGATTTATATTTATTATCAGTTTTATTAACTGCTTTAAACAGTAGTAGTAGTCTTTATTGTCATTGTTTAAGGAAAACAACAAAATTACGTAATTTCTAAACAAAAAATCTAAATCTAGAAAAAAATCTAAAATTAACCATAAGCCTTAGTTAACATTACAGTATATTCATGTATATTTTAATGAATAAAAATGGGCAAGGTCAATTTAACAGTAACGTCTCTACTCTACACCAAGACTAATAGAAGAGAGCTAGCAGAAGAAATTTTTATAAAGACTTTTATACTAAAGAAGGAATATTTTGCCCAAATATTCATGTCCATCTCCTGTTCTCCCTTTCTCTTTTTACACAATCACCAAATACAAGCAAAACAAACACATGATATGTGTTCTTTGCCCAGAGCGTGGGCTGCGAGATCACTTACTTAACCGTGATATCAATATCTCACCGCTAATGGACACCGCATTAGTGGACACTATAATCGAAACCAAAGCGCAACAGCCCTAAAGAAAAAAATGTTGTACAAGACAATTAAAACAATTTACGGAACTACGGAATAGAATGCGTTCTGTTATGACGGATGCGTTTTTCTGTCTTGTTGAATGTCTATTACTGTAGAAAACAGAATAATGGACTAAAGCTGAGTTTTTAATACAGTATTTTTGATTGTCCATTCAAACCCAAGACAACACAACAGTGCCCCTGGAGGAAAAAAACAGAAGTTCAATTAAAGATTACATTTATATTAATCATAAAAGTTTGTAATAAAATAAAACTGTGAGATGAGTAAAATACTTTTTTATAAAAAATGTTCGCAAAACTTAATCAATGCAACATCAATTTGCATCCATTGATTCCTGGGAAACAATACTTTGTTTCCATGTGTAACTGTTATGCACCACTAAAACGCATTTTGGAACAATTTTGGATTAAAGTAGAGGAAATGTCAAATAATATGTAAATGTGAAAAGTAAAATTAATATTTAGTTTATAGTAATTAACATTTTTAGTGAACTGATTTTGAGCAACGTTTTGTTTTACAGTCCCTTTAATGGATTTGCTCATGGGGTTTATTAAATCACAGATCATGGTAATTGAGCTCCTAGGCCGATCAGGAGCTTTTCCTTGGAGAAACCGGAGCATAAACACGTTTAGCGACGTCTCCTGGTGCATTCATGAGCAGGGTTTGTAGTTTTGTTGCTGTTTGTATCCAGGCATCCACATACACAAATGAAAACCCTCATTAGATTAATGGCTTTTCTTACTCCCCAAGTGCCGTTTTACACCTAAAATCTTCTCGGAGAATCCAAGCTGCACCAGATCTGTACAATATAGATTAACCAATCCACCAAATGCTTGCTCAGAATCACCTGGAACTAAATCACGTGTCTTAAATCTCTTATCTAAAGTATTTAGAACACTGTCATTTCAACAAACCAGATTAAGACTATTGAGTCTTACAGATTTTAGGAAGCAGATCTGCGAATGTGGAAGGCGACTTAATCAGATCACGCCTCACGTTGCGGTGGCAAATAATTGCCCATTATTATTGCTGGAGAAAAGGATAAAACGGTGACTGGGTACGTAGTAGTCAAATAAAGGGACAAAAACATTATGGAACACAAATTAGATCAATGGGCATCAAAGTGGGAATTTTGCAAACCCGCCATGACATTTGCTGGGATAAGGTGAAGAGACAGACAGAGATGTTGATTCAGTGTATGTCTGATTTAATTGCTGCCATATGCAGCTTTAACACAAGCTTCTTTCCAGTAATGAGACTCAAGAGGGAGAGAGGTTAATTACTACAGCTGCACACAGAGAGAGAGAGAGAGAGAGAGAGAGAGAGAGAGAGAGAGAGAGTGTGTGTGGAGAGATAGAGCGAGAGAGATGGAGAGATAGCAAAGAGAGAGAAAGTTAGAGAAATATACATAGAGGTAGCAGAGAAAAGAGAGGAAGAAGAGAGGAGAGAGAGAGAGAGAGAGAGAGAGAGAGAGAGAGAGAGAGAGAGAGAGAGAGAGAGAGAGAAAGAAAGAGGGAGAGTCTCCCCAGACATGTCATGTCTCTCTTAAGGAGATGTTTAATGAACTGCTAAACAGGCAGGACACACACACACACACACACACACACACACACACACGCGCACACTCACACACACACACTTGCGTTTATATCACAGTGGGGACCAACTATTGACTTACATGAAAAACAATATGTTCTCTCTCTCCTTACTGCAACCCGAAGCATCAAAATATTCCATTTCCCCACCCTCTTTACTCCAAACTTAACAAAAACTCAGTTGTAACCACTGCCTTAAAATTACATCTTGACACTCCAAAAGATTTTCAAAGTTGTGTACAAGTACACAGGGGCGGATTTAAGAAATCTGTGGCCCCAGGCAAAGGTTGGCATGAAGCTCTTGAAAGACAAGACAACGCACAAAACAACACACAACGCACAAATAGGTCAATTATATATATATATATATATATATATATATATATATATATATATATATATATATATTTATAAATATAAACCATTCATATATATACACACATATAGCAAATAGAGGTGGTCCACTATTGGGGTGCTGAAATCAGAAGACAACACACAAAACAACAGGTCAATTATACAGAAACACTTTTTCGTTGCTATTTTCGTTTTTTGCCTCTCTGCATATGCGCGCATTATGGACTGATCCAATGTAGTGTAGACGGAAGGGGGGCCCCGAGAGACATTTGATGCGATAAGCATTTTGCTGGTATTTTAGCGAAAAGAGTTTAATCAAAAACACAATTATGGAGCAATGTTGTACAAAATACTGGAACACACACACCAATGCAAGGGTAAATTACATTTGAAAAATTTTAGAAATCTAAAAGTCTTCGGGGTTGACAGGGTTGACTCCACCTGCATGCCACAGATAATCTGATTGGCTGCAGCAAATTTACAAAGCAAGTTCGGAAACCTTTTTAGAATTTTAGATTTTAAGATTAAGATTACTCAGAATAAAATAAACTACATTTATAAAGAGAGAATTAAATTAATTGATAAAAATGTTCTCATGATGGTGCATTTTGCCACACACTCAATTACTTTATTCACATATAGTTCAGCAGAAACCACAACAGTTTACCAATAGCAGCTCTGCAACTACATGATGCAAAATTAAAGAAGTCCATACATCCTTCTCTCATACATAGTAAGACATGGGTTTTAATTAATTTTTTTTTTTTACTTTTTAAAAGTAAAAATAGCTTTAAATTCTCATTGGTAAAACTTGCTTTCAGTTTAAAACATAAGCACAAACAAGCCTGGGTGGCATTTTGTCAATTTGCACATTTCCCTCTGTGTTTAACACACTCAATTTGCAAAATTAACACATCTCAGCTAAGATTTGTCTCAGAAAACGGTAGGAAAGTGGATTAGCGGTGTTTTATCGCATGTTTAAAAACAATTTGGCACCTATTAATCATAGCTGTTTTCCCCCCTCTCTAAGACAGATGTTTGCGATAGACTGAATGTTCAGCGCTAAAAATCTCAGCTCGCAGGAAAAGCAAACAGCTAAAAGCCTAAAAGCTGAGAATGAGATGAGGTGAACGTGAGAACAAACCGCTTGAGATGCTAATCACAAACCATGTTAGACTAAAAATCTGACAAACACCAGCAAATGATCGGCATTGAGTTATCATAATATTTACTAATGCATTGATAAGCCACTGTCAAATACACATTGTAAAAAAAAATAAAAAAAATCACAATTGTACTGAGACAGTAAATTAAGACCAAAGTCTCTACACCCAGCAAGATTCTGGCTCTCACACACAGGGCAGAACGGTATCGCAGTCCCACCGAACAGAGATAGGAGCGATGTGCACTGATATCTCCATGGCGACATCACCCCTGCGATCAATACTGAGGAGCCCCACAGAGACGGAGCACAACACACAGCCGGAGAGCGCACAGAGACACACAAACACATGTACACGCTCCCTACAGATGCTTCTCAGTTAATGACACCTGTTCCCAGAGTGTCTCAGCTTCCTGCCAGGACAGGAAGTTAATCCAGTTAGGCTTCGACACGTAGTCAAGCAAACGTCTACATGTATCGCAAAACAGGGAACAGTCTTTGAGAAATGTGTACTAATATGCATTGTTTATATATGATAAACGTGTTTATATTTTTTAAATTGTCCCTTGGTTTATAAAAGCTTGTCAAACAGTTTTCATCACAAACATTTTCACAAAGAAATGCTTTGGACGGCAAACTAAATGGAATTGATGAGCATCATAATGCGCTGTTTTTTTAATATACTGTATATAAATTCAATGTACCAAAATTGAAACGCAGACAGACAGACAGACAAGTAGTCAGACAGAGAGATGTTTTTAAATGTTTTTTTTTTACAGTGTCGTGGTTTATAAATGCTTTCGTTAACTAACTGTTTGAATCACAAACAGATATTTTCTATATAAATGCTTCTAATAAAATAGAAGAGTAACTTTATTCTGAAGTCATTAGCCACATTTGCACTATATTGAATAATATTTCTTGGTTTATGACAAATGACGAACATGATCGCCCCTGAAGTCAACTCGCCAAAAAAACAAAAGCGCTGCCCTATTTAGGATCCATATAATGAAGTTTTTTAAATTCCCAACGATGACACATTAAAAGCTTTTCAGCTTCAAACTAATGAAATTGACACACCAATGACATTTTATCATTTCCTTCTAGCTCTCCATATTTTGTCACTTGATCTGTCATTTTAACCTCTTCTGCCAACTGTCAGAATCAAATTTAGATACACAACACTTTCTCTGCCTCACACATACAGTACGTTCGCGCACACACACACCAGATGCCAATTTAGAAAGAGACATCTTAATAGTGCTGTCAATGAATTAATTAGATGTGTTAATGAGCTAATGGCAGCTCACTCTAAATTAAATTAATGGTGTAATGGGTTCAGACAGAGAGAATTAGCTTCAACTTCTCAAAACCATTCGTGAGTGTGTGTGTCATCTGCTGTAAATGGATCTAAAATATACACAAAGCCCCGGCTCTCTCCATCCCCCAAAGCTAATCAAGAGACACTCTGCAATTAAAAGCTTAATTATGTACTGAGAGAGAGAGACAGAGAGACTTCAGTGAATTAAGTGTGTGTGTGTCTGTGTCTGTGTCTGTGTGTGTGTGTGCGTGCGTGCGTGTGTGTGTGTGTGTGTGTGTGTGTATACCTGATGCAAATAAAAATGATTTCTTATTAAACAAGCAAAAAAATGTACTAAAGACACGGTGGAAATTAATGGAGGGTAGAGTACAGTCCTAAAACCTTGCGAATCCCCATCTCGCCTTTCATCGACTCACAGAATCTGATTTAAAAATTGTGCATAAGAATTTGCAGCTGCTAGTTTTAATAATTTTTCTGAGTTTAAAAAGTTGCTCAAAAAGTGTATTTTGTCACATGAAGCATCCACACTACATTACCCAGAGTTCCATGTACACAGACAAAATGGTGAAACACAGCAGCAAATTTGGACTCTGTTTTGGCTTTCGTGGGGTTTTCGTCAGCTTTGTTTCTCAAATACAGAATATCTACTCTGCAGTGCTGAGAGGATACTCAGCAGAGCTAAAAAGCATGAAAAGAAACCATGCCAGTATAAAATAAATAAAAAAAAACAAAAATATATAAGTATTGTACTAAATAAAATATTAAATACAACAATGTATTTTTAAGCAATAAACTTTCTCAATAAAAATTCAAATTCTAATAACTTTAGTTCCTCCTGTTAAAATTTGACACCAGACGCATCAGCTAGCACATTATTTCCAATCATGGAGTCGCTTCACCTCCTTTTCTCCCTTCATTCTAACTGTGTGTGTGTCTTGCTGGTGTTGTCTCTCTCTGCTGGGAGTGAGCATTAGCTGCAAACACCATCTGCTAACTACCGGCTCACCTGCTAGCAAGCATTTAACCAACAGAACCTGTCTGTCATGGCGGTATAGTTATTATGCACAATAAATCTTAATTAGCACATTTTCTTGTTTGGTTTCAATAAAAATGTTTTGATATAATATAAACAGAAAAAAGTTGTTGTACAGTAGTTGTGTTACACTTTTTTGTTGTTCCTGTTACAAGCGCACGTAAGACACATACTGGTTTATGTGGTCTACATAGTGGTAGGAGACTTGGACTTGTGTCCGAGAGGTTGCAGGTTCGAATCCCCTACGGCTGGTTCTGCAACTAAGTGTCCTTGGGCAAGACACAAGGGGTGCTTCTCAATATGCCTCCTCATGTCCTCGATCCTCCGTCCTTTTCCTATGACCCGGAAATCGATCGAGCGTCGCCATCTTGAAGGACATCTCAATTCTCTAATTGCACCGTGAGGAGGCGAGGAGCGAGGGTGGAGGAGGCTTCTGGAGGCGTTATAAGCGAGGATACACTAGTGTATGCTTTGCGGAAGTGTTTTACCGACTTAGCGTGACGCGCGTCTGAATTCTCCGCCCTCTTCACATCTTCACCAACCGCGATTGAGTGCAAATTTTTGTAATTGCTGGTTATGTTTTGATTACGTTTAATTTCGATATATTTTTAGTACTTTAATCTTTAACTTTTCTTAAACTTTAATTTTATACTTTAATCACGTTTTTACGTGTTTATTTTAGTGGCTTATTGCTTTTCAATCACTAAACTAATGTTTTTTATAACATTCTTTTGAATGCCTTTATTGTCATGGTAAAATTTTTCTCTATTGATTTCGTTAGGTGTATTTAGTTAGGGCTCAAATTAAACAAACACATTGCCATTCATAACTGTTGTGTAAAATTCTTTCTACATAGGACTGATGAGGAGACAGTTAAAGGATGCATGAATCTTCATGAACTTCAAATCCCTTAAATCACTTTTATTTAATTATACAATTGTATGTAGCCTGTTGTTTTTTGTACAGTGTATTGTACACTTGTAATACACAAATGTTTGTTAAGAACTGGTGTAGACGTTTGACTTTTATCAAATGAAAAACAAGACATCTTTGGTATTTTGCGGAGTTTGAAACCTTTACAACATATATCATTATCTCTAATCAAAAAATCCTAACGTGCGTGCGGTTGGTGTGGTGTCATCATTAATTGACAACGCTTTGAAGTGACGCGTTAGGAAGCGAGGACATATCATTTCTCTTGATTGGATTTCTCCGACCTCTCTGCCTTTCCTCTCGTCCTTCTCCCGCATCCTTAAGGGGTGGAGCTAAGGAGCAAGGAAAGGACGCGAGGACGCACAAATAAAGAATTGAGAAGCACCCCAAGACTCCAAATGCCCCCAGGGCGCCACGGCTTAGGCTGCCCACTGCTCCGGGTTTGTGTGTGTTCACTTCACTGTGTGTATGTGCACTTCACTACATGGGTTAAATGCAGAGCACAATTTCGATATGGGTCGCCATATTGACACTCTCACTCACTTTATCGTATATTAAAAACATTGATATTGGCCAATTTCAAATTGGTTATGATATACCGCAGAATTTGTGCTGTAGTACATATTTAATTTTGACTAGAAATGTCATTGGGGTTAATTAAAAAGTGAATGCTTACCCATTTCACAGATGTTTAATATCTGTATAATATAAAGTCATGTGTTGTGTTATGTGCGTGTGTATGCGTGCGAGTATGGTTTTAAATAGGTGCCCATATGATGTATATATATTTTTTTTTTAAGTAGAAGGATATTTTAAGGATATATTGAATCCAACACAATATCATGTATTTAAAAATGTATTCATTACATTTGAATTTGAAATTTACAATTATTACAATTATTAATATTTAGAATTATTCTGAACGTTTAAAGTATAAACATGCTGGCCTTAATCCAACACTTAATAGATCTATACCGATTTAGATTAGATTAGATTAGATTCAAGTTTATTGTCATTACACATGTACAGGTACAAGGCAACTTACATTTCATAAGTCTAAACGATTAAATTTTTACTACAGTTGTACCAGCAAAAAGCACTAGAAAGTGTAAAATTAACACAAAGTGTGGATGTTGAACAGAAGACAATTCACTGCAGCACAAAAGATGCTTCAAAATCACAAGCGTTGTAAAGAACACGGTGAAGCTAATTTATCTCATTTTCATATGCTGAAATCCATATTCATGCAGAAAAATCCGGCCTTCACTTTCCCCTGGCCGCATCTTTGTCTGTTATAGCTGGTTAATTACTTCATCGTGTTTTTTGGACAGAAAATACATAAATCACGATAATCTTCCTTTGAAACGTTTCCTTTTGAAATCCATAAAAGACCCATTTACGGTGGAAAAGAAAACACGGTAAGAGTCGCACACTTCCATTTTGGAGTTGAAGCAGGGCTTTCAAACAATTACGCTTTGTTTCCGTGCGACACGAGTGATATTAGTCACCCTGATCATAATGCTTCTGGCGTTAGAAGAAGAAGAATGTAACTGCTATAATGAGGTTATCACAACACCGAGGTTATTCAGCAAGACGCTTCATGTTCGACAAGAGCGTCTCGCATAAACACTGCGTAATACACAGCCAAGCAGCTCATCAGTAGCGCACAATTGCTAAACCGCGTGCATTGTTTCTGAAGCTCTTTTAAAAGGCGACTTAAATTAAATCAGTCCGATGACAGTGTTTCTTCTCTTTCTTCTCCTCTCAGGCGCTCTTTTGTCATTCTGTAATCCGCTCTTTCCCAAAAGCAACATTCACATAACTCCATGAAACTTCTATATAAGAAAAATACTCCCAACGGGCTAAAAAGTGAAAATCTCCTGAATGGATAGAACATGCTCTGTTGACCATTACTGTTAATTGTTCATGTACTGTATAAACAGCCAATCAAACATGTTACTTGCCAATTAAATTCTCAGCAAGTGTGGTAACTCTGTGTTCTTTTTGCTTTCTTTTGAAAAAAGAACTAAATTTTAATACACATGTGCCACAGGATCTTTAAACCGCACCACTGGACCAAAGAACTCCATTTCCCATAAACCTCCATGGTGCAGTTTGTCATTGGAATCACTTGAGAACAATCACTGTCTATATTTAATGACTGTGTCTAACCAAAGGCCATTGCAAAGTATTTTTCTAACCTTCGTCTATACAGAATGTTATCTTTGTTTTGCACTTCTGGTTTTGGATCCTGTTCAATTATTTTCAGAACTGTTTGACCCTGAATTTCACGTTTTCCAGTCGTTTTATTGCAAATTGTTTACGACCAGAATTCTGAACGTAAAAAAAAATATTTTAAAGTATTTTGAGATTACTAGGAGTGTAACCAGCTCATAGTACTGTATATTATATACCGTACATACTTAAATACGTGTATACGTACATTGAAATTTTATAACTATTACCAGTATTACTGTTTGTCAAAGTACAATTGTAAAATTGTAAAGGCAGAAACCATACTCACAGCTTAAGACAGAACACAAGACAGAAATATGTTAGGTGACAGGTGTTTCACATTCAACCAATTATACCAAAATCTGATGAGAGCAGAGGAGAGTTGGCAGTGGCACCTGGTGGCAGAAAAAATATTTGCAAGGGAAAACTTACAATCAATTTTAAATGAAATTAGAAAATGAAAACACCTCAAGGGTTTATTTGGAAGTGTTCATTTGACTGACACCGAAATACAATCCATCATGTAACGCAAGATTCCTAGTGTTAAACATTTAAAATGTGATTAATTGTGGTCACTACTTTCATTTTACTTGTGCTATTGCTAACAAGAGCAAAGTAATTTCATCAAGCTTAAAACTAAAATAATTAAAACTAAAAACTAAGAATATCTTAGACAGAAATACTCAGTATCTGATTTGGTCCTGAGATTGAGAATTTATAGGGACGTACCATATCTGTAAAAATATGACTGCAAGGTTTCAAAAAGACTCAAATAAACAATAAGAACTCATGAGCAACCGTGGAAATCTTCGGCTAGCATGCAGAGGTTCAAAGTCAAACACGCATGTGCACGCGCGTATTTAAAATGCTAATTACGTAGAAGAGTGTGAAAGCTCATTCGCCGGCCAAACTAATTAAACAGCATCATCTCATCTATATTCGTAATTAAACACTTGAGCATAATCACACAGCGCGCCAGGACTCCAAACGAATCAATTAAAAGCGTCTGATTAATTAATTTATTCTGACTACGATTGTCCCACTTTCTAATAAACGGGTACTTTGTAGCTATTTCACTCTCTCTTCGTTTATAATTTTTTTTTTAACTCTTTGTTGTTCTTAATAAAAACTGACCACAGGGTAAATCCATGCCATTTCCATTTTTTCGCTGCCACGCTCTTTTCACTCGTAAGTCGTGTTAAATGGAGGCAGCTTGAGGCCAGAGCTTTAAAGAGAGAGAAAGAAAAGCGCGGAAACATGGCTAGCGTGCATTCACGCGTGTATTCAAATGAGCCGAACTGGTCAGACCAGCTACAAAACACACTCCAGTCTTATGTGTTTTTCAAAGTTCATCTTCTTTATCGTGGCCATGTACTGTGCAGGGAAAGAATGAAAAATGTATGTTGACAGATGACTGCTCCCAGCCCCAGCGGTCCCATTTGCCTGGTACCGTGTTCAGGTCTGCGATATTAATTAAGATAAATTTGCTTCCGCGTTCGGCTGCTGTGTTATCACCCCATTTATCAAAATTAGGTTCATTATTTCTCTGCACCAGCAGAATTATTACCTTTTTCATGTCTGATTTTTTATTAATATTCATAATTTAATAATGCAGTATTTGAGGCTGTCCGCAGAGGGAGCGTTTATGAGATAAAGAACTGTGACATTCAGGGACGCATCATGAGCGTGGCCTGTTCAAACAAGTCATGATTATTTCAGGAATCATGAATTATATTTATCCATTTATTTTACGTAAATATATATTAGGAAGCATCATAGTATTTTACAAAACCAAGCTATGCTAACTGTGCTAACAGCAACATTTGAAAAAAATGTGCAACAAACCAAAAAAAACATAAATATTACGTATGTTTTAAAGTCAAACTACCAAACATTTAAAAGTGTCTTCAATAAAATTAAAGTGTACGTTCATATTTAATGTGTTCATGTTTAACTGTGTGTGTGTATGTGTGTGTGTGGTGCCCTTTTTATAGTTTGAAATTTATAATTTTATTTTAAATACGTTTATATACATGTACATACATATATGTATAAAATTATAAAAATATTTAGCAAATATTTTTAAATCTGTACTAATATTAGAATATTTTTTATAAATAGTACATTATTTACATGCCATTATTAAATATTAAATATGCATTTCAAGTATCAAGTACGTGCCAACCTTTCCTCTGGCTTCTCCATCCATCTGATGTTCAACCTGCAGGTGAGCGGAGCTAAATTGACATTTTCCTCCCTGGTTCTCCCCCCGCCTCCCCGGCACTGTAATTTGGCATAATTAATGCTAACATTACTGCTGATAATTTAGCTACTTAATTAAACTCAGAGGACTTCATTAAGGCTGGGATGGAACCGTGACTTGTGTGTGAGTGTATACATCATGAGTGTCAGCAAATGTGTGTCAGACGGGTGTGTGTGTGTGTGTGTGTGTGTGTGTGACATAATTTTGTTGCAAATAGAATGCTGGGTGGGTAATTATTTTTGTCATTAAATCTGTGGCGCAATAAAGATCTGCACAGATGACGCTGTGTGTGTGTCACACTGATATCTCATGAGCAGCTGATTCCTTCTGACGTTTCGGAAAAAGAAAAGAAAGTCCTGAACACTGTGCCCACAATAATATAGATTTGAGAAAATCACTGAGCATAAAAAATATAAAGCTAAATTAATTAAATAAAAACAATGATGTATAAAACAGGAAACACTGCACTTCATAGATTAAAAAACACCTTTTAAGGAAAAATACAGAAACTGATGCGTATAAAACAACTTCAATGCCTTCTTTAAGAATTTTAGCTTGAGGGACATAAACCTGAGTGACAAAATCTGTGAGATAATACTGTAGACACTTGGAATGAACGGTGAAGCGTTTTCTGTTTTGTGTAAAGCATAAATCTGCAGAACTCTTACTGGTAAATATGTGATTTGGAATGTGGCAGCTGTGTTCATAAACTCATAAGGTGTGTTTCATACAGTAAAACATCGTAATTGAACAATAAGAAATTCAGACATTTCCTTTCACAAAACACAAATTCTACATCAACTTAACTGGCCGCTCCGGCTACATCAGGCATTCATTGTTCTCTTTCATGACAAACTGCACATTTTTATGCTACTGTTAATTTCTGGATCACAGAGAGCCAGATGACACACACACACACACACACACACACACACACACTCTCTCTCTCTATTACCTATGTTTTTATTTTCTAATCCCAATTCAGTTGAAACAAATGTTTTTGGACTGTGGGAGAAACCGGAGACCCAGAGGAAACCCACACCAGCACGGGGAGAACATGCAAACTCAGCACAGAAAGATTTTGGTTGGCCTCAAACTTATACCTCAAATCTCAAACATGCTACACACTGAGCCACCGTGCCGCAAACAACAAAACCATTTTATCATTTTCAGTTGTAATGCCAAAATAAATCTAACTACCTGCTCGGAGATGTTTTGCATTTCGATTGAAAGTTAAAAATGCCTTTATTTGTCCCACAGCGGGGAAATTGCATTTGTGCACAGCACATACAAAAATATTAATTATTGAACCTTTATTAGTCCCTCATGGGGAAATTTTTTCTCTGCATTTAACATCATATTATTGTTTAATGGTGTGTTACATCATAATAGTTATATAATAGTAATAATAATGATTGTTTATTATAATTATTATTATTATTATTAATACAATTAAATTACATCACTCGGTACTGAAGACTAACCTACTGTTAGTGTCTTGTCTTCAAGTCCAGAATGGCTGACATTGGCAGCTCCTTAAGAGCCAGAAATGGAAAAAATAAACTAATGGGCCAGAAGAAGAGTGAATGTACGAATGAATGAACAACGTGAAATACTGTATATGTAGCAGTGTTGCAGTAGCCAAACCGTAATACTAGGGCTAACAACAACAAACCCGGAAACCCAGAGAAGTGTGAAGAGTTGAACACTTATAAATGCATTAAAAATGCATTCAAAAATGAATAATATGTGAAAAAATGTATTATATCATAAAAACAATAGGTTTTATAATAATAAGTTATAAACTTGTACTAAGTTTAAGATTTCCTTCTTGTCTGTGAAGAAATATGTTATCGTAACTTACTAAAGTATAAACGGAAAACTAAAAGAACCATTTTTAAATATATTTTTCTCCCCAACAACTAAATGTGTTATAATAATCACTGTCTGCATGGTGAAATAAATGATGTCTTATTCATATATTATGCATGCAGATCGCTTTGTGTAGCTTGGCCAGTGAGTCTGAAAGGTTCTATAATTCACTAGTGTTTTCTTATTCTACTTTGACCTCTCCTCCGTCACTCTCAACCATTCTGCCACATCCCGACATAAAAACAAACACTGCATTCACTGTTTCCTAACACATTTTAAACTAACGAGTCAATGGTTAAGTCTTGTACTTCAATCAGTCTATCAGATCATGTGTTATTCAAAGGACAAAAAATTTACTAAACATGAATTGCAAAGAGCTGTGTGGTACGTATTTTACTTTACTTTACTTTACTTTACTTTACTTTGTCATTTGGCAGACGCTTTTATCCAAAGCGACTTCCAAAAATATTTTATATAGCATTTAATTTATTTGAGTTAAATATATATATATATATATATATATATATATATATATATACACACACACACACACACACACACACACACACACACATTAATATACATCTTTGATGAAAATTTATATCTATATAATTTTATATAAAATGTATATATACTATATATATATTTAATATATATATATATAGAGAGAGAGAATAATATTATCATATATCCATATTTGTATTACATATGAATACTGTATATATATATCTGAATGAAAATGTATAATAAAAATACATGTTATGACAAATATTATATTATTATATTATAAAATATTACAAAATTATATAACAAATTTTATATAAACTAAAAGTAACATTTCTTTTTTAAAGGGAAAACAAATATTCATTACATTATTATAAAATTTGAAAGACTAATAAATATTTAGAGTACAACCTAAATATGTTAAATACAATAATTTTCTGGAGCATATATGCTACTGTTCCTGTAAGCACCTGTGTGCATTTTTGTGCATGCAAAAGCAGGTTCCAAATCGTTCTGTTCACATGCTGAGTGGATTTTGGATTACCTTTGTACTAATTAACGCCCGGGCTGAGGCGAAGGGCGAGAAGGTCTGTCTTAACCCCATGAAAACACACATGCATGCACACGCAGGTACATGCAAAATGCACACCGCATTAAACACACAGGCCCCTGATGAGCAGGAGAACATGGCACCATACACGGAGGAAATGTGAAGGTGAAAAAAAAGATTTCTCAAACATTTCACGGATTTTTGACAATTCTTGAATTCACCAGCTCACCGTTTAAGTGCAGAAGGAATAAAATCTGAAATACAGTAAGTTTACAGTAAACCAGCAAAACCATTCCTCAGGGATTATAACACGTATGGATGCTAGAAAGCAAGTCGTTTAATTCCTGGATCCAAACTGCAAAAAATAATACAGCCCATACATTTCCAGTATCTTACAATTCACATCTAATTATCCTCGGTCCATTCACTTCACCTCGTATTTAAGCGTTTAGTTTATGTCGAAATAGAAACTTCCGATTTATTCTTCACTAGAAGACACAGACGAACCATAGCTATCTGCCTCTCTGGTGCATACCATGGAAAACCGGCCTAAATTGTCGCTGTAAGGTATTAAAGATGCAAAATTATGGTAGAAGAGAAACGTACGAGAAGGCCTACCAAACATCTCCAGGCAAGATGATACGATAAGGGCATAATCAATCATAAGCGTGCAGAAATGCTTAAGTGGTTGGTGTAGCCTTCTTCAAATTCAATCAGCCAGCCTTAGAGGAAGCTTACATGGCATGAAGACATGCTGGAATGGGAAGCTCAGATATCAGCTAATTCTATCATAGGTGCATGATGAAGTTCTACATGGCCGTTGGAAAGGCAAAACTAAAAGGTCGGGGGCTTTTTTCAAAATTGAAAACTGAGGAATATTATATCATTCAATTTGTAATAGAGGGAGGGGAGATCTGATTAGGCCGGCTAATGTGCTTGGGCTGAAAGAGGTGTCTCTACCTCAATGGCAAGCCAACAGAGAGGTTGTAATATACTGTGATTAACTATCTAATCCAGTAAACGGAGCAGGATCTATCTTTATCTGTGCAGACTACATGGGCTGAAATCAGGTTAGCTTAGAAACAAGAAGATGGAACGCAGAAAGGAGAAAGAGGAGACCACTTGGAAGATGAACTGGGGGTGGTGTTCCAAAAACAAGTGTGAAGATTGGAAAGTGCAGATAGGGTGACACATTATAGACTTCAGGAGCTAGTCTGTAGAACTTAATATATATGTATATACACACACACACACGTGTGTATGTGTGTGTGTGTGTATATATATATATATACACATATACATATACATACATATATATATATATATACTTAATATACAGTACTACGTATATACAGTATGTACATACACGTACAGTATATAGTACTTTAGATATATATACTTGTATGTACTATATAATGTACTTATATAGTACATTCTTATTTTAAAATAATTTTTTTCATGTTATAAGAAAAAAGTCAAAGATTTATACACCATTTATACCTCATATATTAATATATAAAACATTAATCTAAAGTAAAGATAATACACAGACGCACACACATCAATATAGGCCATAAGTCCAATTCTACTGGACCACAACGACACAGCTCACACAAACATACTAAAACTTGTACCTTATATTAATCTGAAAAAACCCGTCGAGTATTTGCACCCATATTTATATGAACTAATTTAAAGTGCTTATAATACAAACGAATACAAAAATATTAACAACAAAATAGAGCGTATCATTTATTATTCCATCCTTCCGTTTTCTCGAAACTAACCATAGCAATATAAAAACAAAGTTCCACTGCATAAAAACAAACTCATGCACGACAATCCATCCATCTTACGAATAAAGTATGAAACAACTCACCATTGATGCGCCGACTGTTGGCATTACGCTAATGTGTCAGAGCTAAATGCTACAGTAAACAACACGCAATGACTTAGCAAGTTAGTTTAGCCACATGTTTAAAAATAGACGTAAATGCATTAAGCACGAGGCACATGCAGAGAAAGTAATAAATTAGTTGAATAACAGTTGTACTTGCCGAGTTTGTTGAGCTGTAATGAAAAACGTTGTCTAGAACGTTAAAAATTAGTGTTGCTTTGTCGGTACAGTCCCTTACACCGTCAAAATGTTTAAAAAAATTTATTTCTAGAAATGTCATAAAATGTAACCATTTACATTAAGCACAAAAATAATATTAACTAATCGAAAAATATTTATTGACTAGTACGATTTATATTTACAACTTGCCATTAGACGTCTCAAATGTACAAATTGTGCATTTTTTTAATTGTAAATTATTGATTTAAAGCATAATATGTAGTGAAATATGTACTACAAACCAACAGGGATTATTAAATGTACATTGTGTGTGTGTGTGTGTGTGTGTGTGTGTGTGTGTGTGTGTGTGTGTGACCGCATGTATGTCAATTTGATATATTTTTACACTTTTTTTATACGTTTTACTTTTGTATTGTTAAACCTTTTTAACTTTAAACTTTAGCTATAGGTTGTCCACTGTGTATTTTCTATGTATTTTCAAAAAAGATTACATTACATTCTCTTTTAACCAACGAATGAACTATGTTTCAAACTTTGGAGAACACTAGCCTTGAAAAAGCTATGACACATCCTCATTTTTTCAAAATATTTAACTGACTGGACAATACATCATGAAGTGGAATAATACAGGATGGAATAACTCTTCAACAAGATGTCACATTTTGGGCTTGCCCTTGTTGGTGTGTGGACACCAACTTGTGTTTTTTGGAGACGTTTAATGATGGTTAAGTCAAGTAATAAACTTGTTCAGAGACACGATGACAGATCAAACTAAGAGCCAGACAAAAACGACACAAGCTAAAACATTTATCCATTCATCTATTTTCCGAAATGCTTTTTTAAAAACCTAAACCTAAGTCTGAAAGCAAAATGCATGGTTTTGTTTGTGGGAAGAAATGAGAGACCCAGCCGAAACTCACGCAAGAATGGTGAGAACATACAAATTACACACTGAAATACAACCGGGCTTTAAACTTGTGAGGCAACATCACTAGCCGGTATGCCACCTACCGCACCACAACATTCAATCACAAAAAAACATTTTTCATTCACTTATGTCACATAAACACATATTGTAAATTTTTTGAGCAATTATTAGGCCACCGTGAGTTTAAAACTGGTCCTGTTGAATTGTTCTCACTTTGATTGGCTAAAGTTCTGTTAGCGGAAGCAAAAGACAAGGATGAATTGGTTATGCACTCACACATCGGTTTCGGTTCACAAGCTTAGAGTAAAGAAACCAACAAACAATCTGCACACACACACCTTAAGACAAAAATGATTATGATATATAGACATTAGTTCTGTAAGTTTGGCAATAAAACTTGTTTTCATAGTCAGAATCAGCATTTTAAATAGTTGATTTGACTAAATTCTGCAATGAATACTGATGCTAATCAAATATCAAGGTTGGATGCGTGACATTCTATGCAGATGGTTCTTCTACCATCTGAAGGTTCACAGTCACCTTTGATCTCAACAGGGCCTATTCGTTCACACAACATGGATGTTCATTGGCTGTATTCATAGGCTCGGATTTGAACTTCAAGTCAACAAGTGATTCTCAAAGAAAGAAGAAAATAAGAAATAAGAAAAATAAGAGGGAGAATGAGAGTGCAATTGAAGGAATTGAGAGAACAGGATGAAGAGAACAAGAAGGGAAGAATAGGGAGAACGAGGAGAGAAAGAGGTAGAAGAGAAACAAAGGGAGAAGCAGGAGAATGGAGAAAGAGAAAACTACAGAAATAATACACAAGCATGGAGGAAGATCAGAAAAAACAGTGAAGGAAAAAATGATGGAAGAGAGATAGAGGGAGTGAGAGAGAGAAAGAGAAAGGGAGAGAGTGAAAAGAAAAGAGGAAACAACCAGGGAAGAAGAGAAGAGAAGAGAAGAGAAGAGAAGAGAAGAGAAGAGAAGAGAAGAGAAGAGAAGAGAAGAGAAGAGAATGATGGAAGAGGGAAAGGGAGATAGCGAGAAAGAGGGAGGGAGGGAGAGAGAGGGAGGGAAAAAAAGAGAGAAAGGACGAAGAGATGGTGTTAAGAGGAGAGGGTCTTTTTGATTGTTCGGGTAAACATCTACGTTAAAAAGAAAAGGGACAAACTCGAGAAATAAAAGAGTTTAGCCATGCAGGATCAATCCAACAAACCTATATTTGTCCGTTGTTTGAAACAGCAACACACAAACACTCTTAGCATAAATACATATCAAACACAGAAGCACAAGCGAAGCTCAATGGGGCGTCCTCGGATGCCGAGACTCGGTGGATCAGATGGAAGGAAACACAGGTAATCCACTCGCCGTATCAGCACAGGCAGAGCGTCAACACCTTCATTAGCATACGTTAGCATTCCTATTCTTCTGCTCTCGCTCGCGCCATAATCTGTGTCGCTGCAGATTTCTTCATTCATCCACTGTGCCAAACACGACCAGATCCGGAATACATTTGTATGTATTAGAAGCCCACAACAGTCTGACAGACCACTGCGTTTCAAATACAGCCGCGGACATCGACAGCCAGCAAAACACTACTTTAAAAGAAATTCCCACGTGTGTAAAAAAAAAAAAAAAAAAAAAAATACTCATATATACGTGTTTACACCAATATTTATTATAATGCACGTTATTATAATACCGGTACTTAAGAAGCGTATTTATACACACACGCAAAATCATACGTGCTAATGTGAACATGTTTTGTTAGCAAACATGCCAGTCGAGTCAAGTACCCGGGCTTTTCGGTCGAGTTGCACAAAAGTTGTAACAAAGGAAAGCACAAAGGAAACAAAAAGTAATTGACTCGTCTTTATTAGACACGGGTATTCTACAAAAAACATTTTAAAAACATTGCATTAAAACAAATTCCACCATGAAAAAACATTACATACCTGCTTTAAACCCAATGAACAACGTTTAAAATTAATCTTTAATCGTTCAAAAGTAAAATAAAAAAAAAATAAAAAAAATAAACCCACAGCAGCACAATAAATGTAGCACATACACCTACAATCCATAAGGAATTAACAATTCATGTTTAATGTAAAAATCCACAGATAGTGTTTGGAATGACGACGGTGTCTGACGGGCACCAGAAAAAAACTTAAATATGAAACCAGAGCGACTCGTCAGCTTTAGAATCCACGAGCAGTCCGCGTCTGCCCTCTGTCGATAAAATGCGTCATTACAGGTCCAAAACAAGACCAGTGTATTCGGTTAAAACCCATAAAAATCCAAACGCAGTGATTCAACATGAATCAATTAGTTCTTCCTCTCCACATTTGTGCCTGATTCCAGTTTACACACAGACTGAGAAATAAATTCAACTCAAAAGTGCAAAAACATCTCCCAATACAAAAAACAAAAAACAAAACAAATACAACTCAAATTAAGAAGAAAATGTTCAAAAGTGGAAAAAAAAACTGTCATGTGACTCAGAAACAGAAGTAGCAATGTTTAAAAAAAATAGATTTTTTGAAAACTTGTGATTAGAATTGAACCATCAATAAACTGAATCTGTCAAACACACATGCATGTACACACACACACACCCTCATCAGAATCAATCCTCTGCAGACGCCTCTTTACTTTTCCTGCCGAACCATTTGGAAATGGAAGATTTTCTTTTGACTTTGTTTTTCTTTATATCTGTGGATTATAAAGCAAAACATTCATTACTAACGGTGTTTGAAATCTCATCTGCATATATGTGCCGAAACTTTCAAGCTGTTAGGGGCTTTTATTGGCATGAACTCCAAATGGACATGACCCAAGAGTGGCTTTGTGTTAGTCTGGCTGATACATTATTCATTTAATTCCTCATGAAATCACTACAGGGAATTTAGCTGGAGTTCTACTGGTATGCACTTTTTGAACACAGCGCATGTAAAATGGCTTTAATGGTAGGAGAAAGTTCACAAGATCAAACTACTAATGTGCAAGTTTTTCTTCAAAAACTTTGTTTAAAATTCTATGCATATTCTATACAAAGAGACTTTTATTATTATATAGACGTTGAACTTGTCTTTGTTTTTAATTTTGTTTCTAAGGGACTTAAACCTATGACCTTAAAATTGCGTACCGCAGCTTCACTGACAGACTTTACTTTATCTTGTCCAGCTTTTAATCATTTGCAACATGAGACATGACTTGTTGTTTGCAAATGAAAAAACATATTAAATACTAAATATTAAATACTTTTTAAAAACTATTCATAACCATATTCACATTTTAGTTTTTACAAAATTGTGTCTAAGAAATAATTAACACTTGCCAAAAGTTTGCAACATCTTGTTCAGCTGCTCGTCTTCCTCTTCCTCCCTAAAGGTAAAAAAAAAAAGTTTTCAGGGATCGAGTATGGATACACACACACAACAGGCGCACACACACACGTACGCGCGCACACCCACAAGACAGATTAATAGTGTGTCTTCACACCTGAGTCGATCTTCATCCAGTCCATCCACAATGGCATTTCGATCGTTCACTATCTCCACCAGTTTGTCCATGAGGTCTTTCTCTCGCTGATGATCCCGTGAAGTCTTCACCCGAGCTGCAGCAGCAGATCACGACTTTTCATCAAGAAGTGTGTGTGTGTGTGTGTGTTAGCCCACTTCCACCCAGGAGGACCAACCTGGCTTTTCCATCAGTCCCCGGAGCTCAGACTCCACACACAGCTGTTGCTCCTCCAGATCCTGGGCCCTGGCGCTGTCACAGACCAATGAAGAAGGAAAAGTTTCATACTCAAATTATCCAAAAATGTACTTTATGTTCTTATAGTTTTTGGCAAGCACTGTATACTTTTGTATTACTGTATTTTACAGTAATCATTACAGTAATGTCCTGAAACGTCTAGAGAAACTACACTGTTGTATCTGGAATAAAAGGCTTTTAGTTTTTATTTTTGTTTCCACATTACTTTGGGAGTATCACAGAGCCCTCAATAAATACATAAAGCCCTTTATAAATACGTAAGCGGAACTGAAATTGAACATAAAACGCATTTACATCCCTCTAACTATTTTCTACAACTTCTTTTCATTTCTGGGCCACAATATATATACATACATACATACATATATATATACTACAGAAAACAATCAATTACAAGCAAAAACACAGTGGGAAACAAGAAGCAACAGTATTACACCCAGTGTTAATACAGCCATTTATAAAGATTATGTATCCTCATTCCTCAAATGTACGTTACAAATGTACGAGTTCTTCTTACATGTAGACGAGTTCTGACTCCCGTCTGATGTAAACCTGCTTGTTTCTGATGAGGTTAAACCAGTCCACCATCAGTTCATTCATTGAGGTGTCCTCTTCACCTTCTGGAAACAGGAAAGACACGTTTTCTCATCATTCTTTCCCTCCATAGTAGAGCACATGGATTCAATAGCCAGGGACAGCATGATTGACACACACACACACACACACACACACACACACACACACACACACACACAGACGCACGCACACACTAAATTCATAGTCTGAAGATTTAAGTTTTCGAAAACTTTCATCACATCTACAAGAAATCTTGACATTTTTCTTATAAAAAATACGTGTACAGACCGTCATCGCACTGCCGCAGTTGTTTTTCCAGCACTATTCCTTTCTTCTCCAGAACATTCAGATTAGTCTCTATTTCCTGCATTTCATTCAGAATGGCTTCTTTTGGAATGTAATCCGGCTAAAACAAATAATAGAAATTGGCTTTTTTTTTTTTATTATAAATTTTTTACATTTTTCTTTAATTTAGCCATGTAAAAAATTGCACATGATTGCTGGACGAATGGGTGAAAATGACAAAGTGTGCCTGATTTGGTCTCTTTCCAGAAAACGGATGCACACACACGTGTATGATATTCTCTAAAACAGCCCAAATAAGACCCCTGACAAATAAATCCCGCAACACTCGCACGCATCAGTGCGGCCTCAAACGAACAAGACTAGATAACACATGTAATTACTGATGTGACACTCACCTTGTGTGATTTGTGAGTTTGAGGTCCTGAGGGGACGGCAGGGGAGAAGCTGCTGCTCTGCCGAGAGTCTTTATGAGAGAAAAATCAGACAAAAACACAGAAACGCGTTAATTTCTAAACAAAACTTTTCTTCACTTAAAGAAATACAGTTTTTAGAAATAATTGCAGTTCATCACTGAAGATATTTCCAAGTAGCACCAGGTGTACTCGAGAAATATTGGCTGCTTAAATTGAAACATAACCACATGAATACATACATAAACACTGTATATATTAGGGCTGCAACTAACGCTCATTCTAATAATCAATAATCGATTTAACAGTCAATACAAATTCAAATAATCGGACATGCCATTTGCGCTTTTTTACTATCTACAAACCACCAAATCTTAACTCTTTATTGCTGCAACACTAAAGGAAAGTTTAAGATTTTTTTTTTATTCAACATGATAGTTCTATTCAAAAAACATTTAAAAAAAAAATGATTTTAAAAGTAGCACCAGTGCATTAGCAAAGTGCATTAGGGGTAAGGGTTATAATTTCTTACCACGCCATATTCAAACATCGCACCAGACAACCCTTCTCATTTATATTTGAGTATAAACTTTTCTGTTCTACCCCCTAAACCTCCATAACTTTTTTATGAAACTGTGAAAAAATAAATTGTTTCATTCAAGTTTGCAACAGCTCCCCTAGTGATCACTGCATTGGAAAAGCAATGTAGCTAATTGCTTATGTATCACAAGTGTATCATTGAATTCATTCAAATTTAAGTCCCTGTAAACTCACGATGAAGGAACGCATTAAATGTACACTAATGCACATTTACAGAAAGCGAAGAAAGAGATAGTGACAAAATATTTTCCCTAGTAATATTTTGACCTTTTTTTGCTAAAAGTAATTAGCAAAATGCGGTGAAAGTAAACACGATTTGCCCTCATTTGTAAAACAATGCACGTGCACACACACACACACACACACACACACACACACACACACACACACACAATTAGGTACACCTAAATAGTATTGGGTCCAGCGTTTGGACATTGTGTTCAGAACTGCCTTAATTCTTCGTGGCACAGATTAAACAAAGTATTGGAAATCTCCTCAGAGGTTTTGGTTCACATTGACATGAGTTTATCACACGATCACTGCACATTTGTCGGCTGGACATCCATGATGTGAATGTCTCGCTCCACATCCCTCAGCTGCTCTACTGGATGTAGATTTGGTGACTGTGGAGGTCGTTTGGGTAGTGAATTCACAGTTATGTTCAAGAAGCCAGAGGGATGGTTCTTGTTGTTGTTGTTTTTTCAGGACAGCCGGTTAACTGGAAGCAAACCCAGCTCTATTCTGTTCTGATGAACCAAAACCAACTGTATATACATATCTACAGTATATCCTAGTACAAAGTATAAAATACATTTAAAATTTCCTTTCTTTCCAAAGACTTACCACCACACCTTGTTCCATTTTTCAGCGGGGTGAGTACTGGGACCCTCGGGGGGACGGTGTTTTTAGACAAAGTGGTTGTAGATGAAGCAGGTTCCCGTGGCTGAGAGATTCGCATCAGTGACGTCTGTGGAGAAGAAACCACTTCAGGCCGCTTGGGCGATGAACCAGTGTTTTCTGTGCCATTGGCAGTTCTAATTAACAGGAGACAAGAGAAAAACGTCACAAATCTCTGTGGCGTAACCGGGTTGCTAAATGTTTAGCATGGCTTCTCTCACCTCAGACTGGGTGAAAGTTTGAAAAGTAGGGCAGGAGGTGAAAGAGCAAGTTACAGGTGAAAGATCCTCAAGGGGAAGCACGGGTGTACTGAGCTCTTATTCGTTAAGGACACTCAGACACGACCAACAGCTGCTCTTATAGGACACAGCGGGAATACACACCCATCCAGACAACCAATCACAACAGAGCGTGAAGGGCTGGGCGGAAAAATCCGCCTGTACAATCAATTGGTTAATTAATGAAAAGCAAGATGATTTGGTTAGAGAAATGAAATAAGCATAAAAGTTGTTTTTTTGTTAACCATGTAGGGCTGGGCAATAAAAAAAAACAAGTAAATAAAATAAATGTTTATATATCTTGAATATATAAACTATGTACTAACATAAATTATGTAAATTGTTATATTTACATAAAACAGCTACATGTTTAATAAATGTATAGCAGTCAACGAGCGGGTTTTAAACCAAAAACACTACATGAAAAAGCTACCTAAAATAATGCAAAATAAATCCCACAGTGGGGAAAGCAGCAGACAGAATAAAATTAGACAGAATGTAAAAAATAATTTCTAAAAAAGAATCTATTATATACATATATAGATAATCTAGAAAACATTCTATTCTTGGAGGAAATTATTGAATATTAAATATTCTAAATTAACAGCTTTTATTTATGCCATTTGTCAATTTTCTGCATCAAAAGTCCTTTGAGTTATTGCCCAGCCTTTACCGTTTACTACTGTGTTTTGATTAAACAAGGCAGGAAGACAGAACTTACTTGGAAATGGGTTTCAGCATCGCCCTCCAATCAGATGGTGCGGTTTCATTTTCTGAAATTAGTTTTTTTTCATTATTTCATCAGTGTTATATTTATCTTAGAAAAAAAAAAAAGATGTGTATGTATATATATATATATATATATATATATATATATATATATATGTGTGTGTTTATATATATATTAGGGCTGTCAAAATTAACTAGTTAACGCACGTGATTAGTTTTAAGTGCTTAATCGAGTCAATTTTGTTTAACGCCATTAATCACAGTTGCAGTTTTTTCTTTCGGTTTAGTGAAAATGTAATGAATAGACCCAGAGAGCCGATAGTGTCACCCAGGTGTGGCTCTATGATCAGAAGCTCAGTGATTACTTTGCACCTAAATAGCAGCAGGTGAAAGTATTTAATGACAGACACTTGCTTGAATGGACTTGTTAAAACAAAGAGTCAACCTTATTTCAACATTTTAACTGCAAATACTATATTTAAAAAGACATGTACATTCTAAGACATATGTTTCATGTTAGAGTGATAAGTATTTATTAAGTTATTTTGTTTTCAGCTGACAAAAAGGCAAAATGTGCTTCAAGTTTTAGTTTTATTATTATTATTATTTATTTATTTTTACAAAAAACAAAATGTCCTTTTTTATTAAGTGTGTAACCTAAAAAATGGGTACTTCAAACTTTCAATTGATAACACTTATATGTATGTCCAAAATTGACTTTTTTTGTGTGCATTTTATCTTGAATAAAGAGTGACTCGCCCTCGGAGGGTTCAATTTGCACTGTAAGAAAATACAGTGCAAATTGAACAAAAATTATACTAAATTATATTGCAGTATTTAAACTAGTGTATATTTAGTGTTGAGTTTACATTAATTTACATATTACATCTCATTATCCATTATTCCAAGCTTTAGTCATTTAATCGCCATTAATCGCGATTAATTTGGTCAGGGAAGTGCGATTAACTAGTTAAAAAAATTGTAGTCTTTTGAAAGCACTAGAAATATGAACGATTTAAATTGTAAATGTACATGTATGTAACTCAGGCATGTACAAAGTCCGGCCCAGGGGCCAAATGCAGCCCTTGATCAAATTATGACCGGCCCGTGGCTTGATTCATAAAATGAATGGAATACGGCCCGCGGCCAGTGTTCAGTACCTCCAGGATTTCGCAATCGCGCTAAATTTACGCGAATTCAGCGAAAAAAAACATTGACAATATGTAATTGAAAACTTTGATATTTGATATAAAAGGAACATTCTAATATCATAATGGGACCTTCCTTGGTGAGTTAAAATGCTAAATCACTTTATTTGTATTTTAGTATTATATCTTTTTTTTTTTTAATGCATTTTTACCATGGTGTATAATATATGTAAGTGACAAATAAAATTTGAATTCAAGTTAAATACAAATAAACACTATTTAATGTTAAATACTAAATTATATACAAAACTTTGTATATCCTAAAATGTGTATTTTTTTCCCCGAGCCCGGTCCCAAATGTGGCCCGCGAATCAAAAAGTTTGGCCACCCCTGATGTAACTAAATAGATCCTTTCCTAACCTGCATTTTAACACGGCAGCAACTTTGCTGATTAAAATGGGACAGAAAAAAAAGAAAATAAACGGTATCTACCATATTTATCTTCATTATCAAAAAATCTGCAGAATAGCTGCACCTTTGTATATGCCGCATGGTTCAAAACCTATGAAAAAAGTAGCGGCTTATAGTCCAGAAAATACCGTATATTATATTTAGATATATTTAGATTTAGAAACACCCACACACTCTTAGGGTAGGTCTTATATACTGTATTCATTACATTTTAACATTTTATGAGCTTAACATACCACACTAGATACGTCAAAAAATACCCATGCTATACATCATTAAACAAAGTTCTTTTTATCCAAATCACCAAAAAAGTTTTTTTTTTTTCCTGGAATTCCTAATGCTGACAATTTCAGTGAATTTCAGAGCAGCCAAAAAAATCCTGCCAAGGTCTTAAGAAAGATCTTTTTTGATCAGAAAAGCATTGCAAGTTTATATCAAATTTGTCAATCAAATATCACAGTGAAAGGTGACAGCCATTTTGTCATAATTATATTTACACACACACACACATTTTTGTTTCTGTATATAAAGAAATACATTTCTCACCTTTGCTGCTGGATGACAGCAAACCTGTCGACCTGGGTGAGGCTTTGTCCTTCATCCAGGATGGTGTTCCAGGCGAGACAAAAATTTCCACACTTGTGTCCAGTGGTTTTAGACGACCTCTAGCCGAAGGTCCTTTCGCATCAGATTCCTTAGCGAGCATTTGACTAAAAACCAAGAAAAAGCCAGAGAGTATTGAGCAATCAAATAGAAGACCACTGTAGACACACATCCCACCTGCCATTCGCTTTAACTCTGGAACTCGACAAGCTGTTGTTGTTTTTTTCCTCTGCGACCATCCTTCCGATCAATCCAATGGCTTTCTCCTTTTCGTTCACTGGGGATTTAGTCCAGTCGTCCACTCGGAGCAGAACTTTATTTTTCCCAGGCTTTTGAATGTCCGCTGCTTTAACGCCTCCTGGACTGACAGACCTAGTTGAGGTATGTGAGACACTCGAAGCTGGAGACACACTGCTGGTGCTCGGACTGCTGGTGGATTCAAAGAACCTATTCAAGAAAAGAAAATGTATTAAATTTTAATTTAAACAAAATAAATATTGTCTGATTTATATTTTAAAGTATAAATATGTTACAATTGTATTACATTATAATGTATACAATTATGGTGAATGAGCAATAACATGGGATCCATGTTTAAGATTCCGTAATTTTTGGATAATAAGACACAGATAAAATCCAGTAGAGTGTTTGATAAATTACAGAACACCTTATAATCTGGAAAAAAAAGTTGAAAAAGACATTTGAGCCTATAGTTAGAATTACGTCATGACCATTTACATGAATAGATTTTGAATATTTTAAATAGACATACTGTATAATGAATTTTATAAGAATAATATTGTGATAAAATTATAAAACACATCTATGACAAAATACCATACTGACTATGAGGCACATTAACATCGTTTTAAAAGTAGTAACAAAAAAAGTTACAGTAAAGACAGTACATTTTACATGAATAGACATCCTGAATAGTGAGAACCTGTGAACAGGAACAGGAAACCTGTGATTTAAAAAGTAAATTGTTTCGTTTAAAAATTGACTGAGCTGTAGAATTCCAAAACAAAATGCAATGTATTTGCTCAAATAGGTTTAGGAAAAAGACGTTTATGAACAATGCACCTTATAATCATATAAGCTTCTTATATGCCACAAGTCAAACGCTTTCAACACAATGCACGGCTGAAAGGTTTAGAGAAGGAGCAATTTTTAGAGCCCATCAATTTTGCCTGCTAAAAATAGCGCAGCAGCAGTTGTAATAACAAGTCTATGTAAGAACATTATTCAATTCCTGTAAAATACTCACCGGTTTCTAGCTTCTAGGTTCTTCTGCACGCTGTTGCTCACAGGTTTAAGAGCTTGGGTGGCTGCTCTGGGGTTGAGAACTTTACAGGTGGTCTCAGGGGTAGACGTTTTTGCCGTTTTCATCATATAAGTTGGAGTAGATGGGGTCGCTGTCCCACGAGTGACTAACTGATCACTTTTATTGGCTAGAGAGTCCAGCTTGGATGTGTTGTGGTCAGTTTTGTGGTTACCAGTAGTGTATGTTTTCGGTGATCGTGCGATGATGTGTGTGGCTGGAGGCTTCTCCATACTTGTGTGTGTCTTGCAGATGAAGGTGCCTAATAGTTTTCCAGTCTTGTATGTGCCAGAAAGAAGAATGGTGGAACATTCCCTGCATCTTTAAAAAAAAAAAAAAAGAAATAACAGTTTGCATACCCACAGCAGAAGTTTGAAAAGATTGCATATCTGAAGCGTTTTATCAGGTCATTATTTTCAGTCAAAATGTTTTTATCGTGTCAACAACAGGTTTGCAAAGTGTAAAATGCCATGTGACCATATGCACAGTGCCTTACTTGAAGCAGTTTCTGTGGTAAAGCTTCCCGTCCACTAAGTGGCGCTGCACAAGATGAACATGCTGGGAGCACACACTGCAACTGCTGCTGAGAGTTCCGGATTTATTGAAACGTTCAGATGGAATGTCTTGCTGAAAAACACAGTATTGTTAATAGAATATGAAGGATTTCAAAGAAAAAAGTACCCTTATACTAACTTGTTTCTTAGAATAGTTTCGGACAAATACCTTGCTTTCAATCACCAAGATTGGCGGTTTAATTTCTGTAGTGGGTTTAGGCAAGGGGAAGGTTTTGGTTGTGGCAGGTGGGTTTTTCTTTCCCGATGGTTCATCTTTGGATACTTCGGCAGGCCTTTTCACCCCTCCTAGGCCTCCAACTGCACAGAAAGACAATTATATGGACTATAAAGCGCACCAGAATGTAAAACTCACCTGTAATGAATGTCTAAAACCCAAATTATTTCAATTGTATAAAAGGCACTGAATCGCTTTTTAAACATGTGTTTTAAACATTTGATTTGATTTTAAACTAATTTGTTTTGATGAGTGTGTTTTGTAGTCGAATAATAAGGTAGATGTTTTTAGCAAAGATTAAAAGTGATATTTGATCTACTAACACTTACATAATAGTATTAATAGACTGTCAAATGAATCAAATCTTTTTTTTCCCAAATGTTTTGACAAAGCGTGAAACCTCAGTTAGGTTGTGTATTGTAGAAAATGTTCAAAATGTGTGTCTTACTTGGAGAGCGCCCATGGAAATAATTGTAGTACTGGGAGACATAAGTCAAAATACTGAGGCGATCTGGAACTTTTAGAGCAACCATGTCTTCAGCATCCAGCAGTGCAGGAATACCCAGCTCCTTCTCTGCTACCTGAAAAGCCTGTCAAAAATTAAATAATAATAATAATAATTATTATTATATACGGAAGCAACAGTTTAGAGTATGAATGATTACCCTTAAAAAAAACTAAAGTACTATAGACCAAAGAAATAAACCCGAACTTCTGGTGTTATAATATTATTTAATACATTTGACTGCATTTTCCCGGGAATACAATTTCAGTGCATTTTATAACACTTATAACGAAATAACGATTCATCCATTTTCAAAAAAGCTTTTTCATTTCTGCGTCACTGGGAGCTGGAGCCAATCCCATCAACTCTGGACCAACTGTGGATTTATGGCCAACCAGTCACATAGCAGGACACAGACCTGAACACCTACAGGTAATTAGACAGAAACCAAACACTATTCTAAGCACATTTTTATAGACTGCGGGAAGCCCGGAAGAAACCCACGCAGACATGGGGAGAACAAGTTCCACACTGAAAGACCCGGACGTGAGTCTCGAACAAATCCTCCTCTTGGAAGGCGACACCACTAACGTGCACTAACGTACTATTTTGACAAAAAAAATGCAAACGTGCAGTTTTATAATAATAAACAAGACCTGACAAGACGAAGCGAAAAGTGATAAAACTGTGAAGATAAAATCTAGGCAGAAAGAATTCATTGGTTTTCAGCCAATTTATCAGATAATGGTCACTTCCAAAAGTGACTATAGGAACTAATTCTTTCATTTGAACCATTTCCCCCCAATCAGAGCGGTTGGATTTCATGACATTTGTTCTGCCTAACAAACTAAACACACCTTCTTATAACCGACGTGACCTATGAGCTGTAAACCCAGCCTTCCAATTCACTTCGCACTTTCACTTTCTCTGTGCGTTCTCCCGTGACGCTTTCAAGAGCACCGCATTAGCATTTCTTATCTTTGCCAATTTTTTTCATGAAACGTTTGCATTTCCTCGCTTTTACAACAATGTTTTTTTTCCTGCAACATTCCTTTACCATGGAAACAGGGACGTTAGGAATCACAAGACAATGCGTCGCCCTCCAACGTGATTGCGTCTGATTGAAAACTAGGTCACACACACACACACACACACACACACACGTTAGAAAGGAGGTTTAGGAAAAACGCAAAAAGGTTCTGCAGTAATGACAGGGTTGTAAACTCTGTGGAATGAAGATGTTTCCCGGAATACAGAGCAGATCCAGCTGCTGATGTGCTTTGGATTCAAACACAACAAACAGAAATATGGACTTTTGAATTAATTCAAAACTGAACATTACCATAAACTTGCCAAACCAGGAATAACTAGTTTTTCCCAAGCATTATTCAATAGGAATTTAATTTAATTTGAAATGTACATGCACCAGAACAGGAGGGAAACCTTTAATGAACCATTTCATTTCTAATCACTATTTTTCTCCATGGGACACACAATTTTTTTCTTGGTTATGAGGCGTCAAAATATTTTTAGAATTTTAGGTGTGTAATATTTAAAACTATTTAATAATATTATTACTACTACTAATAATAAATACAAACAGGTCGTAGTATCAAATGTATAGTTTGTTGTTATTTATTCTAAATAAAGGTGCTCTTTAATGACTGATGGTCATAAAAACATGATAAAAAAAATTCTTGTCAGCCACACAACTTACCAGTTGATTGTTTTCGTAAACGTTTTCTTTGCTCAGCAAGTCAAAGTTTCTGCAAAACAGCAAATCAGTTAATCGAGAGGTAAATCAATCAACCTGCAGGGGTTTCCCTAGAGATAGTTATTGACAATAAAGGTAAAGTTAACCCGAATTGAAAGAATTCATCACAAGCGCTAAGAATGTCAGGTCAGCACGCAAGAATGAGTGACACAATTTCAGAAATTTGCATGCACATGTGACGCAAATAATCCAAAGGACATTAATAGCTCTGTTATCTTACACATACAATTTCTCAACATATTTCGACTGAAATGTTTATTGGCTATATTTAGTCAATTATTTTTATTGTTGAGATCGTGTGCGCGTGCGTGCTTGCAATTATGTTAATCAGTTCCGTGGTCCTTTCATGCAGGAAAGTCACTAAACTTTAATGAATCTTGATTATTGTAAACGGAACGTTCGATGACGCCTAAATGCGGCGTTTAAACTTGAAACGAAACGTGAAACAGCGAGTTTGGTTGGACGAAACGTCAAGATCCCGACTTGAGCCTGAGCCGCGTGCTGCTGCTGGTTCTGCGGATGATACTCACATCAGATCCGGTCTGTGTTTGTGAAGCAGAGCGCAGAAAGCCAAACCGTCCCGGAAAGATGTGGTCATGTTGGTGATGGACACGTCCTTGTATCCTTCACACTTGATTTTACACCACTGCTGAAGCGCTTTCACAGCAGCCATAGCCGCGACAACCAGCAGCACCAGACGACTGTTGTCAAAACCAACTCCGAAGCTGTGAACTTCTTCCTTCCTTCCTCCCGTCCCTTCCTCCTTACTTTCAGGGAGATCCACGCCGCAACCGAGCTTTGAATAATGAATTGTTTTAACCTCCCTAACTAACTGATCTCATCGTCAGCTGAGGTTCGAGAAACCCCCATGAAGTCCTGTGAAAATTTGATGACGTGTTTTGGAGGCGGGGTTAAAGGTGAGTTTCAAATTGACGCTTACCTTACGTTTTGTATATATGCACACACAATTCCGCCGAATAGTTTTACCACTTTTATTTGATAATATTTAAGAAATAATTTGATCAAAAACATGAATGCATTATTTAATAATAGTTTACTAAAATATTGTATGATGGCGTGAACAAAATGCTTTTTAAATTGTAGTGATGTTCAATATGATTAAGATAAAAATATAATAAAATAAATCTTTGTTGTCCATCGCATATTAAAAAAAAAAAAATATATATATATATATATATATATATATATATATACACACACATATATATATATAAAAATATGCTATGGTGATGTTTGTTTTTATTTGTTTGGATTTTTTTCTGCTATTGTGACGTGAAATTTCCCCCCTGTGGGACTATTAAAGGCTTTTCAATTATATATATATATATATATATATATATATATATATATATATATGTATATATATATATCTGTATATATATATATATATGTATATATATAATATATAATATATACTGTATAATGCTGCGTCTTTCCTGTTGTTGAAGTCGAATAGTAGGACTTCAGGTCGGACATAAGCCGGTCATACTGTAGTTGAATTCTGGAAAAGCGAAAGTTGTAGTGCGTATGTAGTGTATCATGATTTATGTACGTCATAAAATCATACGTTAATGAAGCAGAAGTGTGTACTTCCCAAAATGTCTTCTATGTCTTTCAACATCTGTAAAATATGTCTCTGTGACGTGTGTGGCTTGTTGCAGATCAGTAGTGACATGCATGTGGGCGTGGTCGCGTCTATTTAAGGGTGTGTCTGTGTGGTCTATTTAAGGGTGTGCCTTTGGCTGGAGGTTTTAGGTAGTTGCTGATTCACAGACAGTTTACGGTTGACCCGTTTATATAATCAGTTTATGTTTAAACATAGCACTACTGTAGATCGTGCTATAATTATATATAAATGATGGAAAAAATATAAATAAATAAAAATTTTAAATACTGTTGTTAAAACAGATGCTCATCTTCAAACATTTATTCAAATAAAACCAAAACCACTCTGGAAGCGCGCGTGCACACACACACACACACACACACACACACACACACACACAAAAGGAAATCCAGTTCACCTTAAAGACATTTACCTACTGCTGAACTTTTCGTAAAGGCTGACAGTGCAAGAACTGTTTGAAACATAGTCTGTTAGTGAAAATGCTCCGGCTCTATCAAGGCCACAGCACTTATCAAACAAATCACTTTCATGGCGGGGTGAGAAATGCTTGTTGTGCTCTGTACACCAAAGGAGAATGTGGAACATCTGGAAGCTGTTAGGTCTAAATCCTCAGCTGGTCGGCTATTCGGTCAACATTCAGCGGGAATGGATGTGGGATATTGCTTGAGTTTTCCTCTAAGCTAAGCAAACACAAATCAGGTTTTAAAGCCTTTTATAGGAAAATATTTGATATTAGAAAAAACAGTAGGCTTAGCAGCAAAAAAATCGTATTACTGTACACTAGAATATTAATGTAAACATTCCTAGCTCTTGACTCAATACAGGAGATGGGAGAAAGGAGGATAGCTGAGCTATCATCTATGATGGAGAATGAGGCCCACCCACTGTATTACAAGCTGCTCCTTAAGAGCTCCTTAAGCGACACCATAGGACCAGAGCTGCTCCCAGTGAACTGTGCAATAACTTTACTTTATTCTGTGCAATATCCGTATCCATTGTTTTCCACGTGTGTATAATTTTGTCATATTTTTATATTCAATATTCTATAACATCTTATTTAACTGTATTTTTTCTAAGCTGTATATACTTTTTGATGCTGCTCGTGTTTCTTAGTGCTGCTGTAACAAGTAAATTTCCCCACTGTGGGACGAATAAAGGACTTTCTGATCTTATAGTTGATCTTATCTTACATTTGTTTTACTTGCTTTGCTTCACTGCTTTATTATAAGTAATTACAATCAGCATTTTAGTGAAATTTGAAATGTGAAAATAGTGAAGTTGTGGTGAATAGTGAATAGTTGTGGTGTGACCTTTATCTACAGTCACACCACAAGAAGAGTGTGAGTTCAGGGCAAATCGCTTCTGGATGGTTAAATGCATTTTGAATACGGTCCATAGTGAATAAATGAACAAACTCACTCCTGTTTTTAAGTTGCAGGTTAATCGTGCCAAAAAACCTTTTCAGTTTGAGTGTTCTCTATCTTTAAATGTTTTGAAATTGCCCTTCCTGATTATTTATGGTACTTTTATATACTGTATATATAAAAACAAATAATTATAGGCCCTTGTATTAAAATTGGATTGTAAACCATGCAATATTAATTGATAGATTTATTCCCTTGTTCTGTTTCTATTAAGGATTATATTTTCCATTAAATAATACATTATAGGTCTAAACAGACATTTATCTTTCTGCACTTTTGACTACAACTACAACTACTACTACTACTACTACTACTACTTCTCTTTCGGCTTTTCCCTTATCAGGGGTCGCCACAGCGAATCATCCCTTTCCACCTCATTCTATCCTGAGTCCATCTATCTTCCACACTGACCCCAGCCAACCTCATGTCTTCTCTTACAACATCCATATTCATCCATACATCTCCTCCTTGGTCGTCCTCATGCCCTCTTCCCTGGCAGCTCCATCTCCAACATTGTTCTACCAATATATTCACTATCCCTCCTCTGCACATGTCCGAACCATCTCAGTCTGGCCTCTCTGACTTTGTTGCTAACACAAGTAACGTGAGCTGTTCCTCTGATGTGCTCGTTCCTTATTCTGTCCAACCTAGTCACTCCCAAGCAGAACCTCAACATCTTCATCTCCGCTGCCTCCATCTCTGCCTCCTGTCTCTTTCTCACTGCCACTGTCTCTAAGCCATAGAGCATAGCTGGTCTCACTACTGTTTTGTACACCTTTCCTTTGAGTCTAGCTGACACTCTTCTGTCACACAACACTCCTGACACTTTCCTCCACCCGCTCCACCCTGCCTGCACTCGCCTCTTCACCTCTTTTCCACACTCTCCATCACACTGCACTGTTGATCCCAAGTACTTAAACTCCTGCACCTTCTTCACCTCCACCCACTGTAACTTCACTCCTCCACCCTGCCCTCTCTCGTTTAGACACATGTATTCTGTCTTACTACGACTGACTTTCATGCCTCTTCTTTCAAGAGCAAACCTCCACCTCTCTAGCTCTTCTTCCACCTGCTCTCAACTCTCGCTGCAAATCACAACGTCATCTGCAAACATCATTGTCCAGGGAGATTTCTGTCTGACCTCATCTGTCAACCTGTCCATCAGCATAGCAAACAAAAGGGACTCAAAGCTGATCCTTGGTGTAGTCCCACCTCCACCCTGAACTCTTCTGTCTGGCCTACAGCACATCTCACCATCGTCATACTCCTCTCGTACATGTCCTGGACTACTCTGACGTACTTCTCTGCTACTCCCGACAACCTCATACAGTACCACAACTCCTCCCTCAGCACCCTGTCATAAGCCTTTTCTAAAACTTCAGTCACTAACCTCTCTCAAATGGCCTCGTCTAAATAGCTACACCCTACACCTGTGTACTCCTACCTCCACTCTTGTATGTCACTCTGTGTTCCTCTCTCTTCTGGAAGTAAGTGTTGAGAACAGCAATTTCCATCATCTTAGCAAAGTCTACCACCATCTGTCCTTCTAGATTCCTTTCCTTCGCACCAAACCTGCCCATCACATCTCCATCGCCCCTGTTCCCCTCATCAACATGACCACTGAAGTCTGCTCCAACAACCAGTCTCTCCCCTCTGGGAATACTCTATGACCTCATCAAACTCACTCCAGAATCTCTCCTTCTCTTCTAATTCACAGCCCACTTGTGGAGCATACCCACTGACTACATTCACCATCACCCCTTCAACTTCCAGCTTTAAGCTCATCACCCTGTCTGAGACTCTTTTCACCTCCATCACATTGCTCTCCAGCTCCCTCTTCAGGATTACTTCTTCTCCGTTTCTCTTCCTATCCTCACCATGGTAGTAGTTTGTATCCTCCTCCAATAGTACGTGCTTTGCTGCCCTTCCTCCTCGTCTCTTGCACACACAGTACATCCACCTTTTCTCCATCATGTCTGCCAGCTCTCTGCCTTTCTCTGTCATTGTGCCAACGTTAAGAGTTCCTATTCTCAGGTCTATGCTCCTGCTCATCCTCTTCTCTCTCTGTTCACGCACCCTCCTGCCTCCTCTTCTTCGACCAACAGTAGCCCAATTTCCACTGGCACCCTGTAAGTCAACAGTACCGGTGGAGGTTGTTGTTAACCCGGGCCTCGACCGATCCGGTATGACGTTTCTTTGGACGACTCGCATGGTTCCGGTTTGACAAGTTTTACGCCGGATGTCCTTCCTGACGCAACCCTCTCTATTTATCCTGGCTTGCAACCCCTGTGCTAGATTAACTTTCTGCACTTTTGACATTTCTCAAAAATTTTGGAAAAAAAAAAATACCATTTTACAATCATTATATAAACATACAAGTGTAATGTATGTTGAACACTGAAACAGAAAAATTAATCTGGCATTGTTTTTTATTTCACATATTGCACAACTATTTTAAACACACGTAATTACACTAAACGTCACATGCTTTAGAGTAATCCAGTGTTTTCAAAGACATATTTTGGAATTCCACAGCATGAAAGTTTGATTGCAGCTTGGATGAAATAAGGCACAATCTTACATTATGAGCGAAACATGATAGCAAAATACTGCTTCTGTAGTATATACAGTGAGTATAGGCCAATAAGATCAAGAAAATCTCAAAATTTTAAAGCTCAAACATTAATTTCTGCTACAAAACGTACCATCAGAACACCCCAAATTGTGCAAACACGCTTAAAAGCAACACGCATTGTGTATTTACATGTGACTCGATTATTCTTTGGTAGAATCACTTATATTCGCTTGACATTCCATCAAAGCTCAAAGTTTGATTGTTGTTATTCCAACTCTATTCAATATCACGCTTACAATTCAATTTGCTTTAAAAACAACAACAACAACTAGCAGTTACTTTGAAATGGAAAAACATCAGTTTGATAAAAAAA
>CM051501.1:20365461-20437434 GCA_028031935.1 Paedocypris micromegethes | reverse complement strand
AAAAAAAAAATCAACATTCAACAAAATCAACAAAATCAAGATCTCCATTCTCTAAAAGAATGAAGAGTCTTGGAAAAATAATACAATCAATGGCCGATCTGTCCTTTTCCCTCTCACGTATACGTATGGTCACCACCGCCGCCATGACTTCCGCTTTCACATCCAACTGATGGTAAAGTTTTGACTGAGGTTTAGACCCAGATCTGTCACGGTGAGCACCTGGTTAGAAGACAAACATGGAGATGATGTTTAAGACATGTAGTGCAGTTTTTTCTAATCATTTTTTTTTTAATTTTTTAAACATAATTCATGTACTATCACACCACGTTTGTTAATCTACTGTCCATAAAAACCAATCACAGAGCGAGACGCACACACATTCTCACTCACACCTATGGTAAACTCGCAGACTTCTGTTCTCCTGAACACATGTTGTTGGACTGGCACGAATGTACATTTTTATTTTTATAAGACTCAAATAACTTAAAATTTTAAGAGAAATATCAAGGATCCATTAATGACTGGTTCTCACTGGCACAATGCTTGAGCTTAAATGTCAGCTTGCTATTCAGCTGGCAAAATGAAATGATGAAATAAAATTTTATGTTTGTTTCTTCTCATTAAAACCTCCAATTATTATTTCAACAAACAAACGAACAAACAAACAAAGAAAAAGACAAATGGAATCACATAGATCTGCTATTCTATGCAGAACATCTTAAGACAAATTAGGATCCTTAACCGGACAATCAAAGTCTCGCCACCTTGTGTCAAGAAGTGGATATGTAAGTATATATAAGTTTGCAAAAAAAAAAAAAAACTTAACACACAAATTCCCTTAAGCTTCAATATGAACTCTCTTACCAGTGTGAACAAGTTGAGTCTGCAAAAATCGTCCAGGAAAATCTAGGCAAAGGAACTACTGTACCTGATTGTCCCGGTAGGTGAACGTCGCTTCTTGGGAATTCACAGTGAGATTTTCTGGCTTTGCTTTCACTCCATTAAAGGAAACAGTTTCCACGGTGATGTACGTGGCCTCCTCATGATTGTGCAGCACCTCTGACTTCATGGAGCTCTGAGGAACATTTCAGATTCTGTATTTCCTTTACAAATTCACACCAATCTCACAATGTCTAGGCATACGTGTTAAAACAAGACATGAGATTTTTAATGAATTTGAATGTTTCAGTTAACAAACTGGCTGAGATGCATTAAAATATAGAAAGTCAGTACCTGCTCCACAGTGAAATGGATGTAAGCGTATTGACCGGTTTCAAACGAGTCAATGGTTTCTCCATCATCCCAGTACAAATCCCCCTCTGCCTGACCGGTCTCACCCAGACTCACTATCAGATGAAGTGGCTGACCAGAGCTCACCCATAGGGTTGTGTTGGGTCTCTGAAATCAAAAGAAAGTCAAAAGATAAGAAATGAAAAATGTTTACATTATGTTTCCAACCAAGTCATATTTTTACAGCACATTTCACAAGTTCTCATAAACCTTGTGTTATTATGAACTCAGCCTGAAATTTTGTGTGTTTTTAAATTGTTTTTATTTATTTTACTGTAATTACACTTTATAATATTCATTATGTACGGTGACAGGGAGACGTTTTTTACTGTATCAGTCTAAAATAGTATACGACAAAATATAACTGTATCAAACATGTTTGTGATTACAGTAAAACAGAAATAATTAATCATAATTAAGTTTTAATTAAATTATAATTAAATTGAGATTCAGCAAAATAAATCCTTAAAGAAGGCCATAATGACAGTCTCCACATTAGAAACTGTACATATCAACTCTAAATGTTATTTGTTCTACTAGAATTCTGGCGATTCTTTCGTTTTTTTATAACGTTTCTTGTAATAACACACACACGCGCGCGCAGTTGAAAACTGTCTTTTTACTACAATTAGAGATTATTTCCATGATTACAATGAGATTAATCTATTCAAATGTTGAAAATATGAATAGACAGAAAAAAAAGCTATAAGCGTTTAATATATTTTGCTTTATGTACATATAAAACATTATAAAATAAATAAATAAAAAGAAGCGCGGCATATTGAGAATTACTGTTTTGTGGGATAAAACATTTGAAACCAATGGCATTTCACCACAAACTGTTATTTCAAGAATAGCATTCAAGGTTTAATTCTGTATAATTCTGTAACCTGTGTGGGAATGATGGAACCTTCTTTGAGATGCAGGTTGATTTTATCAAACGGAGCGTGAAGTTTGATCTCCTCTCCTCTGCTCACCACAGGATCTCCCTGGTGTGACAAACAGACCAACATGGAGTTTACCGACCTTTACAGTCCAGCCGAAAGAGCAAGTGATGCTGGACTTACATTGTAGAAGTCAAACCAGAGACCTTTAGGAAAATATCCTACAACAAAATCCACACCTTGGTCCAAAACCGGCGTCACCAACAAACTTTTCCCCCACATGAACTGTTTATCAATCTCATATGTGTTTTCATCGGTTGGGAATCTGAATCAAAACAGCCATATTTAGTTCAATGGGTCACAGATGTATAAACGCAACCTCGTTCTCTTACTCATATAGTAGTGGTGTAGCCACCGTGCGTCCGCTGATGTGTGCGTGATGGAAGAGCGTGTAGAGGTGAGGGAACAGTGAATAGCGGAGGAGAATGACTTCTTTCATCGCCGTCCGTGCTGCTGGACTAAACGCGGTTGGATCCTGGTCCTGATGTGGGGAAAGAAAAAAACACTGGTCAGATAAAGGCACGATCCACAGGATTCTTTATGAAAACAACACTGAAGTGGACAGAACAGAACAAATCCAATGATGCTTTGGGAATGTTATTAAATAAAATCTCACAGAACATCTGTTGGCAATTTTCTCTAGTTGAAAGAAAAGATTCAGGGACCTTCTCATTGATGGAGTTGTGGTTTCTTGTAAACGGATAGAACGCTCCAAGCTGAGTCCAGCGAACGCACAATTCTTCAGTCGTGCTGCCCCCAAAGCCACAGATGTCTGCCCCGATAAGAGGGATACCCAGGATGTTAAACGTCAGCATACCTTGGAAGAGCAAGGAAAAAAAAGAAAAGAAAAAAATCAAAAGAAATCAAACCTCTGCCAGAAAACAACATGTGTGTGTGTGTGTGTGTGTGTGTGTGTTCATACCTGGTATAGATGTGTAGAGATCCTTCCATTGACTCCTATTGTCTCCAAGCCAGTGGCCAGAATATTTGCCCTGACTGGGAAACGAAGAGCGGGAAATGATGAAGGGACGTTTTCCTGTAATCTTCCTCAAAGCACTGTGGCACAAAGAGATGTATGTTTAAAAAAAAATGCAACAAATCTTTACTGCTGGATTTTGTGTTTATAAAGTTAACTACTTTTACAACTAACCAAAATCGACTGTATATACATAAAATAATAAATCTATAGTTTCAACATTTTTTATTAATTGCTATTGGAAAGCAAATTAATGGTGTTGTTATATGTACAAAACACACACACACACACACACACACGCACACACGCACACACGCACACACACACAAATTCATATACCTTTCAGTGGCCTGAGCCTCCATTAGTCCATACAGACTGTGGATATTGTAGTGCGAAGACAATTTCTGGCGTGCAGAAGCGCAAACGGTCTTTGCCTTTAATGAACTTCCAAGAATACCTGCAGAAGCATTTAGTTAAAGACAGTCTTATGAAATGTTCGTTCCTTTATTTGTAGATCTGTCCAACGAACACACACATACCTGGCATGTAAGGAGGGTTTTCAAGGTCATTATCTGGACAACCATTCTTTGACCCGTCAAAGAAATTAGAAGGCTCGTTCATGTCCTAAATGTTGAAAGATTTATGAGATGTATGATTAAAAAAAAAAAAACCACTTGGGACTGAGAGAAAAGCCATAACTTACAATCCATACGCCATCAAACTGAATTTTGTCATGGAGTTTCTGTAGATTTTGGTACCACCAGTCATGAGTGTCAGAGTTTGAGAAATCTGGAAAGGCTGTCAGTCCTGGCCAGACCTTCAATACACATTTTAAAATTAAACCTTCCTCAGAGAGAAGTATATTTAACATCAAATCTATTTCTAAACATAAAATAAAGTACTGCATATGGAGCTATACCTTGCCAATAAGAACGTCTCCACTTGAGTCATGAATGAAGACGTCTTTCCTTAACCCTTCATCAAAAGGCCAATAGGAGCCAGATTGCTGAGCACTGCTGATTCCAGGATCCTGAAAAGGAATAGAATTACATGACATCATCACAACAATGGAAAGATGTAAAACTGTACCATACAATTTCAGCCATAATTCATAGACGAGCCTTTTTAAAAAGATTTCAAGAGCCTTGATCTTTTTGTGAAGCAAGGACCTTTTGCAACAAAACTAAAATCCAAAAGTAAATAGCGTTCAAATATCAAGTTTGTTTGGCGTTTTTGACAAAGTGCATCTAAATAACACCAATTCCTAATAATCACACAATTGTTAAAATTCATTTAACGTTGGGCAATATGTACCAGGATCATGACGTAGCGCTGATCGTGTCTGTGCAGGTCTTTCACAAGGTCGGGCAGGGTGGAAAAATTCCCAGAGTCATAAGTGAAGTCAAGCCCACGATCCATGTAGTCAATGTCATTCCACTGTACATCCTGAAAACCAGATCAGGTCTGATTAGATCAATCACAACAAAGACCAACAAAATAACACCCAATTCTACATTACCTGTGGTATCCCATAATTCCTCATTTCCTTCACAACATTCCAGGTGTTATTGCTGGTCCTGTATCCCCATCGGCAGAGGTGGTAGCCCAGAGCCCAGTAGACTGGCATTGCAGGCTTCCCTAAAAAAAAAAGAGGGCAGGAAATAATAGTAAATGGAAATGGAAGTACATGTCTATTTGTCTAATTAACTTAAAACCACGAGTGAAATTAAAGATACGGACCGACAACATCCAGATATTGTTCAGTTACAAATGAAGGATCCGGTCCCAGGAAAATATAGAAGTCCAGGATTCCACCAATCATACGCCAAGTGAGGGCAGGGCCGGGCTGTAGAACCACATCTGTAAAAAAGGCACAATAAAACAATACATCGGGCATTTGAGAGATAATAAGGAGATAATAAGGTCATCATTTTAATTAATTAAAAAAAAAAAAAAGCTAAATTCGACTCTCAGGGAATTCATTTTCAATCTTCAGTTTCAACAATACCAAAAAAAGTGTGCGTGAGAAAACTCACCCATTGCGTTGCTGTTGAGCATGAAAAACCCATGAGCATTTCCATCCCTTTCCATAGACAAATAAAAAGGATGGACACCATAAAGATTGGTCATCTCCTTAAGACACAACCAGAGAATATGTGAGTGAAATCAACAGACATATTGCTGTACAACAAACCTCAAAATCCCTATTACCATTGGTGGGACATCCCGAGCCCACATGGTGAGCGTGTTCCACTGAACATCATGCAGAAAGCTGGAGCGATGTTCCCCTAATCCATATATGAACCGGGACGGTAATGCCGTGGACATCTGCAGGAACTGATCCGCGTAGAAGAGCGGCGCTACGGAAGTGTTCAGCCTTACGCAGGATGAGCAATTTAATGTTAATGACTCCAGACTCAGAGAATGCACACGTTATGTAAAAACGTTTCATGGTGTCTCATGTACTCACAGCACTGTTCCTGTCTGTGTTCTCTTGACAATCAGGCCAAAAGGCTTTTTAGTGAAGTCGACGGTGTACGATGGGTTTGAGGCTCTTTTCTGAGCCACAGGAACGTCTATGGGCACTTCATACCTCTTCTTGCTCGGGTCTGTGATCTGTAGTAGAGAAATATTTTTAAAAGAAGAATGAAGAGTTCATTTGAAATTCATATAATGCTAAAAACAAGACGGGTGTTGTAAAGATGGGTACTTAAACATAGCACTTGCGGTTTAAAGAAAATGGCTCATAAGAGTTACTGTGATAGTTACTGGCTTTTGTTTTCACCATTTAATACATTCTGAACTCATTCTTTTGTTTTTTTCTGAAATTAGCTTACATATATCAAAACTTTCAGAAATTAGCAAACTATTGATTGAAATAAATAAGCCATGTCTAAAATGTGTGTGAGATAGATATAATGTTTGTGTTAACTGGAGAGAAAAAAAGTGTGATAACGAGATGAAAGTCAAATGAGAGAAAAGAAGCTAAAGAGGGGGGGGGGGGGCAGAAAGAGAGGTAGGAAAAAAAAAAAGAAATATAATAGATAGAAAAATATGATAGAAATAACATTACAGAAAAAATTCAGAGAGATGATATGAAGAAAAAAAAAAAAAAAGAGTTGTCTAAAGAGAGATAAAGCAGTAGAATGTTTGTGTTCACGAGAGAGAGAGAGAGAGAGAGAGAGAGAGAGAGAGAGAGAGAGAGAGAGAGAGAGGAGAGTGTGACAAGTCAAATGAGGAACAAAGAAAGAGAGAAAAGAAAGGGAGAAAGAGTGTGAGTGTGAATTGAAAAAATTGTAATGAAATGCAAGTTGCTTTGGATAAAAGCGTCTGCTAAAAGACTGTACAGTAAAGTAAAGAACGAAACAGGATAAAATTAGAGCAAAAAGAGAACTAAAAAATAAACCAATGAACCCCGGACACGCTCTGACCTTTACACGGAGTCTGTTGTCTTCCTCGAAAAACACTTCAAGCAGCAGGACATCAATGTCCTTTGGATAGTACGTCTTTTGGCTCCGGAGCAGTTTTCCAACTTTTCCCATTTCAGAGTCAACGACAGACACCAGCTCGTAGGATGGATAGTCTGGAGTGTAGAAACACCACGGCACTGAATTCTTTTCAGACTCTTGTCCAGGAATAAAGCAGCAGTTTCGTGCACAACACATCTCCTCCGTCACAACCACGTTCCGCTCTGGATAACAATCGAATCTCCAGGCTTCCGGAATCTTAGCACAGGACTCAGACTGTGGGGCGATCCCATTGGTCCGGTTGTTGGCCGCAGAAGGTAGTGGGTGTCTATGGGGGATGCGCGAAGGCAGATGATGAAACCAAAATAAAGTTCCCATCAACCAGATGGCAAACAAAGCCACGATGAGTCCTCCGAGAGTCAGAAGGGCCACTGTGATGGAGCAACGGGGTCTTTGGGGAAGTAACGGCTCTCCAGGATCCACTTCCTTAAAATGGACATCCAGCTCCTCGTCCAGAGACGGATCTGATGACGGGAGTCCAGACAAATGAACCTCCTCAGGAGCGAGTCTCTTGTATGACACCATTTCTGTCTGTGTAAATGAAAAAGTACAAAAGTAAATGTCTGGCTTTGCTGGAAGCTCCGAACACAACAGTAGTGCTAAAACATTTATGAGGGATACGGATGTAGTCAAGAACTTTGAGAGAGAGAGGAGAGAACAGAAAGAGAGAAGAGAGTGAGGGAGCGAAAGAAAGGGAGGCAGAAAAAAGTAAGAGAACAGAGGGAAGAGAAAGGGTGAGAGAGAACGGGGAGAGATAGTGATGGGGAAAGAAAAAGAAAATAGTGAGAAAGGGAGAAGAGAGAGCGGGAGAGAAATATAGAGTGACAAAGAGAAAGAGAGTGAGAGGATAAGGGACAGAGAAAAAGGGGGAAAGGAAGAAGAGAGGGCGTATGAAAGAGAGAGATGGGAAGATACAGCCAGATTAAGATAAAAAAAAGTGAGAGTTATGAAATAAAGTGAGGATGAAGAGAGAAAATTAAAGCGTCAAAAGAAATAGATGGAGTAAAGTACTTTTTGATTAAAAAAATTGGTTTAAAAAAATATATAGAATTTCATTTTTTTATGTAAATATAAGATGGAGTTTGCTGAAAGTAATGCCTCGTGAGTCTCACTACACACGCTGTCACAAGCCCAACCCTCTAACCACAAATCCACAACTGAAAATTATCTTTCAAAAACTGAAATTCAATTCACTGTCAACAATCCTGCAAAAAGATTTAAAAATAAAATCTTGATAAATACTCTTCCAATTCAAACTTACATCAATAAAAAAGGTGAAGAAAACAAACTTCACACTGTATTAAAAAAAATACAATTTGACTTAATATGTTTTGACTCACTGGGTTGTACAGGACTCTATTACACAAATCTTACTGGGGAAAGAAATAAACCATCATACCTCTTGATCTGAGACAGACATGTTCCTAAACTTTTTACATCATGATAAAGGAAAAAAAAACAACCACATAGGTGAGTCGAAATACAAAGAAAAACAAGTTTTATAAAAACGAACAACAAAGCAGTGCCGTTTTATGCAGTCTAAACGACTCAATAAATAACTGATCATTTGACATCAAGCAAAGTTCATTTATTTGCATTTACTGCTTGTTTTTGTGCTGGAAGTGTGTCATGAACTTTGATGGTCGTATATTGCTAGTATCTGAATGTTAAAGGAAGTGCCTCTAAAAGTTCGAGATTTTGAACTGTATTGTTTTGAAACTGTAAATAAGCACAGACAAAACCCAAGGACTTAACGGAAAAAAAAAATAATAATGTTATATATATATATATATATATATATATATATATATATATATATATATATATATATATATATATATATATATATATATATATATATATAAGCCAGGCACAAACATCGAAGAAATAGCCAAAAACATTAAAAGTCCATGACCTATTTTGTTTAATCGTATTGTTTATTATTAATATTATTATGCCATATGTATATACTGTACCATAAACTTCATTTATACCACTTATTAACCACGCCTCCTCACGTGACACCAAATCAAATTGTAACTTATCCTATATAATAACCAAATAAGAACATCCTTACAGAATTGAGGGCTATAATGTTATGTAGACCCTGTGGGAATACAAAATCACGCCTACATCAATAATATAACACACACGTAACCTACACTCAATAAAACAACAAAGTACAGACATGAAATACGGCGAACGGTTTAGAAATCAACAAACAACCGATAAACAACAGATAAAGTGCGGTAGAGATGCACATACCTTTACATCAGAAGCTAAAGCCCAAACAGTGCATTATTTGTGAGCTGCGTTCCCTAAACAGACGTTCCTCGGTCTGCGCTATTGCATTAACGCACACGGCTCTTTCATAACTAATGCATTTGAGGTAGCGCTCGTGGCCAATCGATAGTGCGCTGAACGACTTGATATAATAAAAGTCTCCCAAGCTGACTCTACTGATCTGTGTCATTCCTTAAAAATACGCCACTGGGATATATAACAATACAATGGTAATATAATAAAACGAGTCACGTAAAGTTCAAACAATTTGTAACAAAATATTGTTTGGTCTTACTTGAGACCCAGTTAGTATTCACTCGGCTACACACAGCGATTCGATTCCACTGAACAAACAGAAAGAACCATTTGACTCATTGATCATTTGGCATTTCTACGGCGTTGAAGCTCGAGTTCATTTATTAAACAGCGCCATCTTCTGTCCTGGAAAGACAACTACAATACTACGTATATAATGCAGCGAAAATGTAAATAAAATAAATTATTTAAATTTTAAATACTATTAACGAATAGAATACACTATGCATTACTCTGTGTTTTTCGGTTATACAACGTTCCTTTTTTCTTGACTAATTGAGAAAAATGTACGGATTTTCCAGCAGGTGGCATCTCCAGCATGTGGAATAATATACCGTGTTCGTCTAAAAATGCATCATGCATACTATGCTATAATGCAAAAATCTATAGAAATATGTTAATTTATAACACATTTATCAATTAAGTTAATTTATAACTAATCTAACTATCATATATTTGTAATATATATACACACCCATTTACATTTTTTATCCGAAGCCAAAGTAAATTTAAAAACTTAAAGAACACGTCTTTTTGACCAACTAATTAATGTTCCAAAAATCACTTTTCCTATACTCAGGTTAGATTCAGCATTAAAATGACACTAGTCTTAGACCCCAGAGACTTTCTAATATCCATGGTCAATACTGGCCCATATCTTGAGGTCAAGATGGCAGATGGCAAAACAGAGCAACCTGACATTTATTTGATGAGATTCACCTAGTATGTACAAAAACATGAATCCGGCCTGTTTCTCCTTGGCTGGAACATATTTCCCCGTAGGCAAGCGCAAGGTGATCTTGAGGGCCAAATACAATGTGACATACACCTGGGGCCCTTTATATTGCTATATGCTCTGTTCAAAAATCTAATGAGCTGCCTAGAGACAACATTTTAAAATCCTATGCATGTTTTTAAGAGAACTGTGTTTTTGTCGTTTCTGCACACCTCTTCATCTCTGCCAACACAGCACACACATTCATTTCAAACATTTTACACACTAGGTAAATCTTTAGGTAATGTATAATGAATAACAAATAGAATTCAGTACTAGCAAAGTTAAAGTACTGTATCTATTACTTCTACTGTTACTATATTGACATTTATAACAGGCTTTCTTTCTGAGATTCAGAGAAGACAGTTTCAATTTTTTAAGTGGTTTTATTAAATAAAATCAAAGAATTAATTTTTTTTGAAACCTCAAAAACCGCTGTTTTTTTGTTGTTGTTTTGTAAAAATCCTAAAAAATGAACAGCCACAAAAGACAGATAGTGTGTCAAAAATGACTTGATATACAGTAATAAAAGTTTCCTCTTTTTGCAAGGTATTACTTCTATATAATACATACTATTTTTAATAAATAAATTTGTAATATAATTTTACATTTACAACAAATTTTGTGTGTTTACACAGTGTTTTCATTCTTTTATATGATTTAAAATTATCTATTTGTTTTATTACTTGATTCAATTAAAATACATATACATAATATTAATTATATGACTTTAAGATATTCTATACTTTTTGGTTTTAGATTTATTTTAAAATCTGCTGGATCCTTACAAAAACACAAACCTCTTATTATTCTAATCTATCATTTTACATTCATTTTAAAATAAGTATGGGAGTGTATAGTGTTTTTCATCTATCTGGATTCTTGGAGGCACCAATGATGCTTAGTTGAAGATGAGAGGAGAAAGTCTTTTTTTTGTTCCTTCAACTTACCAATTGTGCCAATTGTCTTCTTGGAAGTGATGGTTCAGGTGAGATCTGCTAGTATTTTGCTGTACCGATTGTTGAATCCAAGCTGTTACTGGTCTGTAGGTGATCAACAGAGTTTGTCAAAAAGACCTTCGACATCTATTGTAGGAGGACTATGTAGTTAGAATCACATCATTAGGCCATCTGGGCCACTTTCTCCCTATTGTACATATCACATCTGAGTTGGAGCGTTTTTAGCATAGATATGGGTCAGCTGTATCAGAGCAGGGGGCCGAGCACACACTCTTGTGGGGCACCTTTCATCCGTCGTAGTAGTTCTTAAGCATCTTTGCTGGAATAGAATGTGGCATATACCTGGTCTGTTTCTACTCTGGTATTTTAGCTTTCCAATGAGTTGATTCTAATCGACGCCATATGTATTTGAGAATATATCTGTAATGGTCTGATTGGCTCAAACTGTTTTTTTTTTCAGTGGTTCAGCACAAGCTTCTGTTGTCGGCCATCATTTCTGGTTGCTTTATATGGTGATGTTGTTGGTGACGGTTTTAATGACATTAATGATTATGCATTAATATCATTAATGATAGCACCAAACTCATCATCAAACTAGTTTCTGTCTCCACCCTTGCATTTTGTGTTTCCTCCTTGCATCACCCACAGTATAAACTTCTTGTGATGTTTCTTATTTACATTTATCTGTGCCTTCCAGATCCTACTAACCAAAGAAACTAACATTCTACTGCTCCCTGCCAAGTTTGTTATTACCTGAAAATGAAATCTGTGACCCTGCTGTTGCTTGCGATGACCTATTGATCGAGTGACATGCAACATATTCTTCAAACTCTTTTTTAGTGCTTAATGCTATATAGACAAATGTGAAGTCACTGCATTCCTTTGGGAATATTGAGTTTGACCTTGGAATTGCTGTGAGTTGAAACGGACACAGTACTGAGACACTGGCATTCTCCGCATTAGGCACTGGCCTGGAAAAACGCCGTTCCCTCCAACAAAAATGTAGCTCATTCAGTGAGATACACTTCAAGAGAACACACACACACACACACACACACACACACACACACACACACACACACACACACACACACCACACACACACACACACACACACAGAATTCAGGCAGACATATCATGCACTCACACACACACACAAACAAACAATCACAAATGCTTGCACAATAGAAAATGCAGTGCAATGTGTTTGTTTGAAGGCAAACACAGGAAAGCATCAGAAATAAAAAGTGTGATGATCCACGGATCGGCCAGCCGGTGTACTGCATTAATGACCTTTGAGACCCAGTGAAAGCTTTGTACCACAGCCATATGGACCAGCATCAAAGATGAGACCAGCCAGAAACATGCACACACTCAGACACACACACCTACACACACACACACACACACACACGTGCATGCACTCACAGCTCGTCATTTTAACAGCAGAATGTGTATATCTGTACATACAATCCATTGTATATATACTGTACTGTACGCTGTAAATGAATGGTATATTTGCTGTATAAATATATACATACATATGATGTTGAGTAATTCTTGAGTAATTACTGTTACATTCATGTACTGGTACATGGACCCCATTTCCCACAAGTTTCCAGTCTTTGTGTGTGTAATCATCTGTTCTATTGGTTCCACATGTTCCTCGTCTGTCTGTGTATTTAAGTCATCACCTGTGTCATTGTTCTCCATCTGTCATGAAATTGGCATTGCACATCTTCATGTTCCTCAGTTTCTGTGTGAGTACCTGTCTGTGTTTAGCCATTAAAGTCATGTTTTTCGTCACCCAGGGACTCTTGCTTTTCTGCTCCGCACCAGGGTCGTAAGAATTACATTTATTACATTTACTGCTTTATTTTTAAACTCATATAACATAATGTTAGTAGTAAGTAAAACTTTTTGGAAGGTTCCAGGTTTGAAAAACTGGAAGGTTTTAAGGCCAAAAATGACAAAAATCTAAATTGATTCGCAAAACTGGATTGCCGCTTGGCAATAAGACATATTAACTCTCCCGTTATGTTCGTTTTAGAGGAACAACAATAATGTCTGCAGGTCAATTTGACCCGGGGCCTTTTATTATGCATACAAGTGTCAGAAGCCAAAAAGTTCCCCAAAGCCATGTGTGAGTCTGAGACAGCGGTGCAAAGAAACATTTAGTATTTGATCTTTCTGACTCTTTAGCTCCCATTTTGTCTGAATGTTCAAATTGACCCAAGCATTATCATTGTAACAAAAATATGTAGCGGGGGTTACAAATATGTGAAGCCATTTTGGTTTTAATGTAGATTAAGTGAAAATACTTAAATGTTTTTTTTTTTGTACATTTTTACTTTTAACACGTCAATTTGACCCAAACAGTATCTTTGTAACACAAACATGTAACTTGGTGTTACAAATACGTGAAATCAATAGTTATATTTCTATATGATAATTACACCAAAAAAGCCAAGCAGAAGTTTCAAAGTGAAACATTACTTTTAAGTATTTTAAAAATATGTTTAGACTTTGAAAACGGGTCAATTTGACCGAACATAATAGGAGGGTTAATTTTAAAACATATTTAAAATAAATATTTAATTAAACGTTTTTACTGCAGTGTCACTGTTTATCTGTTTGCTACATTTATTGTTTCTAAAGGTCTGTCAAAGAAATCTCAGACTTTTCATCCTTTTCCCCCTCCGCCTCTACTTCCTCCCACGTTTACAGAACCTTCTTGATGTAGTTTGGCTGATTTAACCCTTAATCTCTGTTCCTCTCATTTCTTCCGGGAAAAACACTTTGAAGTTTCCCGACACCTAGGCCTTTCAAACACATGTCTTGGGACTTCTGACATCTTTGTGAGTGTTCTTATTTATTTATATCTGGTTATAATCTAAACTTGTTATGACCAAGAACAAGGGTGAAAGAAAATTACTGTCTCTCTAGTTCTCATTCTCTCTACCATATGTGTGTGTCTCTCCCTCGTTTTTGTGTGTGTGTGTGTGTGTGTGTGTGTGTGTGTGTGTGTGTGTGTGTCTGTCTTTCTCTCACTTCTCTCACTATTATTTTCTCTGCGTGGTTCTCTTTCTTTCTCTCTCTCTCTCTCTTTAGCTCTTTTCTTTCTCTCTCACTGTCTCTCTCTTTTCATATCTTTTCTTTCTCTCTCACTCTCTCTCTCTCTTTATCTTTCTTTATCACTGTGATAATCACGCTGACCATTTTCTTCTCTCTTTCTCTCTCTCATAATATCTTGTTTTTTAGTTTTTCATAAAAATATTTGACATTTTGTTGTACTAAACATTTTCTCACTTATCTCTCACAGTCTCTGCTTCTCTCTATCTCTCTTTCTTACTCTCTCTGTCTCTCTGTGTCTATCAGTGTATGTTTTTCACTTTATCTTTATCTTTCTCACTGGCTCACTTTTTTCTTCATGAAAAGTCTGAACATTTCCTAAGGTTCACAGATTAACTGGATAAAAGCCATGTGCTGTGTTCAGTAATGACACGCAGAGCATCACTTCCGGCCTGGCCATCTGTCTGGCCTACAAAGCATATTTTCACTTTACTGAATTGTATTATTTGATGCTTTACTAGAAAAAGCCAATAGCCTTATTTATTTTAATATAAAATAAAATGTAGTTAAATGTTATATTAAGAAACATGAAATCTTAAAGGCAGACAGATAAATGGCTAACACAGACAGACATCAAGAAATTATGGATTATAAATTATGAAATTATAAATTGTGGGAAGGTTCATGAGCTGGATAATATATGCAACAGGAGTTTCCTAAAAATCAAACTCTGTTTCTGCTCATGTCACCACTCAGTTGTTGAGCGTGATAGTCATAAGAAGAGTGTTGGAGAAGGCACAACTCATCCTGGTTGATAAAATCGTTTGCAATTTCAAATCCTTGTATATTTTTATATAAAAGACTTTGCCTGGACTTCTGTATTAAAGCAAATAAAAATATAATATTTTTGTTATTTAAATTAAAATAGAAACATCAAACAGTTGAATACAACAATATGCTTTGATTTATTCTTTGGAAGTAAAAAAGTTTTGCAATATAAAAAATGTTTACATTTCATATCTGTAATGATCCTGTGTGTTTGCTCCTCCTAGAGGTTGTGGAGGGAAGCAACAGGGAACTGATTAGTCACCTGACAATGATCTCTAGTCTAGTGCACACACCTGTAGGCACTTGTGCCTCACTATTTCTTTGTAGGGTTTCAAGTTGTCAAATTTCTGTTGGCTCTCATGGCATGTTTTTGTTTTGTTTGAGTTTTGTTTTAGTACATGTTTGGTAAGCATAGTAGACCTGGTTTACAGTCAAGAGAAACGTGACAGTATCATCTCTCTGAATCAGAAGAACATAAAAAGACAATAAAGAAAATGTGAATAGAAAACACAATAAATACAAAATCAATTTTTTACAAATCTTAAGAAGTATATTTTAAAATACTGAAGCATTCTTTAAAATAATTGTGAGCATTATCATGTAACACAATCCCAACATTAAGAAATGCAACGGCAACTTGTCAATCACGCCCCCCGCCCCCTTCCCCAACTTCCCCACAGCTCCAGCGCAAGAGTGAAAGAATCCGAAGGCTTGCTCAGTCAGTTCACCGCTTGGTGGAGAGAAGTACAGACGCTCGGGATAAACGTTGGACCAAAGCGGAAAAAACAAGAACGCTTTAGTCTCGAATCAATCTCGACGCGCTCCTCCGGACCGGGAGATTTGCAGATGTCGCAGTGGCTCGTTCCAGCGGCGGGCATCTGCTGCTTGATCCCCGGACGTGTCCGCAGTGCTGGATTGAGCAGTTCTGAAGTGAACCCTCATCTCTCATCGTAAAACCCTGGCCGGTGACTTTCAATCTGAAAGGTAGGGCTTCAACTAGTATTCGCATGGCATCCTCTCTGGACCACATTCAGCTTCACGTCAATAGCGCGGGATGGAAGGAAGGAAGGTGCTTCTCTGGTGTTGATACTTGTGCATCGATTGCGCGTCCGCCTGGCTGGTGGTTCCTCGCTGGTCGTGGGTAGATTGCAAAGGTCTGTTTTGCTCCGTGGTCTGTTGGGCAGATGCTGGGTCGCTACCTGTGCCGTGGTCGCCTTGTGTACCGGGGGCACGGGGACATTAGTATTCAGAGTTGGGCTACTCCTTTGCGACTGATCCAAGTGAAACCACTGAGCTTGTCGATAGCGCGATACGAATAAAATCTCCAGCAAAGGCAACAAGGGAAACTGACGGAGCGAGAAGAAAAACACCCAGCAGAATTAGATAAAGATGCAGTTTGTTGTTTAACGACTCGCTGATTCATTTTTGTATTCAGCTGCAAATGAGGATGCGCTGAAGCGTAAAGAACAGAAACTTGTGCGTTTTACTGTGACGAAGAAGAGCAGCGACTGACGATGAGGTTCGTTTGACGCACCCGTGTTTAAATTAGTGCAGTGTGTGTGTGTGTGTGTGCGCGCGAGCGTGCGCGTGTGTGTTGGAGGGGGGTGTTAATAAGAATATATCAGGCTGATTGACTATCTGTCTAGTACAAAATGTGTTCTTCTGTCTGTATATGCATGTCTATCTACCTGTGTACTGTACACTGTATTAATACAAACCTGCTGTCTGTCTCCTCTCTAATTGTCTGTCTTTCTAAGTTTGTCTGTCTATTACTGTATGTCTGTTTGTCCTTAACTCTCTTTTTGTGTCTTCATATATTTGCATTCTGTTGTCTTCGGTGCATTTGTATACTGTATGTGTGCCTATATGTCTGTCTATTCATCTTATATGCACGTCTGTCTTTTGATCTATCTTTACTTCTGTCAGTCCAACAAATAATTAGACTATTTTTCCTGAACATCTGGTATATGGAGCAGTAGCTTTCACTTTTTTTTGTTTCTTTCTTGAAACTGGAAACTTATCTAGAATATGGGACAGTTCTTCACTTCTGTTGTTGTATATATTCAATTATACAACCAACCATTCATCCATCCGTCCATTTTCTACCGCTTACTCCATTTCTGGGTCACAAGGAGGCAGAGCCAATCTCAGGAACTCAGGATACAAACTGGATTGGTGGCCAACCATTCGCAGAACAGCACGATAATCAATAAATACTGCCTCATTTCCTTGTAGGCTGATTGATTTTACAACACTGAAGTAAACAAAATATCAAAAGCTACCTACAAAAGTATGAACATTTTCCGGATAATAATTTTCATTTGTGTTACAAAATGGTTCAATTTAATAGTTTAAAGGAATAATGTATTGCAACAACAAAAAATAGTCTCCCTTTTCTAAATAGAACCTGTTCTTGATTGTGCACCCATTTACCCCTCTTTATACTGTATTCATAGTTATTAAAATGTAAGGCTGCACGTCTGTTGATGATTTGAAGTAGTTGCCCATTAAGAGAAAACTTTTTCAAAATGCTTTTCTTTTCTGGGTCACAGTTTAATTAAAATCCTGCAACACATAATTAAACATTAAATAAGGCCTGATTAGGTGTACTTTTTAAGAGGGTTAGGACTGGGGCATTGAAATGATTATTGCGAAAATTTGAATATCAATATGTGTGCATATATATTAGATTTTGTGATGCGCATTTACTATTTTTTTCTGTGGTAGGAGTGGGTTGGGGGGATAGTCGCATGGTACAATTAAAATATTGTGGATTGCTGAACTAAGATCAGAAACTCCATTCTACAGATTATTCATTTTTCTCTTAGCAAAGCAATAGACATCAATTAATATATTTCTTATTTTGCATGTTTTTCAATTTCTTTGTGTTTTGGTAAAGCAGATTAAATAAAACAACTTTAAACTTTTAGTTTGAACCCAAAGTATGTGTTTTCTTATTAGTTTATTCGTGGTAAATAAAGTTGCTAAACCTCTGCTTTTAAACCAAAAAATTAAATTTTATTTTAATGAAAAGGATACAAAATGAAAAACTATTTAAACAAAACAGAAAATATGATTTGTTTAGTCCAAATTAACATTTAAATGGAATGTTTATGCAAATTCAGACACCGTTTTAGTGCAGTTGACAGAGATTTGTCCTTCAGCCAAAAATAACTAGAAAAAAACTCTCAAATTTAAAATACGCAATATTTACACATTTTCAGCCCTACAAAACATTTTCTACTAGGCTTTATCAATATTCACACAGGGACATCCCGTATTAAACCAGCTTGCAATTGTGAAGGCTCCATCTCAACAGCGTCCCCTGCAGAATCACCCAACTGACACTCAATAAAAATTGCGATCACAGGCTCTAAAATGGCAAGTTGGTGTGTGATCGGGATGGCACGGTGGCTTCGGCTGGCTTGACTTTGATCGGTGTTGTGTGTGACAGTGGGCACATGCTCATTACCGGCTCTGAGCATCTCACTAGTCTCTCAGCTCATAAAAGAGTGCATTTCCCCGCTCGCTCCTGTGCTTGTTAGAATCACTTTCAGATTGTGATGACAGACACGCCAAGCAATCAAGTAGTTATTGCTCCGCGTCAGCTTATCCCTCACTTATCCTGCACACGGATAACAGACATCAAACTTCTCTCGTCAATCTGGCAACTGGGTTCTGACCCAGTCTATTAAAACGGTAGGGGTATGAAAAGCAGTGGTAAATTCATTGTGCGTCTGTGACACTGTGACCCTTTACATCTCACTTTGTACTGGGTCAATATTTCTTGACATTTCCTCGGATTAATGGGCTACAAATCAGCAGAACACAAGTACACAGGCTCGATCCATTAGTACTTCATCCTCCTTTTGACTTGCGTTGTTATAAAAATTGCTGAGCATTTGTTGCGTGAAAAATGCTCAAAAGGAAAAAAATAACCACAAACATATAAGATACACGCGTAACAGACACACGTGAATTAAAAAAAGATATAATAGTGTAAACAGGAACATTTTGCTTCTCAAAGTAAATTTGATGCAGAAATAAAAAACTGTTATAATTATGAATGTGTAAAGCATTTGTAGTATGTTCATAATCAGTACTCTGTCTGTATAGAATAAAATACCGTTTTAATTTACTGATTTAAAAAAATGTTTAAAAAAAAAAAGATAAATAAATTGTTTTTGAATATCAAAAAAAACTTTTTTCACCACAATAAGAAATGTTACTTGATACTTGATAATGAAATGTTTTTTTACCCTCTTTTTGTTCAATTTTATTTAGACACATTTTAGTATTTAGTACATTTCATAGCACAAATAATTGATTCAAACAAAAAAATTGTATTGTGAAATTGAACATTGAAATGAAGCATACCACAAAAACAAACATTGTAATTATTAATTTTGAAACATATTGTAAAAAAGCTACAAAATTGTGTTTTTTTTTTGGATAATTTATTTATAGAGCGCAATAATTTCAAGCTTTTCCTGGATGTTTAACAGCTCTCTTATCAAATATTGTGTGTGCTCACACACACACACACACACACACACACACACACACACACACACACACACACACACACACACACACATACATATATATATATATTTTTTTACGTATAAGAGAGAGCATATTTCTAGTAAGATTTAGCTCCTACTTGACCATCTGGTTAAAACACAGATAATAGTATGTAATTGATAAAGCGTGTTGAAGGTTTGTGTTTAAATGGAATGGATGTACACCTCTGGGATCATGTGGTTGTGGTCAGCAGGGAAATAGTCCACCAAGCCAATGATGAAGCTGCTCTCATTAAAGTTGTCACAGAGTTGGAATCAATCCATTCTCTTCTTTCACCTTGAGGTGCTAATTCACCCAGTCATGTGCTTTTTCTGCTCTCTGCATGGATTTCCTTTGGTTAAAATTCGTAGAGGATATTGTATGAACAAAACAGAGGGTCAGAAGTTGCCTACTAATCAGACAATCCTGTCAGTCGGACCCCCAAGGTTTTGCAAAAGCTAGAGGAAATTCGCAAGCTCTCAGCTTTGGTGTCAGAAAAGCAGCTTTTTTTCTGGAGCTAATGATGAAAGTTTGTGTACATGTCACGGCCAAGACACTCAGGTTTTTCGCTTCTTCCCTCCTTTTTTGTTCTCATGTCTGCGCTTTAAGCCTGTTTGTTGCACGCCAGCTTTTCAAACCATGAGATCCGCCGCAGAGTGTCTAATTGTGGAGATTTCGGCTCCAGTCTCGGACCAATTAATGCTAGTTGACTTCGTTCACGGTGCAGAAATGCAGTGGGGCAAATCTGGGTAAGATGAATGGCTCTTATTCTTAATCCTGTCATTAGTGGAGATCTATTTTTTGCCTTTGGGTTTTTAATAACCCACGGCTTTGAAACTCAACCACACATCCTCCAGAGCACATCCACAATTCTGCCACTTCACTTGTTTTTATCCCTCGGAAATCATCATAAATGAGTTAATAAGAGACCATCACAAACACAAACTCTTGCCGATGGCCAGTGTGTGATTCTAATATGATTAGATCCACTATTGCAATTGCAAAGGATTTCAGTGTTTAATATGAGCGGGATTAATATTCGCTCCACATTTTAACTAACCGCTACCATATTTGCACTATTTTGTCAAGCAAATATTGCGCCTCTTGCTTTATTAAGCAAGAGCTATTAGTAATTGTACCCTTCAGCATTCTACAAATAAAGCCACAGGCAATAATGAAAAAACGTTCTTGTTTTTGTCTAAATAGACACGCATATTTACATTGATTTTTGCAGACGCCTTCATCCAAACCAACTCAGTTTCACGGTCAAATGTTGAGTTTAACTTGATTCATCTATTGGGAATTGAACTCACAATCTTGATGTTGCTAACACCAGCTTTACTGACAGGAAACTATATCGGAAACACGTTCAAGGTTGTTGTTTGGACTGACTTGAAATTACGCTTTGACAGAAATGCCCAATGACCAATGTGGTTGGAAGTATTGATAGGCCAAAGTCTTCCCTTGCAAATGTTTGCCACTCACTACATGACTTACAAATAAATAAGTCATGGCTCAACATGGACCTCAAGGAAAACTCACTGTCTCTGAAATATGGACAGATTCCACTAATCACACAATTCAGCCACTCACGTTACTCATGGTTTTTATTTACTCTTTAATAAAATTTGCTTTTTAATAAAGTACTCTTCTATATTTCTTTGTGTGGTGTTGTAAAATACTATATCGTTTTTGTGTGGATAGCGCTGAATGCTGCGTTGCTAAATGTACGTCTGTTCTGGACGGTGTTATGTTAAATTGCTTATCAATTCAAAATGCTTAAAAAGTTAAAAATGCTTCAGCAATTTTACAACACAATGCTAATACGTATATATGTATCTTATTGAGAAATTGTTAAATTGAAGATGACAGCTGCATGGACATTATTCCCCCTATTGTCTAATTTCCCGTTTTGTTACATTGTAACATTGCTTAGTGAAACGAAGAATCTGTTACGCTTGTTTTTGTTTACATTGTTTTTTTCATTTTCAAAAAGCTAAATATGGAAGTGAAATATTTCTTTGTTTAAAATATATATAAATAAATATTTATTATAGTGTTGCATTTTACATAAATGTTTACTATAATAAAACCAAATCTGACCAGAACAGTAAATTAAAATAAAGACCAGACCAAAACAAGTAACCGAATTAATCCTAATAACAGAAAAAAACTGTTAAACTTTTTATTATTGCTCGATTGTTTTTAAAAAGGATTATAGTATGTTTTTTTTTTGGAGGATTTAATTTTTTTGGCAGCATTCAGGCTTTTAGGTTGGAAAATGGCTGAGGTGAACAAACAATATTCTCACACCTGCTTTCTAACTGATGTCATTATTAAAAAAAAATATTTCACTTTCCAGACAGATCAGCAGGAAGCTGCAGTATCTCCCATGACCTGCACATTAACACCCTGGCCTGTTAGGAACCGATAAGACAGAACCACTTTGCAAACCTCCCAGTTGTGTACCATCTGTGTGTTGTTTCCTATACACTTCAATTTAGTTAAGAAAAGAAGAGGCTGTGAGATTAAATCGCCACAAAATCACACAAACTACAGTCGTGACTAGTGTTCACATTTTTGGGGGAGAACAGCAGATACATTGTTCTGTGTTTTCTAAAAATTAATTTCAATTTTTGTGATAAGCACTATCACTATTTATTCACTTAATAAACTGCTACTTCCATTTCTAGGGCAGAAGGAGCAGGAACCGATTCTGGGCCTGAAGACAGGACACACACATTTACACTCTCAATTAAAGGCAATTTTGCACACTCCAGTTCCTCTGAACGCATGTTTTTTTTTGGAAACCAAGATTGGATGCAATCTTGACAAAACCTTGAAAGTTTAGTATTTGGCCTTGATTTTGGGTCTTGAGTGTGTCCACCATTTATACCGTTATACTACTGCTAGATAGAATTTACTCAATTTAGGAATTTTACTCTAGAGCTATTTTATGTTAGGGATTTTTATTTACTGTTTAACGACACATAACAATGATTTCTTTCTCAAAACAGGCAACAACAGTGTTAAAAGAGTGTTTTGAAAACCCATTTCGATCACAATAAGATTTGAGAAGCCACTTGTTTACATATTGAATATTATCTTTGAAATATAATATGTAATATATAGCAAAAGTAGTGACACTATAATGCAACAAATAAATTATTATTGTTGTTATTAAATATTTATAAAACCAATGAAAATGAACCAATTATTTCCAGATCAACGCGCCCTCTGGGGACAAACCCATAATTCATTAATAACATTTTATATCATGAAATCATAAAACCACAAGCAACAATTCAATTAACATTTTTAAAATGTACGTAGCAAAGTTAATTGTCAATTTAAAACTTTAATGTTCATTCTGTGTGCTTTGAGAGAGTTAAAGCATTTTGCACCTTACAAATGCTCTGAACTTAAACTTGAATCTAGAAACTCTTGCATAAAGCAATAAAGACTGCCATATCTTATGCACATGTGGAATTGCGATAGATGATTTCCTAATCTTCTAATCTAATTTGCACATTTTATGATCGTCACAAATTCAGTAACGTGTTGCTCTAGTGACCTGGACATTTTATTTTGTGCAGATTGCTCCTCACAGCGTTAGGTCAGAGGTGTAAGAACATCCGGCACTAATTACAATCTGTGTTAATGGTTCATCACACTCGGAGGAGAGTCTCCCGAGCATCATTTCTCGCCAACGTCTTATTTAGGGAAATGACAGGAGCTCCTTCTGAATATTAAGATCCTATAGGCAACAACTCAAGCAACGTTTAATTGGAAATGATATATAGTTTCTACACACACACACATAAACACGCACACACACACACACACACACAACAATCTATCTGTATCGATCTCTCTCTGTGTGAGTCTGACTATCTATTATAAAAGTGTCTATGTTTGTCTGACTGTCTGTTCATCCATCCATCCATCCATCCATCCAATGTCTGTCTGTTGTTTGTTCGACATTGAGCATTAAATGCATGTAATGTTTTGATTAAGAAAATGAACTTTTTAAGAAAATATTTTCAATATTTTATGTGTTCATTTTGAGTGATTATTACTGTTTACTGGTTTTCCATTTAAAACTGGTTTAAAAGACCTCCAGAGTTGAGTGATGTTGAGAAAAGTTATAGCCGCAACGTTTTGAAGCCATTTATTTGAATGTTCTTTGTTGTTGCCCGTTGACTCCCATTTTTTTTTTCCAACCAGTGCTTGAAACTTTGACTTATTATGCCACTTCTTAATAGCATGATGAAACTCTGAATCCATTTGCTACGGTTATGTGAATACATTCACCTTCCCTTAAACAGATTTATTGCATCAGTGTCTCTTCTTTTATAGGCGTCTCAGTTCAAATCTTTTTCAAGTGCTTTTTGATGAAGCTACAATTTTACAAGAGCATGTAAAATCTAATGTATCTTGCCTAAGCAAGACAAGAACAACCTCAACAAACAAATAATTTATAGACTGTTAGTCAGATTGCGTTTAAATATAGACCATTCGTGAATAGTGAATGTTAATTTAGAATGTGAATGTTACCATTTTAATTTAGATAAATGTATGTATGCTTTAAGGCGAACTTTTCTGCGGCTACTGAAACTCACCAAGTTGATGAGCCACATGACAATTCATAAACCAATAGTTAACCATTATTACACAGTATTGTTTGATCTGAGTCTGTTCTCAAACTATTTCACAACGCAGTTTCCCAAATAGTTTCCCATTTCCTGTGTTCCACAGTGGTTTCAGTGGTTTCACACTGGTATTCAGCTGTGCATATTAATTATGTTTGTTAAGTAAATTGCGCTAAAAAAGTTGTGGATTGCGTCAAATTATGCGACAAAATAATTTGCTGCAGTGTGTGTGTGTGTTCGTGTGTACATGCGCATGTTTGTGTAAGAGTAGTGGGCCTGACTGATGTCTCTATTGGCAAAAAATTTAAAGCAACAACGAAAGTGCATTTCATGCCATTTTAAAATACTAATATATTGATTTCTGCTTTCAGTTTAATGTACAAATGTGATTCTATTCGGCATGCGCCTAACAACTTAGACAAAATGGAAAGGAAAATGGTCGCCTTGCATTAGCAAGTTACATAACGCTTATAATGAGCATTTTTAGTGCAAATTCTATTTTGGTATCGCGGGCATTTCCAGGGCTGTTCGGCTTCGTTGTTTTCCCAAACATGTGGAGAGGAGATGTGAATACAGGATTTAAATCATTTATACGGCATCGGTCTGTATCTGCCTGATTATCAAAACCCTCCATTCATAATTAAAAGCATAAAATCTCAGAGCAGTTGTAGGGGGAAACAAGGGCTCTTGTTGCCATAGAAACAAACTGCTTTACAAAACTTCAGAGTGTGTGCAAGCATTTGAGAGAGAGAGAGAGCGCGAATTTTAGCGCAAAGCTCACAAAAGTATTTGACAATTTGAAAATACTTTTACTTTTGAAGATCTTCTTACATTTTCTTGCTTCGTGGTGGAATCTTTGAAGGTCAAAATGAAGAAAAATTCCATGTTTATTTGGGACAGACATTTGAATTGGATGGCAGAGACGAAGTATTCGGGGCAATGTCAGTTTATCATAGTTGTGTATGGTGTATCTACTGTGTATGGAGTGTTGTGACAAATTCCTACTAAGCAATGCAGTAAACTCACCTTTAAAAAAGATTATCTATTTTAAACTCGCATGCAAAGATTTGCATCTTACTTTTAGAAACATTTTATGTAATCATACCACATCATTTTATATCGCATACACTCTGCAGCACAAATTGAGTTAGGCAAAACAAGGTAAAAAGAAATCTATACAGTAATTTTGCAAATAAAATATATTTAAATAATTAAATATTAAAGTTCGAGGGCCTTTCTGTATGAAGTTTGCATGTTCTCCCAGTGCTGGCGTGGGTTTTCTCCAGATGCTCCGGTTTCCTCCCACAGTCCAAAAAACAGGCTGTAATTGGAATTAGAAAAGTGACCACATAGGTATGAGTGAGTGCGTGAATGTGTTTGTCTGTGTGTCCCGGTCTGCGAATGGTTGGCCACCAATCCAGAGTATGTATCCTGCCTCCGGCCCTAAGATGCTGAGATAGGCGCCAGCTACCCTGTAAAAGGATGAAGCGGTAGAAGATGAATGAAAGAATGAAGTTCGAGGGCCATTCTGTGTAAAGTTTGCATGTTCTCCCCGTGCTGGCGTGGGTTTTTTTCTCCAGGTGCTCCGGTTTCCTCCCACAGTTCAAAATTGTGTGTTTCAGGCGAATCATTATTGGAAAATTGGTATGAGTATAGCCATATAGGTATGAGTGAGTGTGTGAATGTGTTTGTCAATGTGTCCCTCTCTGCAAATGGTTGGCCATCAATCCAGAGGGTGTATCCCGGACCAGTGATGCTAAGATAAGCACCTCGCTACCCTGAAAAGGACTATGTGGCAGAAGATAAATGAATGAATAATTAAACATTAAAACTGCGTTCCTGTAATCTGAAACCATAACATGCGCCACCTAGTGACAGGGAGTGAGTTTGAGTCAAACCAGCTGACTCGAAAAGTGAAATCTGAACTCTAGCGTCAACTTTAATGCCAGATTTTGCTATTTTACCCTTTGGGAGAAAATTAGAGGCAAAACAGTTGGATTTTTGGACGTGAACCACATTATGACTTAATTCTGTTTATGAACTAACTCAATGTTTCGAAAGTAACAAAGTATGCGCCATCGCATGACTCACCCTGACATTTTTACTGCACAGTATCGGGTAGATTTAATTGACCACCTCCCACCAACCAATAGCAGCAGAGCGGTAGACTGTGGTTGACTTTTTCCAATTGGATTTTGTTAGAAGCTGATTGTGTCAGTAGCATCAGGCCACAGAAGTGCATGGGTGTGTGCAATACTAATGATGTCTTACTGTAAACCTCAAAGTCATTCCTCCACAGACACACAGACTCAGTGGGAGATCAAGCTTTTATATATGTGTGTGTGTGTTTATGTATATTTTCTTTTTTTTTATCAACAGGGGCTCAGATTCCTCACTAAATCTGATGCCTTATGCATATACCTTCTAATTAGATCAAAATAATAAGGTTATGCTTGTTTTATGTTAGCTGTGCAAATATGCAAAATGTGTTCAAAAGATATAAACAGTTCTCAGTGGTTCAATTACCGCACACATCACACATTCAATGAGGCAACCTTTCAGTATTTTGCTTGCACTGGGTGATTTTTTAAATAGTTTCTTATGAAAAGATTTGCATATTTTCACAGAAAGAAAATGAATAACTCTCTATATTTTTTCTCCAGCTTTTTGAAGGATTTGTGTCGGTTTAAATAGCTTTCATAATTTAAATGAATTCAGATCAATATTTTTGTATAAGTGTTATTCGTATATAAACCAGAATGATTTGCTAACTAAAGGAATCTTTACACAGTAGTTCTGCACAATTTGATCAATTTAAAGTTCTTATCTATCTATCAACCCATTCCACGTTGTGTAGAGTGCTAATACAAGAGGATCTCGTCTGCGATTCTATTCGCTTCTGATCTTTACTATGTGCCAATGTAAAGTCAGACTTGACTGAAAACATTTGTATACAAAAGCCATTTACTTCAGACACTTTGTATAATAGAAGCTAATTGATAATGAAAAACACATTGCTGTTGATGCCAAATGATGTTTAGGCTAAAAAAATCCTCATTAGTAAGAATTCTCTGATAACTTATAAAAGCTTCTTGCAGTGGATGTCTTAACCACATTTTCTGTATCTGCAAATGTGATCAAATGCAAGAAGCTTGAGGAGGCAATCAAAATACAGTCTTGATGCAATGTACAAAAAAAGTGACAAGTCAACCTTGCAAGACATTTATTATATTGCACACACGCTGAAGCTCTTTGGTAAAGTCACAGACTGATCACACAGTGTCAAACGTTTTATTAGCGCCACCTTGTGTGTTGGCATTGAGTGGCAGTTATGCAGAATAACTGTTTGCTCGGTCTCTGGACATTTTAGTAGATTAGGATGCTGTTTTTGTGTTCATTCTCTCTCGGAGAGTGGACAACATAGGTTTGGAGAATATGGTTCATGAGCTCCACTTGGCTTCATCTGGCTAAGAGGTAGAATGCAGAAGTGTCCATCGCTGCTCTTCTTTTTTTTTAATGGTTCATTGACTTTCATCACATCTAGATGAAGTCATTATTGCAATAATGCTTTCTGTATAATTACATGCAGAATCATCAGACAAGCTGCAAGCCAGATGTGCATTCTGATCTAGACTGTTACAAAAACGTGTATTTTACAGCTATGAAATAGTTGAGTTGCTAAATAAAAGGCAGAATCCTAGTTAGCAACTGAAACGAAACATGCGTTGCATATAGCCATAACGTCAATGCCTTTTAACATTAATCTAAAATACTTAATTTATTTGTGTGAGCCATTTCCACAAAATCAGAAAAAGAATCTGTATGGCTTGATAAAACGGAAACCTCTAAGAGTGGCGCTTTCTCCGTGACTCTTTGAAGTGATCAAGTTTGTGATCATGACGGGAGATTCTCTTTGAGGCCATGACTTTTTTCCCCTTCTCTGATTCGTATAGAAGATAATTATGCCTAAAACACTTTGATCTCATTTCACTATTTTTTTTTTTTAGATTGAAAAAATTACATAAAAAGTGAAAAAGGATGGTCATTCAAAGGAAAGTGCATGTTTATTGCAACATTGTTTAAAATGGGTTCATTTTTCTCATGGTGTTTAACAGTGTTTCGGATTTTAGAAAAAATTTATCACAGTCATTTACATAAATATTTCATGAGTCATGAGTCAAGATTCTTGGAAAAAGAAAATAACACAAAGGCCTCTGGTAGCGAAATGATAAGCAGTTAAAAAAATATAACTAATCTTTTCATTGAATGTGTAATCAAAATGCAAATGTTGTTTTGGTAAAATATATGATGTTCTTTTCAATAATATTTAATAATAATAAAGTTTAAACTGTCAAGGTTTCAATGAGGACTGACTCAATTGCTGCGAAGGTCATCGGAAGACAGATCTGCCAGCCAGCCGTTACAGGTTCGAGTCCAAAAAATAAAAAAATGTAACTATTGCAATGAGTATATAAAATGCATTTATATTTCATAGATTTATGACTTACTTAAAGTGAGTTTTTAAAAGACTTTAAATTCCATTTTTCAAAATAATTTTGTTTTGCTTTAAAAACCCTTTTTTAGACGTGTTATTCATGAAAAAAAAAATGTTTGTGCACAAAAAGGTCATAACTTGGAAAAAATATGAACCAGGGTTAATAGAATAATGTCAGGGCACATTTCATTCTGTTCAAAATGAAGTGTTGATCCTGTGCACTTTGTCCATTAAGCCAGAACAATCAAAGAATTGAAGATAACCAGAGCACTGGAGCTTTCCTTTAATGGGAGATCTTGCTCTTCTTTCGCCGCTTCTCTGTTCCTCTAATCTTCTTTTCTCTCATCCACAGCAGTTTTCCGGTTCTCACTCACACTCTAAAATCCTTTGTTTCATCTTGAGAGAAAGACGATGGGCCTGGTGCATGTCGGCAAGTTTGTGAACGTGTGTTTGAGAACAATGTACACAGAGAGACAGTGAATGTGTTCAAAAGCAGGGGATGGAATAAAAAAAGGCAAATCACTGTCAAAGAAAAAAAGAATTTACATTTAACATAGAACCAGCCACACTTAAAAAGAAAATAAGCATTTTATTCTGATGACCCAAATATGATTATATGATAATGACGTAGAGGCCTAAGTGTAACAACTGTATAAAAAATGTAATAGGGTTTTTAATACTGTTTGAAATAGTAATGCTTAGATTGATTAGTGATGATTAGTGTTGTGAGAAGAACAGTAAGTTGCAATTTCAAATATAGCCGCAAACAGCTAAAATATACTGCAGACATGTGTATAATGAAAGTCACTAACTACGTAAATCTACAAGTTTTAAACCTCATTGGCCTCAAGATGTTGCTATAGCACCATTACACATAAAACTTTTTAATTCATAACTTTATGAATTAAAAAACTGACTTTTTTATTGTACACATAAGTGTGTTACATCTATTGAGTTATTGGCTCAAAACAAACACTACTTTGAGTTTCATTCTGATTTATTGCTTGGTTACAAAACACAATGCCTGTTGAATAAGTTGCGGTAAGCGAAGCTGATATTTTGTTATCCCGAATCCAAATGTAAAATCAACTATTCATTTCGTCTGGAGGCTGGAGTCTATTCTCTGGAATTTAATTACTTTGATTTGGTTTTTGATCAAGAAAAGGTCAACAAGGATGTGTGTTGGTGAGATTGTATCAAAATGTTGATATAAAATCAACAACTTATTAAAACGCCAAGGAGAAAAGTGTGTTATTAAAAGAGATTTAAAAACCTGAAGAGAGTCTGCCTGCCTAATGTCTGCCGGCAACTCGTTACACACTTTTGGGCCAACAATAGAGAAAGCTCTGTCCCCTCTAAGTTTCCTCCTAGTTTTCGGGATGACTAGAATTCGGTTGTCTGCTGACTGAAGACAGCGTAAAAAATACAGAAACATGCAAAGATACACAGTTGTTGCAAAATGGATAGATGGATAGCGTATAATTTCATATCCAAATTAAAAATTCAAATTATGAAATCTTAATTACATTTTGAAATTCCAATTGCATAATTTGAGTTATAATTAGATATTCTTAATCTTAAATAATACAATTTGGATTCAACTTTTTTGTTTGTTGTTGCTTGACTGAATATGAAAATTTATATTATAACCTTCAGTTGCACTATGTGCCAAAACCAATCTACATACTACACTTGGAAGAGAATATCAGCTTACCTAAGCACAACTCACACTCTACTCAAAATTCATGTGTTCATACATTATGCTAATTCTAGCCCGAGGCTTCTTTCGTGCCATGTTTACATTTTCTTTTCTCATGATGTTTTATCCTTAAATCAAAGCATTTTGTCCTTGTAAGATGCATTTTATGAAACGTGACGTGCACATACTATCTACCAATGATTTCTTTTTCGGCTCGCCTTGGTCTGAAATCCTCTAGAGACCAAACTATATACAAGGAGTCCATTTTCTTCAAGGTATCTTGTTTTAGAAGACGAGATGTTACACTAGGACCAGCAGAAAGGGAAATAAATAAATTAAAGCAAAATTGAAATTAATTTTAGGTTACATAATGGACTCATATTAATATTATTTTCTTTGTTTTTTGCTGTGTGATGGAGAATATTTCAGGACACATGCGATTAGAGGAAAGATGGAATGAAAAGAAGAAGAGCAAACAAATCGAAACATTTTTTATGTAATGATTGCATAGCTGCAGGGATATTGAAAGATGTCAGAGCTTCACTTCAGAGTTGGAGCTCATTTTACTGCGACACAGACCTACATATATTTGTGTGTGGATTTTAAATGACTTTTGTTTTATTTTTTTAAAGAAGAAGAAAACTGATTATTTTATAAATACACTGCAGGTGAAACATTTGGCATGTGTACATTTTCTCATCCACTTTTTTCATTTCTGGGTCACAGGGATTCCACACAGAAAAGCATGAAAGGCCTCAAACGGGTTGTCTTTGCTGTAATGAGACAGCGCCACCATTCTGCCCCTTTGTAGAGCTTATGAGATTTAGCATGGATGTAGATCAATACATCAAGTGGTTTATTGAAATTGTTGAGAAATATACGTACTGTGATTTGAATTGAAAGTAAAAGCCATGAACAGGACTGATGGTTTAAAAAAGTCTTAAACAATCAATAGTGTTTCTGAAATTCTTTTGATGAAACTGTGGGCTATTATAACTAAATATAGACTAAATATTTCTGACTTTCACATCACAGCTTGAATTCCGATTGAATCATCCTGTACTTCAAATCTTTGAATGTACTTCCTTCACATCATTTAGTGTTCAGTTTTGTGCTTTGTATTGAACCATCATAGCGTCAAGGATTGCTGACACAACACCTAAAAAGGCTTTTTTATGACATATTTCAGTAGAAAATTATTGTAAGCAATAAAACACCATAAAACAGACACACATTTTTTGATCAGAGTCAGATAAGAGGGAAAAGAACAAGTACAGGCAGATTGAGACAAATGGGATGGAAAAGACAAGTGATACCTAATTCTATGTTGTGATGTATGTGCTGGCAAAAAGAAAAGAAGTAATGGAAATGTAAAACATGTAATTTTACAAAATGAGTTGCCGTGTCAAAGAACGTTGACTGATGCTGACAGTTCTAGTAATGAACACAGACAAATGCCCGTTTTGCCTTTGAATTTGCACCACGTTTACCAGTCTGGTTAAATAAATCTGAGACTTGTACATCTGAGTGATTGGATCCTTCAAACCTCATTCCTAGAGGCTCTGGAATGGATCGCTTTTGACAAAATGTGATTGTGTTTTACTTGTCTGCAATCACTGACATAAGTGTGAGGTGTTCTGCAGGACAAACACTCGTTTTCTACCACTTTTAGGGGCATTTTTTTTGTTCCTATAAAAGAAACAACCAATGATGGTGCTGGTTGTCTGGGGACTTGATTTTAATGAAATGTCCAGTTGAATGATTTCACTGGTATGTGTTTGAAACAGTCTTTGGTTTCTTGTGTATATTGGCAGAAAATCTTTTCTTTTTGTTGTTTCTATTTGTGGTCACTCAAAAATGGGTAGCACTGTCACCTCATAGCTACAAGCACCCATTCGAGATTCAGGTTCGAGGCCCAGTCATAGCTTAGTTTCCAGGTTCTATGGTTTCCGCCAACAGTTTAAAAAAGACTAGCATCCTTTTATAACATCCCTGGAGTGTACAAACATCATACTAGCTTTTTCATGGGAAATCCTGGAAAGAGTTTCGGTTCAGCCATTGACATTCTACTTGATAATGAATGGTCTTCTGGATGACAAACAATTGAGCTTCAAGAGTGGACATTCCACTGAGACAGTGCTTCTGTCTGTCACTGAGCATCTCAGATTGGCTGAAGCAAAATATGAATCTTCAAATTAAACTAATCCTTCTCAACCTTTTTGCTGCCTTTGTCACAGTGAACCTGTGTCCCATCTGGAATGGACACTACTCTGGAATACTACTCTCTTTCTCCACAAACATTTCCATTTGGATGATGCAACATTTCTTCCAAATAAACCTGGACAAGACAGAACTTTCTCACCCATTCATAAAGCACAATGTTAATGTTCGGCTTGCTCAGGTACGTTTACGTACTTTGTCTAAGACTGCTCGGAGCCTTACTTTACTTACTTAACTTCCTGCACACAATTCTGTCATCATCCGGTCCTGTAGGTAAACCTTGTACAAAGAGGTGCATGACTAGTCGTTAAATGATCGTATCCCCCTCCAAATCTTAATCCGTATCTAAATCTAAATCTATAATTTATACGATTCTGCCAAGCTATCTGATCTCCGACGAGCGGTCTGTGTCAGCTTGTGTATGTGTTTGCGCGCATCAGAGAGGAAATCCTTCGTACGCAATAATTTAAATATTATAAATTATTGAAAGATGATCTCTCTTGATTTGTTTTCTTTACAACATTACTTTTACATTACATTACATTGTTTCTCATTCAATTTATTTTAATGTATAGTAAATTATAGTTATTAGTATAGTAGGATTACTGTATGGAGCTTCCTGTTGCTGCAACACAGTCTCAACAAAGAATTCAGAATCCTGCAGCACCACTGGTCTTTAAACAACTGAAAGGGATGCATGTCCCCACTGTTTGTCTCCTTACACTAGTTACCAGTTCCTGCTAGGATTCAGTCCTACCTCAACCCACTTGTACAGGTTATTCATCCTCATGTATACTACAATCACAGATCAAATGGTGCGTAGTAGTTTCTCTGGAGCATTAAAATCTCTTACAAGACATTTCTGTTCAACTGCGCATTGGTGGAACAACTTATTCGTTCCAACTAGGTCACAATCTATAATGAATATGTAGAAAAAGCATTCGATGTAACAGACTTAACAAATAAACGGACTATTGGCTGTAATGGACTGCTGGTCCAATGTGAGACGTGATTTAGTTATCACCAACCATTGTTACTGCTAAACTATAATATACATATACCGATAACCACATGAAATGCATTAAAGGGAGACACAAAATGCACGTCCAATTTTGCATTTAAAACGTTTTTTTCCTTCCCACACATGCGCGTGATTGCATGTTGTTTTTAATTAAATCCTAATGGAATGAGAGATGTAATTAAACTGGATCAGCTGTGACCTTTAGCCAGATCGGTGCCTCCCAATAAGAGCACTGCCTTCAGCACAGACACAGCAGATGGACGACAGGTGTGTGGGTTTCACCTGTAGAGACAGAAAAAGCTACTTTGACGTGATGCGGATTGGGGAAGTGGTAAATGGACAGGTGTTTGGACAGACAGAGGTCATGTCGGATGCTGTGCCCAAACCCCAGGCTTGTAGAAATTGTCCGCAGTGATCTATTCCTTGCAAAAAGAAAAGCCCTACATGATAGATACATGAAAAGTGCAAGAACCAATGCTCTCTTGGTATCGGAAGCAGAACAATTATTTGACAGTGTTATGGAAACCGACACAAGTTTTTTAGAGAAGTGTGTATCCTTAAGCTTTCTGTAAATGGTTATTACTGGCTGTTGCACTCATGCCATGAAGAAAAGAATATATGGAACAAATAATTCTAGAAGGGTTGCATGATGACAGAAGAAAACCAACAATCACATTGTTGTTGATCGATTCATTTACCTTTGATAATCGTAATTTACTCGTGAGGTCCGAAATGTTAGCGCACTTAAATGATTCTGTATTTAATTCAACTGTACATTATAGTCTTGTACTAATACATTAAGTACACCCAATGTTAATGTTACACCTAGATGAACAGTAATGTTTCAACAATGAATATGGAGTGATACAAATTTTTAAATAAACATTTCATTAGGCTGTAAATGTTACTCTGCTCAGGACAAATGTCCAAATCTAGCAAATACAATAGATCTTTTAGCGCTTAAAAGAATGAAGCATTTCACTGGCCTTTATTTGTGACTTTACGTTGAAGGGTTTTTTTTGTAAACAGACTCACAAATAAGATTATTTGTTGCACAAATTAGCTTGATTTAGTATTTGCTTAGACAATCATCCAACTTAATAAATGTAGTTCATTGTAGTTGAATGTGGATCACTGTCATGGTAGTAAACCTTATTATAAGGTACAAAACTATAGCTTTTATAGTACAGTATATAATGTATTTATATTGACTTATATATTGATTGATTTATATTGCCATTTTGATAGAGTAGTGCAATTTATTGCAAATGCAGCACATATTTGTCTTCTTAAAATTTCTTCCAAAAAGCTAAACTTTTATTTTTTTACTTCATTATGAAGTAATGAAGTTTTTTACTTCATAGTTGTGGTTAAATTAAAATGTTGTAGTTTGTTGTGTTGTCAAGTAACAAATTCACAAATGTTTGCGGGTCCGACTTTTTTTTTATTTTTTTCGAACCACGTGTGCATAGTGCATTTGTAGGAAAATATCACAATGTCATGGTCATCTATTGGTCGTGCCCTACCCAAACTATTGGGGCCAACAGCAACTGAGCCAGAAAAGTGAAAGGTTGTGTAGAATCAGAGTGAGGTCAGTACCTGCGTTGAATCCGCTATACCAAGACGTTTGCCAACTTTCTGCAAGTCAATAACTTCTGACCTCCAAACTTAAACTGACCTTTAGATAAGCTAAGGAGCAAAGCATAAAGGGCTCATGGAACAAATTCAGCAGATGCATACTATCCTTACTAGTTCAGTGCCAAGCTTCCGCATTGTACTGGAATCTAAAGCAAAATGCCACGTCAAAATTCTCTGAATGTAAAGACGTTGGACGAGACTTGGGTTGGAACTTGCTGTAATGCTTGTGCTAGATGTGATGTTTTGTAAAGGTGTTATTGTCAAATGTGGGATAGATCATCAGTTTCTTTGTTTAGTAAGAATAGCTTTTAATGTTTAATATATCAGTAGGATTTCAAACTTTTACTCTGTAAAAATAGGCATGGCAATTTGTAAAATTTGTGGATGATCCTTTTTTGTGTGAAATGACATTTGCAGCACATCATGTAAGATCCTCACAATTGCACTTTTGATTTGTATGAATTGTGTGGCTGTAGACTGTTTCATTTAAACCGTACATCAGAATATCATTAGAGTAAGAACTGATGAACTGGACTGAACAATTATTCAATCAATGTGTAGTGTCAGAGGAGAATACAGTAGTTTAGTTCTCTTACACTTTCTGTAGCAAAAATTATATTAAGAATTGTTATTTGGGTTCAATTGCATTTCTATTTCTTAGTGTACATATTACCTAAAATGTGTATGTTTTTGTTTGAGATATAAATTTTATGCATTCTCACCAGTCAATCTGCCTCCACATGAAACAAAGTTGAAATGCACAAATCTGCGTGAAAAAAAGAAAAAAATCTGAAACAGAAAAAAAAAAATTAACAACAGAGTGACGCTTTTTTGTTCGCTTCTTAGTAATTTACGTTTGATATTTTTGTCACTAATCTGATTCTATAGATAATCATTGTAATGTTTTTTTTTTACAAATGTCAGAATACAACACCAGAAGTGAACACTCATGCTACCTCTATAACTAATTAGTTTTGTCTGTTGTATTTCATTCAAAATACTCAAATATTTGAGGATAGATAGCAAACTGAGAAACATTTGCGGCATATTTAAGTGGATAGAAAGGGAAGTGCGAGTAAAGATGAAGCAGAGAAAAAACGCTGGTGTGAATGAGGTGGAAACACCTTGACCTTGCTGGTCGTTCCTTTTTGCTGCATCAGCAAAATTGCCCGTGGTTTTGTATGTAAATTGAAAGTAGAAACCTGTCTAACTGTTTGAATGAGTCTCTAAATGAACTGTTCACAAGTTACTTAATGGCCAGATGGCAAAAAGCAAATGAGTTAGAGTAAGAACTGAGTCTGCATATTTATGAAGCTTTCCTGAATAATTAATACGATGAGAATTAAGCTGAAGTTTATGGTAAGGACAGAAAGACATGCAACGTATATCAGCCAGGAGTTTATGAATGTATTATTTTTCTTTTTTCTCATCACATGCAAGCTGTGAATTTTCAAGAGTACAGTACACTTGATTATGAAGTTACAATACTTTTACAATTGGATATGTAGAATACCGTATTTATGTATGTATACTGTACAATATAGACACGGCGCTGAGGTTAACTTCATGAATCAGCTTGACTTTGTCTGAAAGCGTGACGAACAACTGAAGGACGTTTTTATCCGTTTGGCTTCGGTTGCATATGTGTCAATGCGAGGTGAATGAGCAGCGTTATTACCTGGTTCACTGTGCTTCACGACAGAGCCAGCTTTCAGTTATGGTCGAGCAATATTTCAAAAACATACAGTGATATTGTGAGGATTTTAAGATATTCAATGCACAGTATCTTGATAAGTTTGCCTTTATAGAACATGCTCTTTAAATGGGTAAAATAGTAGGGACAAGTCATTTATTAATGGTGAGTCTCTAAATACAGTGTCCAAAAAAAGGAAAAAACAACAGTACTGTACAATAGTTAGTACTCAGAATAATCAAGAATTGATGTTATACGTGATATGTGATATGTGTGGATGAAAAAAAACAGAATAATAATATGTTATTGTGTAATTGGCCTTTGAAGCTTGAGTTTTTCAGGTTTTGAGCACATTTTTCATAGAACCAGCCACCCTGTTTTTAAAGAGATTAATGGGTGGAAGTGGCTGCCCTCAAGCATAGAAAGAGAGAGAAAAAGAAATTTGTCCTATTAAAGTGGACAGAGGACCCTTTGAAGGACAATGAGATATCCGCACATGCTCACTGAAGAAGCCACTATCCCCAGGCTGTCATGGTAACCTGGATAAATGATGAAAAGCTTTCTGTTATCTTGCTTTGGTGTGGTAGGCAGCGCTTCAGTATTTTGGTCACATTGGTGTGGATTTAATACGCAAGTGTTGCATATTTGTTTAAATCATCAAAGTATTTCACAGTAACAGATGTGTGTGTGTGTGTGTGTGTGTGTGTGTTTTTTTTTACAGTAAATGTGCAGATTCAGTGTGTGTTATCACATATAATCTTTCAGACAATTTTTTTTTGTCTAAATAGACCTCCAATGGTCCTCTCTCTCTCTCTCTCTCTCTCTCTCTCTCTCTGTCTCTCTCTCTCTCTTTCTCTTTCTCTTTCTCTTACTCTTGCTCTCTCTTTCTCTCTCTCTCTCACAAACTTTACTCACCAATTCGAAAATGCACGTAAATATAAGCTCCACTCTTTTGCGCTTTTCATAATTTGGCAACAATCGACTTCACACATCTGTCATAAAGACTGCTAGAAATGCCGGCTTGAGCTGCTCTGCGCATGCCCTGACTGTAGTTCAAAGGGTCTCTGGATCCGCTAAGAATTCTGGGAGATGTAGTTCCGATCGCTAAAATAATTTTTTTTCAGTTATTCGAGTACAGCGACATCAAAGTGTACAAGTCACAAGTAAAGAAAAAATGTACTTAATTTACCAATTTGTTATTTTGCGTATGAAAAACCAGGGGGAAAATGCAGACAAAAAATGCAAAAACTAAACGACTGTGGCAGAGGAGCCAAGATATAACTAAATAGTAAAAATATCAAATTAGTTCCAGAAATATCATATATCATTTGATTTTTTTTTTTGCTTGCAATCTTTAATTTTTCATTCAAAACTTTTTTTTTCCATTTTGTTTCAAATCTTTTTGTTGGGTTTCAGATGTTTACACGTCACAAAAGTGCACTAGTTTCATGTTGGGGCCGCACTTACTCTGATTGACTGGTGAGAATGAGACTTTCTGTACTGCTTTTTATGTTGGTTTTACATAAAATGCATACACTTGCTTACGAATTTATTTATTTATTTACTTACTTATACACCATTACACATGGTATGGCTCTCAAGGAGTTACATTTTTCAAATATGTGACGTTCATGGCTCTCTCTGCTAAAAGATTCTCAACCCCGCAATTAGATTACTAATGTTAGGTTTATGCTATACTGTTATATTAACATGCATATATACAGTATAGGTTTATGTGTGTTTGCGTGTGTGTGTGTGTGTGTGTGTGTGTGTGTGTTTGGATTAGTGCTACAACAATTAAATAAACTGATTGATTGGTCGGTTATTTGTCCAGTTAATCAGGGATCCTGGTTGCTTTTTAAATTAAAGGAAAAAACACATTTACAATTTACATAAACAGTGACAATATTTAACAACAGTGAAGAACAAGTTAGTGACAATTTTTTTTCTTTAATTTCTGAAACTGTGTTTTTTTCTGCTTGTTGTCACGAGTTAAACAGGATTGATCTAGTCACTCAATATTTACAGATTTAAAGAGTCTCTTTCTGCTCCTGATTGGCATTTTTGTGTTTTATACTTCACATAGTATAATAGTATCTTGTGTTTTATACTTCATTTAATCATTTAATTGCACCAATCACAATCAGAAATGTTAATAAATCCACAAAATAGAACTAGCAAACAATGGAAAAGTACTTTCAGCTGGAGCTATGTTTCAAACAGAGATCACAATATATATTTATGACCAACTCGCTAATTAAGATTTCTTTAATAGTTTATCATTGCCGCTTGTTTTTGCTTTTTCTCGTGCACATTCTGCGGCATAAATATCTGAGGAGTGAGTATAGCGTGACGATGAGGAGTGAGACGGCAGACAGCAGGAACAGTGTGACGTCTACAGAGTGATACGTGAACCAGGACATTCGATACGACTCGGAGCGTAAGTGAGCGGCTCCTTTGTGTCTCATGACAAACTCAATCCAGAAGATGGCATTGTCCAGCGGTTTCACAGGAACGTCCTTGTGAAGCCTCGAGAGTCTCTGCATGTTTTCTCGATAAGAAGGTTCATGAAGCACGGCTTTTACAGTCTGGAGGAACGAGGCCTTATCCATTGTGGCAAAGTCCACGGTCTTGGCTACACCCTTCACTCTCATTTTTGCCAGATTATCAGGCTGGTCAAAAATTAAACCAAATCCAACTATTGGAACACCATGATAAATGGCTTCTTGAACCCCGTTTGTTCCACCATGTGCCACAAAGGCTCTGGTCTTTGGGTGACCCAGAAGATCATTCTGAGGCATCCAGTCCATCACCAATGTGTTGTTTCCCAGAGCAGACGGTCTTTTCCCTTTGTACCTCCAGATGATTTTCTGTGGAAGTTCAGCAAAAGCTCCAGCTATTGCTTCAGCTACATCATCAGGAAGTTGACCAATAAGAGTGCCCAGAGACATGATGATCACTCCATGTTCCCCTGAGCTCTGCACAAAGTCCTCTAGATCCTGTGGAAGAGGCTTTGATGGTTTGCAATGAAAACCTCCCATATAAACAATGTTTGGCATTGTGGGTCGTGGAAACTCAAATATAAAGTCAACCCGGTGGAGCCACAGATCTGCACTCTGAAGTAAAGAATAGTAGGAAGTTCCCGGGCCAAAGAATCTTTCACAAAGGGCATTATATTTTGGAGACATCATGAAAGCAACCTGTGCGTTTGTTATGATGTACATCATGACGTTTTTCACCCTTTCGAAGAAAGTCATATGGTCTGATAACTCTTGCATTGCTACAGGAACATAAGACAACGGAGAAGGAGCTACAATAAAATGTCCTTCACTGTTCACAGCCCAACGAACATTGTAAACAATGGGAAGCTTCAGATAATGACCAAGTATAATTCCTCCAAAAATGGCTGGATCTGTGAAAATCAAATCATATTTGGCTTCTTTTAAAGTTTTCATCAGCTGTTGGTCTTCCAACATGTTTGTTATCATTTGCTTTTCTATCTCACTGAGGTCTAGGAATGTTTTCCACATCTCAATCTCCAACTCTAGACGGTCCCACGTAGAGCCCTGCCTTATAATTCTCAGAAGTTTAGATACAAACACCTCAAAGAACTTCTCATTAAATATTCCTGAGGACTTGAGGTTGATGGACGTGTAGTGAGGCGAGAATTCCTTGACATACCAGCTGTCTGAAACCCGAACTACTGAGATGCTGTGACCTTTAGCATGAAGAGCTTCTATCAAGATGTTCATGTTCACCCAGTGACTGCCGTCCACGGGAAACACAAGAATATTTCCACCCTGAACGAGTGTGGTGGTCGTCACCAGAAGGATGAAAAGGGGGGTTGATCTGAAGACTGGAGAAAGACCTGTTGCCACACAATAAAGATGATTTGTTGACACGTTTAGGGTAATCAAATTTTAACAAGAATATTTTTTTTGGATTAATATATGTGCTAAGTTTACTTTAAAAATGTCATGAAAATATTAATGTTTTTATACAACAATTGCAATTAGTACCACTTTAAAAAAAGTACTCGTACAATTAACAAAATTCCAACATTTGAATCACATTAGCTTTTATAAATTGACATTTTCTCCAACAGTACAGTAAACTGTTTTGCCCAAAATGAGCTTGAAATGCTTGTTTAAAATAATATATGTTAATAGATAGTTTTCATGCTTTTAAAAATAATAAATAGATGCAATCTTACCCATGATTAACACGTGAACACGTAAGCGTGGCAGATTTCAGAACTTTACGCACAGCTTCTCCTTTTAATATTTTTGCAAACTCACGTATCTGTGAGCGAAGGTTCATTCCGCAATCTTTAAAACGGGCAAAGTTCGGCTACACATCAATATTTGGTTAATGTGCTACATGAAGGACGTCTGAGCAACATGATGGAAGGCAGGCAGGTAGAGACTGGATCATGTACAGGAACATAGGCATGAATCAGAACAAGGACAAAGGCAACAAATGGACAACAAACCAGGATGGGTGTAGGCAAAGCTTTGGCCTGGTGATTCAACTCGTATGTCCTTAAATGTGCGGAGTCTGATTGTCGGCAGCCCCCCCCCCCTCTAGGCGTGGCTCCTGACCGGCACATGGGACATTCACGTCCTCACCAGGCGTCCACTCTCGGAGTCCTCCGGGTCCACCCGAAGTGTCAGGAGGCCATACAGACAGTTGTTAAAGTCATTGTACATCGTTGTCATGTAGAATGTGTGTACGTGCCGAAAACAAAACACAAAATGAAAACATTTAAAACAAAACATACATTGCCAATTTCATGAATTGTAAATTCTTATAAAACGATTGAACATTTTTAGAACCAAGAAAAGCTTTTATTGTGTGCTATATAAAATAGAGACAATTCATACATTTTATAGCAAAACAAAAATAAATGGTGGACTGTTTGGCCAAATAAAATTGCTTTGATGACGCTTTAAATTTAAGCGAATCAGTGATCTTTGTAAAGCGTTTAATTACACAATTTAAAGTATTTTTTTTAGAACTTGACAATTTTAGAAGAAACACAAAACATACAATTAATATTTAAGTTGTTTGGAAAGTTACCAAGTTACCAAGAGAAACATAAAACAGTCGAATTAGAGTCAGAAACCATTACTTCAGTTTAGTTTTAGCTTTTCTCGTGCACATTCTGCAGCATAAATATCTGAGGAGTGAGTATAGCGTGACGATGAGGAGTGAGACGGCAGACAGCAGGAACAGTGTGACGTCTACAGAGTGATACGTGAACCAGGACATTTGATACGACTCGGAGCGTAAGTGAGCGGCTCCTTTGTGTCTCATGACAAACTCAATCCAGAAGATGGCATTGTCCAGCGGTTTCACAGGAACGTCCTTGTGAAGCCTCGAAAGTCTCTGCATGTTTTCTCGATAAGAAGGTTCATGAAGCACGGCTTTTACAGTCTGGAGGAACGAGGCCTTATCCATTGTGGCAAAGTCCACGGTCTTGGCTACACCCTTCACTTTCATTTTAGCCAGATTATCAGGCTGGTCGAAAAGCAAACCAAATCCAATTATTGGAACTCCATGATAAATGGCTTCTTGAACCCCGTTTGTTCCACCATGTGCCACAAAGGCTCTGGTCTTTGGGTGACCCAGAAGATCATTCTGAGGCATCCAGTCCATCACCAATGTGTTGTTTCCCAGAGCAGACGGTCTTTTCCCTTTGTACCTCCAGATGATTTTCTGTGGAAGTTCAGCAAAAGCTCCAGCTATTGCTTCAGCTACATCATCAGGAAGTTGACCGATGAGAGTGCCCAGAGACATGATGATCACTCCATGTTCACCTGAGCTCTGCACAAAGTCCTCCAGATGCTGTGGAAGAGGCTTTGATGGTTTACAATGAAAACCTCCCATATAGACAATGTTTGGCATTGTGGGACGTGGAAACTCAAATATAAAGTCAACCCGGTGGAGCCACAAATCTGCACTCTGAACTAAAGAGAAGTAGGTTGTTCCTGGACCAAGGAACCTTTCACAAAGGGCATTATATGTTGGTAAAATCAACACAGAAATTTGTACTTCATTTACGATGTACATCACAACATTTCTTACTCTTTGAAAGAAACTCATATGGTCTGATAACTCCAGCAATGGTGTAGGAACATAAGACAATGGTGAAGGAGCTACAGCAAAATGTGCCTCACCATTCACTGTCCACCGGGCGTTGTAGACAGTTACCAGCTTTAGATATTGCCCCAACATGATTCCACTTAACAAGGCCGGATCTGTGAAAATCAAATCGTATTTGGCATCTTCCAAGGTTTTCAGCAGCTGCTTGTCCTCCAACATGTTTATAATTAATTGCTTTTCAATTTCAGTCATTTCTAAATAACTTTTCCAAACCTGAATCTCCAACTCCAGACGATCCCACACAGAGCCCTGCCTCATAATTCTCAGTAGTTTGGAGACAAACTCCCCAAAGAACTTCTCATTAAATATTCCTGGAGACTTGAGACTGATGGACGTGTAGTGAGGCGATAATTCCTTGACATACCAGCTGTCTGACATCCGTATGACTGTAATATTGTGGCCTTTGGCATGAAGAGCTTCCACTATGACGTTCATGTTCACCCAGTGACTGCCGTCCACGGGAAACACGAGAATCTTTCCACTCTGAACGACTGGTACAGTGACTACCAGAACGAATAGCAGAATTAAACCACGTATCTGAGGAACTTGTCCATTATGCTCACCTGTATGTGGAAAAAATGCATATAAAATAATTTTTTTTTTTACAATTTTTAGTTGAACTTAAATGAATATGTGCTAATACGGATTATTTAATAAAAACAATAATATCTACAGTAAAATCACGGTTTACCTCAGAGTGAACTTTGTAGTTTAATGCTATCGAGGATTTTCACAGACTCTACGTTTATTGCTCACTACCCTTGAAAAGCAGCGTTGTTCTTATCTGAAATTCATTTTTAGAAGCTGGAAAAGCGTTTTGCCTGTTTGAAGGTTGTTTCTCTCAAACTCTCAATTGATTTGTTTGATCAGTGCAAGAAGATAATTTACGGCCCTAACTTTAAAACAAAGCACTCTGGGATCGGGTTCCATACATCTCTTCCATACATTGTATTGATCTCTAGAGGTTTTGTAAACATAAACTACTGTATACAACTTTAAATCAAACCCCATTACAAATAAAGGAAATCAAAATAAATGACTTGAAAATATTACATTAATGAGCAAACATTCAGATTTTTTGAGGAATCCCACAACCGTGTAAAATTTTTGAATTTATACAATAACTGTGTTGTTGTTTATGCTGTGTTACACACGCTACAATAACAATTTAATGTGAATTGTAAAAGTCACAGTAAAAACAGAAAGAATCAGAGATACTGCAACAAAACCTTTAAGCAATAACACATCTCTCACTCACACATACACGCATACACACACACACACACACACACACACACACACACACACACACACACACACACACACACACACACACACACACACAGACGTGCGCATACAACATATACTATACGTTTAAACACACAAACTTTTTTTTTTTTCAATAACACTTACCCATGATGAACACAAGAACATCTGCAGAAAGAAGCGGCGTTCAGAACTTCAGCAGAGTTTACAATCTTTTAGGTTTGCCCTGCGGAACGTAATCTAATTTATTTTCGGTCGAAGTTCACTCAACAATTTCCCAGAAACAAAGGGCATTTACCATTGAAAAGCTGCATATGTCCCTGCTGAAAACAACAACAACTTAACATTACAGTTCAAATAGAAGGGAAAAAAACAACTTTTGGAATCAAACTGAGAAAATAAGAAGTGTAAAATCCATTATAGAACATTTGTTTAAAATGCGTAAATTCTCGTGCACTATTAAACATACAATTAAACAATTCCATTTCTGCATATGTGTATATACACTTGCAGCAAAAAAAGTTAAACACCTTCCATGTGACTGTCCAAGTTGGTACCGTCACAGTTTAGTGTCACAGCAAAAGATTCAAATGAGTAAAACCAGATTTTTTATTGTTAGTCATTCCCAATTACAAAAATCAGAGACAAGAAGAAAACCAAAACAAGCTTTAACCAACAAAATAAATTTACATGACTTGTGCAAGTGAGAATGATTTAGTCAGTTCCCTAACCCTAATTTCACAACTTGCTGTGTTGAAAATAAACACTAATAGCAATTAAACACCATCAATTGAGTTTTGTTTTAGCTTTTCTCGTGCACGTTCTGCAGCATAAATATCTGAGGAGTGAGTATAGCGTGACGATGAGGAGTGAGACGGCAGACAGCAGGAACAGTGTGACGTCTACAGAGTGATACGTGAACCAGGACATTCGATACGACTCGGAGCGTAAGTGAGCGGCTCCTTTGTGTCTCATGACAAACTCAATCCAGAAGATGGCATTGTCCAGCGGTTTCACAGGAACGTCCTTGTGAAGCCTTGAGAGTCTCTGCATGTTTTCTCGATAAGAAGGTTCATGAAGCACGGCTTTTACAGTCTGGAGGAACGAGGCCTTATCCATTGTGGCAAAGTCTACATTCTTGGCTACACCCTTCACTCTCATTTTTGCCAGATTATCAGGCTGGTCAAAAATCAAGCCAAATCCAACGATTGGAACTCCATGATAAATGGCTTCTTGAACCCCGTTTGTTCCACCATGAGCCACAAAGGCTCTGGTCTTTGGGTGACCCAGAAGGTCATTCTGAGGCATCCAGTCCATCACCAATGTGTTGTTTCCCAAAGCAGACGGTCTTTTCCCTTTGTACCTCCAGATGATTTTCTGTGGAAGTTCAGCAAAAGCTCCAGCTATTGCTTCAGCTACATCATCAGGAAGTTGACCGACGAGAGTGCCCAGAGACATGATGATCACTCCATGTTCACCTGAGCTCTGCACAAAGTCCTCCAGATCCTGCGGAAGAGGCTTTGATGGTTTGCAATGAAAACCTCCCATATAAACAATGTTTGGCATTGTGGGTCGTGGAAACTCAAATATAAAGTCAACCCGGTGGAGCCACAGATCTGCACTCTGAACTAAGGCAAGAAAAGATGTTCCTGGACCAAGGAACCTTTCACAAAGAGCATTGTAATATGATGCACATAGAAGGGCACCTTGTGCTTCAGCCACTGTGTACATAATTACATTATACACTCTTTCAAAAAAGCTCATGTGGTCTGATAACTCCATCATTGGGAAAGGCACATAAGAGAGTGGAGAAGGAGCTATAGCAAAATGAGCTTCACTGTACATTGTCCATCGTACGTTGTAGACAATAGGCAGTTTTAGATAGTGACCCATAAGAATACCACCAAACTGTAAAGGATCTGTAAGAAGCAAATCAAAGTTGGATTTTTGTAAAGACTCAATCAGCTGCTGGTCTTCCATCAAGGTGCTTAACATCTCACTTTCGGTTTTTGCCATCATAAACATGCTCTGCCACATCTCCACTTCCAGCATAAAGCGTGCCCATGAGGAACCACCTCTTACAATTTCCATAAGCCTCGTTGCAAAAGTCTCCAAGAACTCTTCATCAAATCCTCCAGGCATGTTGACAGTAACGGACGTGTAGTGAGGTGAAACCTTCTTGATATACCAGCTGTCTGACATCCGGATGACTGTAATATTGTGACCTTTGGCATGAAGTCCCTCTAGCAAAATGTTCATGTTGACCCAGTGACTCCCGTCTACAGGAAAGACCAGAACATTTCCACCCTGAATGACTGGAACAGTCGTCATCAGGAGGAATATCAAAAGATGGCCACACTGTTTGTTCATAGCACCTGTGTGAAACAAACATAAATTGAATTATTCATTAATAAATAGCGATATTAATGCTGATCGGAAATTTGAGGGCTGTTCTAGAAACTAATACAAAAAAGTAAAAACTGTAATTACTTACAGCATAATACAGAAACTACCGAATTTATTTTCCAGCGTTCTCTGGAAAAGGAACTCATAATTTTGGTGTTGTTAGCACCAGCTCTTTAGATAATCAGCAACTGGGAAGCTATTGCGCTAAAAGAGACAAAGCTACTTGAAAACATTCAAGTGCTAAAGCTGAAGGTAAGCTATTTAGCTAAAGAAACTAAAGCTACAGGAAAGCTACACGTGAGAAAACTGAAGAAAGGCTATTGGTTACAAGGCTAATAGTACAGAGAGTAGAATAGAGAGTTGAAGGAAAGATATTGAGCTAAAAGAACAAAAGTTACAGGACATGTATACGTGCTATAGCTGAAGAAAAGCTTTTGTGATACAAGAACTAAAGCTACAGGAAAGCTACAGGTGCTAAAATTGAAAGAATGCTAGTTAGCTAAATAAACTAAAGCTACATGCAAGCTACAAGTGATAAAGATTAAATAAATCTCTATTGTGCTAAAAGATCTGTAGCTACAGCGAGGCTACAATTGCTAAAGCTGAATTATAGCTATTATGCTAAACAACTAATACAGGATAGCTTAAAAGTGCTAAAGTTGAAGTAAAGCTATTGAGCTAAAAGAGCTACCATGAAAGCTACAAGCGCTAAAGCTGAAGGAAATTAAGCTAAATTGAGCTAAAAGAGCTAACGCTTCAGAACAGCATGCAAGTGCTAAAGCTAAAAAAAGAAATTCAACACTAATATTAAAAAACATAACCCAAAAGATTTGATTCATACAACTCTAGTTTGACGACCGAATATTCTCATGATATTGATAGTGTTTTAAATCAAAGAGAAATAAGTAAAAAAGTGAGGAATATATTACCAAATAAACTGTAGGCGGCAACAAGCTCAGAATGGCAGAGGTAGTGGAAGTCAGTCTGCTCTGTCCTTCAAACTTGGCAGGAAACAGGTCTGCGAGGAAAAGTTCATTCACCAGTCCTTAAAAGGAGAAAGGCCATTTACATGGGAAAGGTCTGGTCAAAGAACGTTTAACAGTAAACTTTAACTTTGTTCTGGTCTGCTTTGAACATGCACTCTAGCACAGTAAAACATTTATGGCTAAACGTCCCTCGGTAAACCACTTTTTATTCACACAATGGCTGACCAGAATTTAAAATTGTGATTTTTTAGGGTAATTTTAGAATATAGGTTTTTTTAATCTGCATTTTTTAACCTTGAGATTACTTTTCAAAATCATTGCCATGAGGGGATTTTATTCTAGCATTTCCACGTATTTTGTAAGAATATTTGGTTTACAATCTCTCTACTAATCTTATAAGCATCGTTTTCCTCTGTGTTGTTTTTGTACATCAATACCACTTTATAGATTTGCACCTTTAAAAACGTTTCCAATGTGTTACACATTTTTCCTTAAAATAAATTATTTAGTGCAATTGTAACGTGCCCACTGTGACATTTATCATTGTCTGTCTGCCAATCCGTCCATCAATCCGTTTCAGTCAGAGTAAAATCTGATGGATCGAAATATCGTGTTGCACAGAATATAATCTAGTTTATTAAGATACATATTTTACATTGAAATGTGCAAGCAATTTATTGCTATTGTTATTGCTATTAGTAACTGTAGTATTTTACAATAGCAAACTGCTTCTTTCTTATTCAGTTCAGTTAAATATTATTTATTTTATCATTACTTTCCGGGCATTCAGTGAATCTCTCTTTTTTAAAGAATTCTACATTGTCCTGTTATTACAGGGCTATAAATGCTTTTTCACAACTGTCTTAATTGAAAAATATTAAAATCTAATGTGTTTGTGTGTGTGTGTGTGTGTGTGTGTGTGTGTGTGTGTTTTCTTTGGCTATGCTGTAAATGTCTGTGGTTTATCAAATAAATACATTATTGTTTTTTCTTTTGCTGAGTCCTTTAAAACTGAGCCATGTGTGTGATTCTGACTTACAAGCTTGAAATTCCTCTGGCGTTCCTGGCTATCAATTAAAAAGGCCTGATCTGCAGTAACCTCTGTTGATTAAGATTCTGCTGGTATGTGAAGGCTTCAAAACAGCGTAAAATTGGTTGGAGACGGATAGTTGACGCTTCATTTCTGCATTTAACAGATCTGATGCTTCTCTGTGTGCTGTCTCTCACAATCATTTTAACTATTTCAGCTTATAGGGATTGAAATATTACTAATTCTACAACTTAAACAAATATTTTGCAGTATTTAAAAAAAAAAGAAAAACTACAATAAACATTACAATTAACAATAAACTGTTTCTGAACATGATTCTATATTTCTGAATATTTTTTCTTTCACAGTAATGTGACACTAATTATTATAATGTTGTTAAAATATATGAAATACTAAAGAAAAAAACAACTATGGATAAATCATCAGACAGAAAAGTATAAAATATTGTCATATTTTTTGCATCACACATGCAGATTTTTTCAGTTGCTGTTCCATAATGTTACTAATCATTTCTATGCATTTCACATTTACACAGATATTCAATTAAATTTTATTAATAATCTCTGACGAAAAATGGCCCCTTCTTCTGATAATAAATAATAGAAGTAAAAGCCGAAAACTGTGTTAAGAATTATTCTGAATTTACAATTCCTCATCTTTTAACCACTTCTAGAACAAAATGAGCAGAAACCATACACAATCCTTAGTAATTACTAAATACTATTAAGTCAATTTATCAATTGATTCACTAGATTAGAATAATGAACAGAAGTTGTTATTTTTACATGGAAATAGATTCTGTCTCTGCAGACTCAGTGTATAGAGTAAAACATATAGACTTCTGTGAACTCATTAACCTGTACTTAATCTGAATAATGCAATTATTTACGTATTTATAAGGTCACAGCAGCGGTGGCAGGATAGTACTTTAATATGTCAAGTTAATTGCATATAAAGACACCTTTGTTAAGATCTCTGTTTATTTAATTACCATCACATTATAGCTTCTAGAAAGTGAGAGAGAGAGAGAGAGCAAAGACTATGCAAAGATTCAGAAAGAAGGGGAAAGAGAGAGATGAGATGGAGAGATAAAACAGTGGCAGGAGAGAGAGAATTGATTAAAGAGAAAGAGAGAGTAAAGGATAAAGATAGAGAATTGCATCCGACTTTAAGCACTTTTTCTACATCACAGTGACATTAACAGTTGTTCAAAAATGACAGAGAACACCACAAATTCCCTGGAACAGCACAAAATATTTTTGCTGAACACTGCAGAAACAAATAAAGCGACTGACAGAAAGAAAAGAAAGAATGTGTTTTACGGTTTACAGTGAATGTGTGATGTATGAAGGAGAAAAAACAAATGGCAAATGACAATAGAAAAAGAAAAAAGAGAGAGTGAGAAATAGATGTAAACAAAAGAAAACTGAATGTGAGAGAGATAGAGAGAGAACAAAAGTACGTATTAAGAACAAAAAGAGAGTGATGGAGATAGAGGTAGAGAGAAAAATTGAGAGAGAGAGAGAGAGAGAGAGAGAGAGAGAGAGAGAGAGAGAGAGAGAGAGAGAGAGAGAGAGAGAGAGAGAGAGAGAGAGAGAGAGAGAGAGAGAGAGAGAGAGAGAGAGCGAGAGAGAGAGAGAGAGAGAGAGAGAGAGAAAAGAGGGGTGAGATAAAACATAAATATGCGAGAAATAGATTAAGAAACAGAGAGGGAGAGGACAAAAGAAAGAGGTGGACAAGTAAAATAAAGAGAGGGAGAAAGTGAGTTGGGAAAGAAGAACGTGATCAAGAAAGAGAGAGAGATTAGAAGAAAAATCAAGAAAGAAATGGGCGAGAAAGAAAGAGTGTGGGAGAGAAAGAGAGTTGGATAGACAGAGTGAGCGCCACAGGGCTTATTCCTTGGAGTGCGTTCAATTCTAGGTTAGTGTGACAAGGAGCAGATTTCAGGTTATGTTCGCCAGTGAAGCCGAGGGGTGACATTGAGTTAGAAAAATTAAAAACGGTTTAAATACATGAGTTGGTCACTCTGTTTGATAGAATGATCCTTGGAATGATGGAATGGAAGCAGAGAGTGTTTGTCAGGCTGGATTATAAGATGCATATAAAATCCTATAGAATGTTTCAAAAATGACTTTATGATTCGGAAAGTAAATGTGTGTCTTATGTTTAAAAAAAAACATAGATTGGGAAATAGATGATTATTAATGGTACACTCTAAAATCCAGTGCTCCTTATAGTCTGAAAAATACGATAAAATGTCTGGCACTAGTTTGTGTGTGTGTGTGTGTGTCTGTGTGTGTGTGCTGGGGGTAGTCGTTGTCGCAGAAGATGAACATAATGAGGGACGAGTGTTAGCTCTGCAGCATACGATAGATTTCAAGCTTCGGATTACTTGGCTGTGCAAAACAAATGATTTGTTTTATGACTGGCCGACAGTGTGGGAGTGTTAAACCTCTGGTGGCCACTTCAACTAAATCCTGTCCAAAGCTCCGATCCTGCTGAAATGTAGTGCTCTATTACTCTTCTATCAAGCCACTCATTTATAATAATATAGTCGTTATCAAACTTTGTTGGTTCGGCCTCCTTTTAAAGCCCCACCCCTTCATAAAATATTCATGACTATTACATAGTTTCACTAGTGTACATGCATGCATGCATGAATGAATGAGTGTTTCTGAACAACATGCAGTAAAACACTTTCATCACCGGAAATATAAAAAGACTTTTATTTCTTCTGCTGATTCCAAAGCCCCCTCCTCCGTCGAGCACAAATGCATTAATCAAACCAGTGTTTAAAGGGTGTAAGTGGTATTGATTCTGGTTCTTATGTTTGTGTGTTCACAGACACTTCTGAAGGCAGGAGCAACCCACAGCAGCTTGCAGGGTAAGAATGTCAAGATCAGATCTCAATATCCAGTGTGTGTTTGTCAAGTGTGTACATCTAAACACATTACTTTTTGTGCTTGGTGTGTAGCGCTATCGCCTCACATCAAGCGGAATCGTTTCAGACTGGTTGGGGTCAGTTTGTGTAGTCTACATCTTCTCTGCTTGTTTTCGTACAAGCTTCAGATCGTGTAACCAATAAAAATATAGCGGTTATAGCAATGTTAGAGTTCAGGCCTTAACTTTGGGTTTTGTTTGTAGTAATGGAGGAATTCTTAGTGATTGCGGTATTTATATATATATATATATATATACTTTTTTTTTTTAATAGTTATAAAGAGCGCAAATATTCATATAATACTTATTTGTATTCAGATGAAGACCCTTTGACTAGTTCAAATTTAGGTTGGACACATTTTATTAACACCGATTGAACTAGTAACTCAAATGCTACAAACTAAAGAAATGCTGCTTTTCATTTTGAACCTCAGATTTAGTTGAATAACGATTATGACTGTACAAAACAGGGTTCAAGAGTTGTGATGTTATTTTTTTTTTTTTACCCCTGGTAACACACTCTTAAAAACGGTGCCCGCTTGTTCAAGTTCAAGTTCAGTGCATTTGTTGGGAACTTTTCACAGTTACAACTGTCTCAAAGCGCGTTGTGTGAGAATGTAAAAAAGATTGATGCATTTTATTAATTTGTTCGTTGGTGTTAAGCTGATGACTATGACCAGTGAGCAAGCATAAATGCAACAGTGTCCAGGAAAAACAAAACCTCTGGGACAGAAAGCGAGGAAAAATAAATCCTGGGGAGAACCCGGCTCACTGGTGCCAGTCTTCTCTGTCATTCTAACATAAACAAATTAGTGCGTTGGATGTTCTGCGCCATTTTGTTTCACATTTCTATGAAACATCGAATAATCAAAGCTATAGGATAACATGGAGTGCAATACTATAGAAAAAATCTGGAGTGAGAGTCTTATGAGGTGTAGGTGTGATTCAGTTTGACAAAGTGAACTCTACCAAAAGCAAAATGAGGAAGGAGGCAGCACTTTTTCCACATCAGCCTCGCTCTATGATTGGTTGGCCATTAAAATAAAATTTGTATTCTGCCTTCAGCCCAGCGACAGTGAAATTTCAACCCTTAGATCCAGAAATGGCAGAAGTGGGTAGAAGATGAAATAGCACAACTTCTACTGATTGAGCCAGAGAAAAACATAGACGTGAAATTGTTATCTATCTCTCTCAATAATGGTTCATCTGACACTGAGATCTGGGGAAAATGTCAGAAGGTCCAAACCCTTGTGGTGTGATTTGCTCTTTGATTCAAAATGTTCTGACACTGTCTACACTTGCCACACTACCCTTGTTCACACACTTCACAATGCTAGATTGTTCTTCACAGATAGGTGGCCTACAGCAAACACCAGACGCTTGTGTTACATGGGGTTTGAAATGCTTTCATTCAACCTTCATTCAGCTTACTCTGACAAATAACAGAAGGGCGGATTACAATACATTTTTTTGGTTTTAACTGCAGTAGACAGGCTCACAGAAGCACACTTTAAGATCTAGAGGATTTGTGGGATCCTTAGAGAATTTCCTCAAATACACTAATAAAGAAGAAAGAGGAATTTCATTTAATCCAACAGTTTCTGAAAGATCTTATTCATTCTGACTGCACCCAAAGAAATGCTTTTAAGATGACCGAGATTAACAACTTTAACTCAACTCAACAATTATTTACAAACCTTTAAACAGCTTTGGCAGACAAAAAGGCTGTACTTGCAGTAAAAACAAAACAAACAAGCTAATTAAAAGAATATTTGCATTCTTACAAATAATTACTGTTTCACAGTAATACAACAACAATAAGACACTTAAGAAGATGTAATAATAATAATAATAATAATAATTATTATTATTATTATTATACAGTGGCAATTTGGTCACCTGTTGATTAAATGTGAGAGATAGAGTCAAAGTGAGGAGGATAGAAACTAAACAGAAAATAGCCCAACATACCTTGTGTCTGTAGTGTAAGATACTGTAGCCATGAAGAGAATAAAATGGAACAATTTTTAAATTGTTAAATAAATTAACAAATTAAACAAAAACAACCTATATTACAACAAAATCACCCTTTGAAAAAAGAACAGGACATGCTTTTCTGATTTAGCATACATCAAACTCTACAAACTGAGCCACATGAAAGCTTCAAACCCAGTGAAAATTAAGATTCCAACTTATACTTGGTTCCTTCATTACAATCATCAGCAAACCTGCTAAGATGAAGAAAAGACACGTTTTTATTGATAACACGCAATGGCTACTGATCTTGGAGTCATGTGGCATCTAAACATTGATCTTGCCGGCTTACGTAACAGTTGCTTCATTCTTTTTCAAACGACCTTGCTTTCTCTTTCAACGTCCCAGCTAAATGAAGTAAGATTGAGATTCATAGACTTTGTCCTGCACACTGACTAATGCATCTCTTCATCCTTTCCTCTCTTTCTTCTTCTCATGCAACCAGCCTCTTCAAATACCAACAAATACCAATTAAGCTTGACTTTTCTGCTTGGGAAAAAAAAATCTGCAATGAAGTATACATTATTCATATACAGGAAAACACGCACTATCAAGTGCACTTGAAGAGTAGCTGCATCCACAAAATAATAAAAGAGCATTGTCCATAAATAGTCAGCAACTGCTTGCATACAGTAATAAACACAGGGAAAGAACAGTCTTATTTAATGAATACATGCTTCATCTGATTTTTCATCGACTGTCTTTATGCTTCATTTAACTTAGAACGGAACTATATAAATACATCATCACAAACTTAAAGCCTTTTATCCATTCATCCATCCATCAATTTTCGGACACACACCGTGTATTGTTTGATTTCTCAACAATTATCATGCAAGTCTAAAACGGCGCCACACACATTTCTACTATGTCTCTGAATAAGAATATGACTGTTTCTAGTGTCTCCCTGTTTTTGTTTTCCCTTGTTATTCATTTGAACAAACATTGAAAACAGTCCAGTGACTTAGTCAAAAAAATCCTGAAAATACAGGGAAGTTTCTGTGTTGAAAGCAAATTTTTGTGAGAACGTTCACATGCCAGGAGAGAATTATGGAGAACATTGCGAGCCAAAAAATTCACTCATTCACTTGTTTTTTTATTTTTTTTTTGTAAATACAAATTAATTTATTCATAGTTTTTGGGGCGAACGTGAATTCACAGTTTATGAAGCACACGTCATAAACAAGTATAAATGTCCACTTGGCAATTTATACTGTATAATGTTCTTGAGTTACTATATATTGTATAGGGGAGTTATTGGGAGTTATATAATTATATATTATATTATAGGGATTATATATTACTGTATATGGGACTTGTACTGGTGTCCAAGAGGTTGCCGGTTCGAATTCCCCCTACTACTGGTTCTACAACTAGGTGTCCTTGAGCAAGACACTGAACCCCACATGCCCCCTGGCACTGCACTGTGTGGCTGCCCACTGCTCCGAGTTTGTTCGGATGGGTCAAATGCAGAGACGAATTTCCCCACTGAGGGATTAATAAAGTTAATTTCTCTTCTCTCTCTTCTATATATATAATCTTCAATAGTTAGTCTTTTGCCTGTTGTGTTTAGTTTCATATGAAAATACAATTTGAAATTAATGTTAAAAATGAATAAAATTCAAATTACACAGAAAACTGTTTTGTTCTAAAATTAAATAATTTTACGTGTGATTAACTTTTGGCGCAACCCTAAAGTTTACCTTAATGCACTTTTTATATAATGCTTTATAAGGAGATTAAGCAACGACAAAGATCTGACCGTTTCTAGTTTAAAGCAGCATTATGATGACGGGCTGAGCTGGAATGAAGGGAACAAACAGACGCAATAAAACACAATTGTGCATCTGTCTGTCTTAAAGGTTAAGCCATGGCTCTGTGTTCCTCACCTCTCTGTGCAGCTAATAGGATTTGGAGTTTTTGGATTCATTCGCTTACAATGCATCGACTCCCTCGAGACGACATAATCCTGCTTTAGTGCAGTTAATAGAAATGCAGAAATACGTTCTCACCTCGACAGGAAGTGTAGAATTTGTGGAATTTCCAGAACAACTTTGATCAAACGTCGTATGAATGAACACATAGGCTAAATGTTACTTGAGATGGCGGAATGGGTTCGGCAACGCCGTAGCCCGTTTATAAATCGCAGGGAAACAAAATAAATAGAATTTTTGCCATTTGCCATAAGTCTTTTGACATTTAAAGTCAGCGTTTAATAACTTACATGCCAAAGCTAAGATGGACATTCCTGCTGAACTTTGTTCTGCCTATGAGATCCATGAGCACACATGCAGGTTAAGCCTGCAATAATATGCGTAGACATTTAAAATTTATAGTGTTTACATACATAATATTAACATGAAACCTTAAAATATGTTTTATTATGCTTAAACAGACAATTTTGCTGATATAAAAAATGTACACTGTACAATAGGGAGTTTAAGCTTTATATTGATTAACTTTTGGTTCCGTTTCACTTTATAAATGCACTTATTTCATGGCCAAAATGCACTTCTTGTCTACAGGAAATGTGTCTGAAGGACACAATATTAGGGGTCACGCACCTTCGGGCCAAACCCCTTAACAAAATAAGCGCATAAAAATATATGATCAACTGTATCCAAACCGTCATGTGTCTTAGTCAGTAGATATGTTTTCAACATGGAGGACTTCTTCAGTGACATTAATGCAGTGGATCTACAAGTGACTCGTTCATTCAGAGTCATATGAAAATTTCTAACGTTTTCTTCAAAATTTTCATCGTTAATTTCTAACGAATCATTGATTTGAGACACATTTCAAGTAATGTCGGTGTTTTTTTTTTTTCATTTCAAGTTGTTAAAATTAAAAAAAAGCAATAATTAATTAATATGTGTAGTAGTGAAATTATGTGGTAGTCTGAGGAGAATTGTTTTTATGTGTGTGGGTGGGGGGTGTTGGTGTGTGTAAGATTTTTCTGTAGGTATAAAGGGGGCGCGACCAAAACAGTTTGAAAACACTGCATTAATGTTAAAAAGCATCTGATGATTGTAATCGGCCTCCATCGCTGGTCAGAAACGCTCTGCCTTTATACATGACCTCATTTTTCCTTGACTTGGTCTTAACATGGCATTGAATTACCGTGTTTACTATCTAGTGCTCTTGAACACTCTTAAGCTCCAGGCTCAGCACTTGACTCTTATCCTTTTATATAAGCGGCAAGATTAAACATTTCCATCTCAGTCTGAGCTGTGAATTGTGCCACCAAGGAGGCAGATTTGATGTCAGACACCTGGATGCAGGTCAGAACAGAGTTATGTAAGAAGAACCATATTGAGATTGGCTCACTATATAGTGAACTAGTCCCTCTCTTAATAACTGAATAGGCTTTAAAACATTAATATGATCAAGAGTTTGTGAAAATGAAAGAACATTTACTTGCTGCACACTGCAGCTTACAACTTACATTATATTACAATAAAAAAAACATAAAACTTTAGCTGCAATCGTGGAGGTTTGGCCTTGACTGGGTTGTTAGTAGGCTAAAATTGTTGTAGTATTTAAAATTGAATATTTATATACGTATGTAGAATTGTAATGTGGATTTGTGTGAAGAGTGTTTTTATATGTATTAAAGAATATTGTATCACATTTGAGCAATATACAGTATTGACACTAAAGTCATATACACTAAAGTGTTAAAGCACTGGAATGATTCAGTGTCTATTATTAAATTAGAATCCTTTTTTAAATTATAAATTAGACTTACAAAGCTAGGTATTAACCTTTTTTCAATTTCTATGAATTCATTTCAGACTATTAAAATAAATGCTTTAAAAAATAATCTGGAATTACACATTTATTTAGGCAAAAACCAATCATTAAATAATGTTAAGCCATTTTTCAATGTGTGTGCAACACTTAACGACACACACCATTCACCACATTTCTACAGTCACTTCCAGTTTTGCAGTACACACACAAATGTCAGAACTTTAAGCAGCCTCATGCTGTGACGACCAGAAGCAAATGAGGGTTCCATGTCTTGCTCAAGGACACTTTAGTTGCCTTACCTGCCGGGATTCAAACCTACAATCTTTCAATTGCAAGTTCATACCTCTAACCACTAGATATCTCCTAATTAAACACTACAATTACGTCCTACTTTTTCTGGGAATCAAAGCCGAAAATGTTGAGGTGCAAAGCCCATTTCTACCTCTACTGACTAGCAATTTGAAAGCCAGGATACGTTGTTGCTTTTTAGTTTAATCAAGACAAGAAGATTCAAGGTCAATGAAGAGAGTGATTTAACCAAAAACATGCATCAATTCATCTTCACGCACCTTCTGTCATATTATCACTTACTTCCCCATTTTCTTCTCACATTTTCATCTGGCTGCTGATGTTGTTCAGCTAAATAGAGGATGTCAGGATGACCAGGTGTCAAGAGCACCGCAGGCCCCAGAGAACGGCATGATGGGAAGGGATGGGCGCCATCTGTCCTGTGCGTCTCCTATATTCTTAGGAAAAAATCCTTCACAAGTATTTTTTTTGATTGAGAATTTAACAGCATTTTTATAGTTTTATGATACAGAAATCCGTTAAAAACTGTATTTTTATGTTTTCATAATTTCTTTTTTATTTTTGTGGCTACTTTATACCAACAAAATTAACGATTCTTGTAGCGCTGATATTGACAATAACAACATTAAAAAGGTTTCACTCATTTAGGTTTCACTCATTTTTACAGTATTTCACCAGTAAAATGGCAATTCATTTTTTTACAGTACAGTCTCAAAAGCTTTACATGCATGTGCTGGAGAAAAAAAAAGATATTTCAAGATAAGTGGATATTATCCCCCAAACCCCAACTATTTCCCAGAAGCCGTTCAAAGACTGAAAAAGCGTTGGCTTGGCAAACGAGAAAACTTCGATACAAAGCAGACATCCCCTAACAACAGACGAGATTTGCACAACACCCAAATTACAGCAAGTTTTCATATCCTTCTGTAAATACAGTTCCGCTGCCAAAACATCGCGCACTAATCCACACTCATCCCTGCACGCAAACACAAGTCCGTAACTCTGCTGTTCAATCCCTAAATATCTCTTCTTCAAACACTAATGCATGAGGATTGTTCGCTAAACAGACTCTAGCCGCACGTCATGTGGCTTTACACGCGCACACATATACACTTCACTTGCTCATTAGAAGTAATGTATTCGGCTTTAATTAGAAGCTGGTGAAGGAGAAGCCATCACTGTGAGGTCCAGCTGAGAGAGAGTCAGTGGGGAATCTAAACAGCATCAGCATGCAGCATCAGCATCAGCATCACCACAAACCTGATGCATTGTTTTACGCAGTGTCCTGAACAACTGCTCTGCTGCTCGCTGGATTAGATGAGTCATGTTCAGAGATACTGGACAGCACTGAATTACATTGTAATTCCATGTTAAACTCAAATGTCAAAATTCTTTATAGTTAATTATTGTTTTGCTCCTAATGGCAAATCCGATCAGTGAAAACATTTCAAAGTGCTTGATGGTCATATTTCAAATCAAAATACTCACGAAACTTAAAAACATTTAAGAAGAAAACATTAAAAAATCATGAAAAAAATCGTTAAAACACAAAATGTTTTGCTTACTATTTTACAAACTTAAAACAGCAAATGTACATTAATATTGTCAACAGCAACAAAAAAATAAATGTCAATTTATAGAAAATTCACAAGTGACATGTGACAATAAACATTTTACTTTGCTGAAAACAGCTAATTGGTCATATTTCAAACCAAAACAAAAAATATATATCATAAATAATTTCAATTAATTTCAACTGCTTTTATTGCACATATGTAACAACAGTTGGGTGTAAATTATATTTTGTACATGAATATAAATTAAACAATTCAAAATTATCGTTCCACTTCCTGTCATAGCTTTTCATCCAGTTACAGTGCCTCCATACAAGTTTGTCTGGAGTTTTTTTTTATACAGTCATATCTCAGGTAGAAGTCATCCCCGCCCCCTACTTCATCTTACAAATTGTTAGCAACTTTAATAATAAAATATGTACCGAAGATGCTGTGTATTTAAACAATCAGATTGTGAGGTGCGTTCATTATGACCTTCTTAAAGGTTCAGCATCGTCACCAACTTTTTTTGACCCATTGATTGGACACTGGGTAGGTTTGGCTTAGAGTAGTCAGTGGCGGTATAAAGGGACGTCCTGATCTTTTGCTCTGGCCAGAAATGCATAAGTCAGAAAGTCCAGAAGGTAGCAGAGCTTCTCCTCAGATGCAGGGTAACCATAGAAACAATCCCCTCAGAGAAGCACATCCCCATCCCATAAAAAACACTGCCAGATTCACTGAAGCACCAGGATTTCTTCTTTATTAACCAAAGGAGAAAAATTATCGATTTGAGGATGTAAAAACCAATCCCCGGGGTTTTAAAGAACTCTACGTGTTTTCAAAACAGGCAGAATACCGTCCAATTATGTGTCACTGAACACACACCCATGAAGCGTTGGCCATTACACAATTATTGCTCATTACAAACACAGTGAAAGCAGGATGTACAAAAGTGTGATTAAACTGCGCATTTACACCCCGCACTCTGGCTTGCTTCTGGGCTCATAGCAAAAGTGGTTTTAGGCAATTTCCTGAAGGCTTGTGTAGGTAATTGTTCCGCTGTGTTTTTCTCATGTTTCACTTCCCTAGAGACCAGGTTTTATTTTTTTGTGTTTGGCTTTGAAATTTTAGTAGGAACTATTACCTAATATACTGGTCCAGCATTACACAATGCATTTTATGTTAAAACTAATGAACTATAAATATTTCAATTTTTTTGTCTTTGCATAACAATATTATCATTGATGAAATGTTCACTTCACATTTCGAAATTACAAATAGAAAAATGAAAGTCATCATTTTTTTCTTTATTGTATAAATAATTAATATGCATAATATATATGCATAACTATTTAGGTTGCTTAGCCCATGACAATTAATGCTTAATTAATGACACCTTAAATGCTGTGAGTGTTGGCCCTTTATGCAGTTGAATTTGACACCCCTGATCTAAAACGTCTACAGTACTCTTTTTTGCCATGTACTATGGTTATAAAAACAGCAAACAGGACATGGAAAACAAAGCACCGTGCCCCGAGTGAGAAAGAGAGAAAGTGGGGAAATTGCATCTCATACGTCGCCCAAAGCAAGAGTCTTATTCTAATGTCACAGAGTCCCACTGTTGTTTATTGATCATAAAATCAGTTGTGTTGTTAAGGGAGGTTAAATAAACACACAAACACAAACATTTTTTGAACGTTGTGAACTGGATGGTGGACAATACAGTATTTGACATTCAGAAAATTAAAAATATTTATGCAATATTTTGACATGCAGTTTGTGTCAAGCTGATAGTTTGTTTGTCTGCTTGTGCAAACTGTACAACAAAAATATTTTTATGAATGAACATGCAATGAAGGACTTATTAATGAACATGCAATGAAGGACAAAATGAACAGATATTGTGACGAACTTACATCAGGCAACTGTATGACATTTAAAAATATATTAAACAAGAAAAAAAAATACACCTGATGCAATTCTACATTAGTCATTACTTTACCACCAAGTTAGAGGAAAAATGTTCAATTCTACAAAAAGAATTGAAGACAAAAAGGCCTCAAAAAATGATTGATTATTCTAATTGTACAGTACAAGTACTGTTTTACAAGTACAGTACATACCTCGGCAAAAATATAAAAAAATAATATAAATATATATATATATATATATATATATATATATAGGAATGAATATTTCAAGCGCAGGTAGCGATGAGAAGGAATCTTGTGGGAACAGCGATTTGTCTGCATGTAGAGACGTCTGCGGATTCTAGCACACTGTGAATTGAAAGCACATTTAACAGCAGGAACACTATGAAAGATTTACACCACTGAACATCTTTCACACCACATTTCTTCTTCTACAAAGCTCATCTTAACCCGACACTCTCAAAGACTCAAGCGCCACAGCATTTCTGCTCTTACGTAACTGTAGCACACACTTAGTGACCAGCACCAGGACCATTCCCAATGCGCAGAGCGACAAGAAACTCACATTAATTCACAATTGAACATTAAATATATTAAGAAACATTACATTAATTCACATATAAACAGTAAAATGTATTAAAAATGAAACAAAGACAATTCAGTGATTTCAAAACAGTAAATGTAAATTATATTTTGTACAGGAATATAAATTAAATCATTCAAAATTATCGGTCCACTTCCTTTCATAGCTTTTCATACAGTTACAGTGCCTCCATAAAGTTTGATGTTTGGAGTTTTTTTTTTTTGTCCAGTCACATCTCAGGTAGAAGTCATCCCTGTCCCCTTCAGGTTAAAAATTGTAGCAACTTTAATAATAAAATATGTTGCGAGGATGCTGTTTATTTAACCAATCAGATTGTGAGCTGCGTTCATTAGGACCTTCTTAAAGGTTCAGCATCATCACCAACTTTTTTTGACCCGTTAATTGGACACGTTAAGTTCGGCTTAGAGTAGTCAGTGGCGGTATAAAGGGACGTGATCAATTCAGTGATTTCAAAATAGTAAATCACTGTGCAGTAAAATAATACGTCAACAAAGGTTTTGAATACTAGATAAGGATTTAATTACAATTAATTAATACTTTTTTTTATTAATAAAAGCATAATTCACACCTTTCCTTTTGCCAAATGATGCATGGTTTCCTTTTGCCAAAAAATGTGTCACTGTGAATGGAAGTGGACAGTAGAAACGCGACAGGTTCTTCTTGATTTTTATAGGCTCATTGAGATGCATGGGATTGGTTTCTTTAAGCTGTGGGAGTGGCCAAATGTTCAGTACACACCTCTTGGATAAGTATGCACAAACCTTTAATTAGATTCAATTAGTGTTTATGCCAATATTGTATCTGTTTTTAGTATATATCATGTTAATATTAATTCCATTTATGCTTTTTTGTCCATTGTATGGATTTTGGATTGTATTCCACATGCCCTAAACATGTGCCTGAGTTTCAACAAGGATTCCCACCTTGCCTATTAAACATTAAAGTCTTTTTATTGCATATGGATCTCAACATGAGCAAATCCTAACAATTTATCCTACTGCCTCAGTGGTAATTATTTCGCATGCACACATTTTAGCTAAGAGCATCATTCGCCAAGCTCTATTCCTAACACTTAGGGCACAGTGAATTACACACAAACTCCATTAGCAGGGGATTCTGCTTAAAAACAAATGCAAAAGTAAACTCCTCGCTGTGTTTTTTTGTTGTCAGGATGAGCTAACGTGTGAGACGCTAATTGGCCTCTGAGAGCAAGCGTGTCTGCGTGATTGATCTACGCTAACTTTAGAACTTGGTTGGTGAGCAACCATAATGATTACACACATGAAAACTGTTGTGTCAGCTAAACACAACCGGACTCTGTAAAAATAACCCCGAAACACCACTTGACAATATTCTACCTTCTGTATTACAGTTAATAGATGTAAAGAGAGGCACAGCTGAGGTGGTGGGTGTTCATTCCATCTTAATTGTCAGGCAGAAAGGATTGATGTTGGAGTAACTGGTTTATTTCATTATGTGCACCGCGAAACATTCACATTTACATAATTGTATGCTCTGTTCTTTTTGTTTTTTTTTGCAGTTGTGACATTATCCACTTGACCTACTTTTCCCAAATATCAATAACCATGTGGTTTCTCGTTTCTGCAGGGCGCAATATGAAAATCTGGTCACAAGTGGGTTTCTGACAAGAAATGAGGAAAACTCAACCGATTCCTGCCCTGTGGGAAACTATTCTTGGAAATGCTCATGCGCACAATCATAACACCAGCCACTCAGAAACAAGACTGACAATGAGAAGTGAAGTTTCCTAAAAAGAGAAAATCAAATCCCGTTTATCAAGCTGAAACTCCCTATAGAAACCAACAGATTCCGGATTGAACCATCCAACCGCCCATGTGATTCCTACATCGTCTTTGATTATAATAAAAGCCTCTGGAACCTATCTAGCAATTTCACCAACAACCAAGAACGTTGAGCTATGACTGAAGCACAGATGTCTTTTTCACCAAGCAGACATGGACAAGGTATCGTAACCAGTGCCTTACTTAGCTGGACCTTGGCTCTTGTGTTTCTCTCACTTACAAGTGTGCCTGTTGTCCAGGGTGATTGCTGGCTGATTGAAGGGGAAAAAGGATTTGTGTGGTTGGCAATCTGCAGCCAGAACCAGCCACCATATGAAAACATCCCTTCGCATATTAACAGCACAATTGTTGACCTGCGACTCAATGAGAACAAAATCCGAAGTATTCATTTTTCTTCCTTGAGTCGTTTCGGCAATCTCACATACCTAAATCTGACTAAAAATGACATCTCTTACATTGAGGATGGTGCTTTCTCTGCCCAATTTAATCTACAAGTTCTGCAGATAGGCTTTAATAGGCTAAGGAACTTAACTGAGGGGATGCTAAGAGGCTTGGGGCGATTACAATACCTCTATCTTCAGGCAAACCTTATTGAGACAGTTTCCGCAAACGCATTCTGGGAGTGTCCCACTATAGAAAACATTGACCTCTCCATGAATAGGATCCAGCAGCTTGATGGAGCTACGTTTCGTGGACTGTCCAAGCTAACGACATGTGAGCTCTACGCAAATCCATTCAGTTGTTCCTGTGAGCTGTTGGGATTCTTGCGTTGGCTTGTTGCTTTCCCAAATAGGACGAGTGAGCGGATGTCGTGTGACACACCGGCTGGTTTCTCAGGATACAGTCTCTTAAGTCAGAATCCCAGAATGCCAAGATTCCGCAATGCTCTTCACGCACTTTCCTCGGTTTGCTCCGATGACAATGTGACACCTTATCTTCACGGCTCTCCGAACGGGAACACTCCGACCATGTTGCCCGATTTGAGCCCTTGTGGACTGGAGGATTGCTCTTCTGGGGCATTTCCAGATGAAACCGTAAGCATCAGTCCCACATTCTTGGATCCTGATGCTCGTCCTATCATGAAACTAAAAGAAGTGACCCACACAAGCGCAATATTAGCGATCCAGATTCCAAATCCATTTCGCAAAATGTATATCCTTGTCCTGTATAATAACAGCTTCTTTACTGACATACAAAACCTTAAGAGGAAGAGAGAAGAGATTGAGTTGCAGAACCTCAAATCCCACACCAACTACACGTACTGCGTGGCTTCAATTCGTAACTCCTTACGATTCAACCACACATGCCTGACCATCTCTACTGGGCCAAGAACTCTGCAAGAACGTGTAACCACCAACTCCACAACCACTAACTTCGTCATGACCATTCTGGGTTCTCTCTTTGGAATGCTCATTGTAGTAGGCGTAGTGGTTCATTACATGCGAAAACGCAAAGACGACGAGTCTAAAAGCAAGAAACTTGAAAAAATGAAAAGAACTTTAATTGAGATGAAATATGGGACAGAGTTGGAACAAGGGACCATTTCACAGCTGTCACAGAAACAAGTTTTACCCTCCAGTGAAACTTTACAAAGAATACCATTCTTGCCCACTGCCAGCACAGATCAATACAACATGCAGGCGGTGTCTGGGACACCAAAGACCGCAAAAGGGAATTACATGGAAGTACGGACAGAGCTATCTGACCACAATAACAGGGATTGCAGCATTGTTCCATCTGAAACCAGTCAAGGGTCTGTTGCGGAGATTTCCACCATTGCAAAAGAAGTAGACAAAGTCAATCAGATCATCAACAACTGCATTGACGCACTCAAATCCGACTCAACCTCCTTCCAGACGGCAAAATCTGGGGCCGTGTCCACAGCAGAGCCACAGTTGGTCCTTCTTTCTGAACATCAAGCAGGGAAGTCTGGCTTTCTGTCTCCAGTATACAAACGGGGATACCACCATCCACTACAAAGGCATCACAGTATGGATGCTCCGACCAAGCGTGCAAGCACATCCTCAAGCGGTTCCTTGCGCAGTCCTCGTTCTTACCGTTCTGAAGGAGCAAACAGATCAGAATCGAAACATCCTGAGATGGCATCTCCACTAGATGAGTCTGGAATCATGACTGTGACCCCAGCTGCCGCCATCCTCAGGGCAGAAGCGGAGCGGATTCGACAGCACAGCGAGCACAGGCACTCGTACCCCGGCCCTCACCATTTGGAGGACACAATAGAGGTGTCAGGAAGTAGGAAGTCCTCCATTCTTGAGCCATTAACTCGCTCAAGACCACGGGAGCTATCCTATTCACAGCTCTCACCTCAATATCATAATCTCAGTGGCTACTCCAGCCCAGAGTACAGTTGCAAGCCTTCTCTAAGTTTATGGGAACGTTTTAAACTCCACCGCAAACGCCATAGAGATGAGGAAGAGTATATCGCGGCAGGCCATGCGTTGAGGAGAAAAGTGCAATTTGCCAAAGACGAAGACCTACATGACATTCTGGACTACTGGAAAGGAGTGTCTGCTCAGCAGAAGTCATGATTTGCTGGATGATTTTTATAGCTTAGCAAATTCATGAAGACTAAAACAAATCTCTGGACCAAACCGGGCTGGCAATTGCGCTTAAATAATGATTAAGTTGAGCTTTCACTTTTAAAAAAAACATAGCTTAGAAGTCCTGGTGAGTTCATTAGCTATTTTTAGCGATTCTGTCTGAGAATGAAAACAAAAATACAAGTTACAGTAGATCTTGCAGTGAGTGTGTGTGCCAAGTGGTAAGAATAGAGACTTTAACACTATTAACCTCAAGCATTTGTTTTTAATATATTGGGAAAAACAATAAAACTACTATATTGCCATCCTTTTCATCACGACCATCTTTGAGTCATACTATTACAGTTAAGATTTATTCTTCTTGTTCCAGTTAACCTTTGGTTATCGCATGGCCGTGTCCTGTGACTTGTGTTTTCAGAGAAAAGAACGCAAAACTCAAAACATCTGCTGAACACTGTTCTTTCCCACCTTTTTTTTAAATACAGACTTTGGGAAATATTGGTTTTCCTGCTTAAGTGACTGTTCCAAGGATGATTGTAGAATTTGCTACAGAAGCACACCTATGGATTTTTAAGGGACTTTCGAGAAACTCAAGCTTATCAATCGTTTTTGTTGTCAATTTTACATTTTCATATATAAAATGATCGCCCTTAAGTCCCCACAACGAGTGATTATATACAGACAAGAGTGGAGGCAGAAGTCGTGATTTTTTTTTCTTCTGACTCCCAAAAGTCACGCATGGTAGAGAATTAATGCGCTGTGCTCAGACTATTTTTATTCAACGCTCATCCTAAACCTAACCACTGGTTTCATCTACCAGACTTTTAGAATCATCCACATTGAAGATTTTGGAACTACTTGACTACAAACCACTGTGAACCCAGATCCTGCTTAACAAGATTTATGTTTCTAACTTTAAAATGGAAAACAAAGGTCTGGACTAAAGTAATAGGATAATCTTTCTCACCATCAACAATGCTGATAGACAACTTAGAGTTTATAGGCCAATTCCATTGTACTCAAAGGAATCAAAGGACAAACTGTCTGACCTGTACTGTGAAACCAGTTATTTAATGCCATACTTGAAATTGTTTTGCTCAATTTAAAAAAAAAAAAAACAGAAAGAAAAAACAAGACATTCAAATAATGAGTTAGATCACACAAAGTTTTGAGCTCAAGTCTACTATCAAAAACCACAGGCAAACAGAATCAATGGTTAATTTTGTGTGATTTGATACCTTAAAACTATTTCGTTTACTGAAGTGAATTTCTTTTAATAAAAAAAAGTGACATTTTTGCACAGAACCAGGTTTATGGCAAAAAAATGAACAATTTCGAAATGCTTCATTTGAATTCTCACCAGTCAATCAGGGTAGAGCGCTTAACAGTCCAGCCCCACTACTGTGCCCAAGCACCAAACAAAATTGTATGCTTCTTAAGACAAATATGTCATGCAAAAATTGTTTATTGATGATTTTTTTTAAACAATTATTATTAAAAAATGACGCATTCTTAAAATGCCACAATTTACAGACTTAATTTCTGTAAAACTCAAAGTATTTCTTTTACTTAACAGTTATAGAAAAGTATTGTTCATTTTTATGGCCAAAAATCTGAATTTATACACTTTCACATGTGTTCTAATTTGTCTATATCTCTACCGTAACAAAACTTTTTTTTTACCATCTTATCTTCTGTGAAAGGTTGTTTCACTTGAATAATTCTTGGGTCAAAACACCTTTTCAAGGGCGGCACAATTGCATGATAACAGGGAAACCATAACTGTTTAATCAAATTGTTTAAAGGTATAAAACAATTATTTTTAGAAGTTGCCTATTTTTCTGTGTAAAAGAAAAAAATATTTTCATTTCAACTTTAACGTCTAAACAAATGCCCATTGCATAGTTTGTATTTATTTATTAAATGTTTCTGTTTTGTCATTTATTTAACTGTAAAATGTAGCACTCTTGATTTTCCAGACAATGAAAGTTGAAAATGACTTTGTGAATGTAAAGAACGCTGACAACACCTACATGTACTGGTTTCTTGTAAAGGGAAAGAGAAAAGAGCTCAAAGGGCTTTCATGTCTGGTGGAAAATGTCAAAGAGCACAATAAAACGGTTTTTATTTCTTTCGGAATAAATGCCCTTTTCTTACATACGTATTGTGCCCTGAGCAGAATTCCACTGTGAAGTTCTTTAAAGCTGTGAAGCCTCGGTTTGTGACTTTCTGAGAAAACTCTGGATTTTTTGAGGTGGCCTGAAATTGCATATGAAAGGGATCTAATGAAAGAGCAAATAAAGGAAAAGCAAATCCAGCCTAAAGAGAGAAAAAAAAGAAAGAAAACTTCCACCCATTAAAACATCCACCAATAAAAAGACTCAAAATCATGTGTGGTGTTTGCATGTTCTCGTGAGTTTCCTCTGCGTCTCAGTTTCTGTTCCACTTTAATTTTAATATAGAATGTAATTTTTTACCACTTTACTCCATTCAGGGTCATGGGGAGCTGGGGTCTATCTCAGCAACTCTGGACCAGAGGCAGGATTTGTTTAGTCTAAATTGTTCATAGGTGTGAACGAGAGTGTGTTTGCGTCCCCCGTGATTGGTCAGCGCCAATTTATGTGGCCAAGAGACCGAGACTGGCTCCAGCTCCTTGTGACCCAGAGATAAAACAAGCTGTTAAAGAGGTGAAAAATTGAGAAGCATTAGCTCAGATATGTATTATCCTTTTTTAACTCATATAGTATACTTTGTTAGTATGTTTGTGTGTGTGTGTGTTGGAGGGGGGGGGTAGTAGGGTAGAAACATGTTTTGTTTTTCAAATAATTCTTTTTTAGGCATTTCTATGTCTTAAGGATAACATTTTATATTTCACTTATACATAGCATATTTTAAATGTCTAGTTTGAATGTTTCACAGAAATCACTCTCTAATTGACCAGCTCCTGCATGAAACTTCCACTTTTCATGATAACCTTTGCTTCAGTTATGGTTTGTGCATTCGAAGAAACAAATTATTTATACAAAAAAGTTATTTTTATAGTGCATTATTACAAATATTTTTAAATATGTTAATGTTTAACATCTCTAGCAATAACATTAATCAATGTTTTTTAAATTGCTGTTTAACCAAATTAGCTTTTTTGTCAATTAATTTAATGCAATGTTCTTAATAAATTAGATTTTTCTCAGATTAAACGTTGGAGATTTTTAGACTTCTTTACGTTTTAACCATTTAACCATATAATTATTTTTATTTTAAGCAATACATGTTTGATAAATCAAAAAATTTGATTCTTTTTTGATCTAATCAAAATCTTATTGGTCTTTGGATGCACTCTCTTAATTTTTCAATATTCATTTAAAATCAGCAAAACACTGTAGTTTGAAACAATAAACATAAATCTATAAGTCCACATTAGCTGAACGCCGTGGTTATAAAGATTTGGTTGAACAATATGTTATAAAAAAGCTTGACCTTTTGCCGCTCATTACAGAAGACAGTTGGAGTTCCCATCATGGGGTTCACTGAGATTCACTGATAATCATATCCTAATTACACTCATTTAACGTCTGGAAAATCAGAATCCAAAGGGACTTGATTCAATTACACAGTAAGGATTTTCAAAATATACAATTCCATATACTTTATGTGGTTTGTCTTGGCTTGAGCAAGACCAAATCATGATTCAAGAAAGATTTGCAACAAAACATTTACAATATAATTTTTTGTAGTAATTACATTGTCTCATTTAGGGACTTAATTTCCGACAATGCCCAAACGAATTGAGTGTTTCATTAATTGCATCTGTTCACTACAAGTTCCTGTTTTTAGACTTGTGTTTTCTATCTTTCTTTTAGGAACGGTATTAAATGTATATTTACCGTATATCTTCCAATAGTAGCCAGCAGCGTTTATTCACAAAAATTATTTGAACGGCCGGCGTTTAAAATAGACCTGCGGTTAACCATGTACACCACGCACAAGGAGGGAAAAAAATAAAGTCATCGGCTGCTGTTGACAGCGCTCTGTTGTCTTAGCACAGTACTAAGGTAAAATGTGCTAAAAAAAATTGTTTTGTATAAAAAGTGTATTACAAGCAATAGGCATAACCACACCCTGGAGAAGATTGTGAAACAAAACCCATTCAAAAACACTACACAAACAAATGAAGACGTCACTTTCCTTGTGTCAAGCCACACTTAAGCAAAAGACAGAAGGACCAAAAGGACTGATCGTCTGCTAAGTGGTCTAAAGTGATAAAGTTCTCTGATGAGTTCTCTGTAGTACATTTCTGAGTGCAGTCAGTGTAACATTTGCATAGTCAGTTATCGTTTGTGGTGTCATGTAAGTTGCTGGTGGTCCACCTCTGGTCAACAATATTCCAGGTAGTTTTAGAGCACATCATGCTTCCTGCTGCTGACCAACTTAATAGAGAGGCAGAATTCATTTTCCCGTTGGTCTCCCTAGTTATATATCTTAAAAAAAAAAAAAGCTGTGTTCCATTAATTTTGCTTTGTTGAAACGCACTTTTGAAATAGTTTTAAAACAATGACTACGTATTTTGTAGGGGGGCTAAAAATTTGGTCCTCAACTGTGCAAAATTGGACACTTGTTGACGGAGTAGCACACGATCGTGGAGTCTGGAGAATGTCATTATTGTCCAAATCGAGTTGTTTTTTGTCCAAATTGTGGTTCCATGTGTCTTATTTGGTTGAGGATGACGACATTCTACATAATCGGCGATTATGTATATACGTAGTTATGTGAATTATATGCTATTGATACCTTTATATTGATATTTAATATTTATACCTTTCTCGTCCTCCAATAAAATATAAATATAGTGTTTATATACATACACATATACATATTTATACAGTACACACACACACACACACACACACAAATATTTATACACACACACACACACACACACACACACACACACACACATATATATATACACACACACACACACACACACACATAAATACGGTATGTGATGACTTTAACGTTTGTTTAAAGCAATACATTTAAACTGCAGGAGTACGAAAAAAAACTTTGAACTGCTGTCATGTTAGTGAGTTATTCAATAGAACAGAAAATCTATTAAGACATATAAATTGATTTCCAACAGTTTCAGCATTGACTCCTGTAAATAAACACAGAGAAGGGATATATCACGTCATGTAAAACAGCTTTGACATGCCACTTAATGGGCCATACAGCAAATATACGGAGCTGATGCGTGACCAATTCAGTACATAAAGAGATGGTCTGATTACCACATCACTTTTCATCTCTGGTGAAGCCAGGGAGGAATATAAGATCGGTCACGGTTCTAATGCATCTCAAGGTTAGCAAGAGAAAGTGAGCGGGAAAAAAAGCGCATTGCAATCTAGTTAGGCAACACAGAACGGATAGAAATTTCAATTGATGTGTTTTGATGTCAGTGTTTGATGACAAACATGTGTATCAATATTATAAATAATGGATAATAATAATTTTAACAATGGCAATATTAAAACTACACATCTTACGTAAACAACTCTGAAGTGATGAATCATGGGTAAAATCAGAGCATGGGCCGGTCACACAAATGCTGAAAAAAGACTCGATTACTCGTTGAAAAAAAAAA
>CM051501.1:20306352-20358007 GCA_028031935.1 Paedocypris micromegethes | reverse complement strand
AAAAAAAAAAGAACACAAAAACTAACAAAAACAACAAAAAAAAACTTAAGAAGTTACGATTCAAAGTTGATGTTCTAGCAATCTCAAATAAAAAAAAAGTTAAGATCACAAATTAACTTTATTAATTTAAAAGTTGAGGTTAAAATATTCACAAACATGATTCAAAAAGTATAGAAGTGCATTCCAGTTTAGACTTATATAAAAGCACTTTTTGCCTCAGTTATGTGCCTAAATTGTTACGTCAACTACTGCCTCTCCTCACACAATAATTGCTTTGGCAAGGCAACAGAAATTTCCAGCCTTGCATATCGGTCTATTTATGTTTTTGCTACATGCTTAATAGAGCATTAAAAGCTGCATGACTGAATAGCTGCAGCACCTTCTCCATCTGTGAGGGACCACATCATAAACACAAAGTATGAAAGAGGAAAGTGAGTGAGTCTGTCATTACAGCCACATTTAACAATTCAGGGAAGTGAACATACACGAACCAGGAGCAGTGGGTAGCTTTAAGCCTACAGTGAGTTGTATAACCCACTGGAACGGGATTGAAACTGCTGGACCACGACTGACCTTGATCTTAATAACCAAGTCTAATGTATTTGAGATCTAAAACAAAACAGTTACAAAGACAAAAATAAAAGTTAGCAAATGTAAAACTTTGAATTTAACTACTAAATTCCACCATTAAACACATTAATTATTACTCATTACAATTATCCATTGATGTGTAAATCACATGTCTTAAAATTGATTAACATTCGACGGCAGATATAAAAAGTTATATGTAAAGCTTTTAAGGGATTTGTCCACTTATTTCAACCGAATGTTTGAAAGAAAATATCTTGACACTCCAAGTTTCTAAAGTTCTGAATGCATCCAAATCATTACATTGCCTGCCGTTCTGTTTCCTCGCCCCATACACAAATTAAAATTGATTAGTACAAAAAGTTGCCTTCTCCCATGATACACCCAAAACAAACAACTTCTGCTGCGGTGACAGGAAGACATGACAGCTGACATATGCTTTATGAATGACGCTCGAGCTGGAAGGAATGGATGCGAGCAGCGGTCTGGAAAAGAATGTCACACGGAATAGCACTCAAACTCTCTTAGGATACGGTTTCTTTTCCGCTAGACAGCCGTGATGGACTGTGATGATGTCTGCTTGTTTAGGCACTCGATCTTCAGTGTGCTCTCAAGTCTCCAGAGATTGAACCGAAGATCCATCCACTCGCCGCGTTTCATGTTTTTCAGAGCACTCTCTCGCACATGAACACACATGTTCAGAAACTAAATCTATGAACATGGTCCACATGCTTCAGCCAACCATAGCGGGTTCGCCGTACGGAATCAATATTAAGCTCAGAATATAATATTGACTTTCTTCATCCAGACAGAATAAAACATGATCATGGGTGGTTCACCTGAGCAGATTGTGGGTTTAAAAATATACTTTCAGTATTCTTCACACCCTTTAAGCAAGCCAAATCCACCAGTTCTCACATCAAAATAAAGTTTGACATGGTTTAAATAAGGTGCGAGTACGTTCGAGCTCAGCTTTACTGCAGCTTGAATCTCGAGCACCTGCTTGGTGAATTATCAAATTTTTTAAATCGCATTTTTAATAAGGTTTTTGGCCGGTATAAAAGATAAAAATAAAAAAAAACAAATTGAAGAAAAAAACCCCCCACAAATTTGCATTCATAATTAAACCATAAATAAAATTGACAAAAAAAACATTTAACTTTACTGACACAATACCTAATCGTTTGTTGGCATAGCATGTTTTTGGTGCACAAAACTACTGTACAGAATTAGCGCAAGTCGATTTCAAAAATCATAATAATAAAGTTTAATAAAAAATGTAAGATAAATTAAAGTATTACCACACAATAGCAGGTTATTACATGAATATTACGGTACATAATACTAACTTTTTGATATCCTTGCAATTGACCAAATTTCCATTCAGCAAACACAAAGCTGAGTGTTTGTTAGCCTCAATAAATGGAAATAAAACAAAATTAAACTCAATGATATCTGACGTTTACACTTTAGAAACTGAGGAGTTTCGAAAGTTCTTGTTTTACTTAGATAAGTAAATGACTTCACCAAACAGATGTACAAAAGTCAAGTTTTATCACCAGTTTGGGCATTCATCTTTATTTGTCAGAAACACAATTTAGTTTTTTTCTACATGAAAAAGTCTCTCTTATACATGTACCTGGCTGCTATCAGAAGTTCTGTGAGATGCATGCAGAAATATTCTTGATTTCATTCTAATTAATAGCTCATCTTCAGGCTTAATCAGTGTACGCAACAAAAGCTGTAATCATCCATTGATTAAATCAAAGGAAATATCAGAACACAGCTCAAAACACGCCAAGAGAACCCTGCTGTTTCCGCCAATGGCAATCAGTGTGGGAAGACAGAAACCAAGGCCATGATCAAAACCAGTCTTTATCGTTCTGACATCTACGGTCTAGGCTAGAAGCACAGCATCAGCAAACGTTAGCACAGGGACATAGTGAGGCCTGTGCATGGATGCTTGACTGTGATAAAGATTAAGAAAAAAAAACAAATGTACAAATTACTAAAACTGGAAGAATAATACTGGTTAAAAAATACTCCCATGATCTCACCCATTTAAGAGTATTTGCTCAATTGGTATTTAATGTGTAAAATACATCTGACCAACCAACAGAAAGCATGAAAAAAAAAATCAGATTGATTTACTGCACCTGTACACCATTATTCTGCACTACCTTGTAAATCAAACCCGCAAAGGAATGAGCCAATCGCAAGACAGACAAACAAAAACCAAGTGAAGAAAAGATGGTCTTTGCATATTAATTTCTAATAATGCCGGCATATAAAAAAGTACATCAACACTGTATTTTGTTCTAGCAGCTATGCATTTAAAAATATTTGAAAATGTTTTGAGCAAGTCTAGGCATAAACTAAGTGTTGACAAGCCATCTTTATTCCTCCATGCTCACACTTAGCAGCAGACCGTCTTAAATTCTGTCTATTCTTTCTAAGGTAAACAAAGCAGGCAGACATGGCTAATGGAGTTCCGAAGTGGACTTCTGACACCCCGTTCCAATATCACCCACGCTGAAGCACATATTTCCATCCTGAATAGATTGAGAGCTCTTACGACCAACGTGCTCTTATGCTAAACCCTGTGACTAACAAAGAATGTTTTGTCAGAGCTTCACAATGACTGCGGTGCTGAGTGTGTGCTGGGAATAGACGGCCCACTAAAATTATAAGTACGCTGCACAGAACTGAGCCTCGCGGATCCACTCGGTTTACTTTTCCATCCCAGTGAAAAGAGGTGGACAGTGCGGCTTAATTATCGCAAAAGAGGATATTTGCGGCCCACATTTGAGAGGAAATTATAAAGCCAGAGGAAAACAGAGGGTAAAATAATCTAATTTTACATGAAAGGGAAAGCCGTGCATGATATGAAGCAAACGTATCCACCATCAAAGAGGAAGCATTAATTGTAGCAAAGATGAGAGGACATGTGTAAAGAGAATCTTGCTTTGATGACACGGTACATGTTTTTGCTGTGCATATAAAAAATGCAACAACATTAAACGTATTTACAATTTCAGAGAGGTTGCTGGGCAAAACTTGGTTGCTAGGACACTGTAAAGTAGTTGCTAAGGTGTCCAAATGATTGTGTTTATACACAAATTCTGCTTTACGCTGTAAAGAAAATTTTCTTGCCATATATATTTATATATTGTTTTCTCCCCAGATATTCACATTTCCCTTCCAATTGATCACATGCAGTATAAAAAATATTTGACTTGTCAAACTTTTAGCCGTGAGCTTTACACTTTTGTGCAAACAATTTGTGGCAGGCTTACTTTTAAAAGCCCCATGTGAAATATATAAAATGTTTTGTCGTCATTGGAAAAAAAAATTTTTTTTTTCATTTTAATTCATTGAATAATCCATAAAAAAAGAAAATGCAAATTGTAAATCCAACTCAAAACCAGCTACTAAACTCCCCGGTGGTAGTGTGAGTAATGACAGAATGAAGCAGAACGAGAACAGAAAAGAATTACACAGATGAATTTGCAACAAAAAAAAAAGAGGTTAATAATAATAATAATAATAATGTGATTTTTAATAATAATACATTTTAACAAAATAATAATTTAGTGGTTACGTGACTAGTGCAAACCAGTGAATCTGCAAAATTGCACCAGCTGTAAATTGGATTATATATAGTAAGATACAGATAAAAGATGAACAATCAACTTTTGGGATTACACTTTTTCCACATTTGTTATGTTAAGTGGATTGTAACTGATTGATAAACCAAAGCATCTCATGAAAAAAATGTTGAACAAAGAAGGGGATGTGGGATGGAAGGATGGATGCTTTACTAATCCCAGTGGGAAATTTAGGTGTTGTAGATCACTGTTTGTTTACCTCAGATGCAAGGGGCAAGACAAACCTAATGTGAATTTTTGCTTTGCTTTTACAGTGTGCAAAATTCTCTGGTAGAGACCTCTCTGCACAACGTACAGTACTGCAGATACTAAACTTACAACTGTATCTTATAAGCGGACTGCTGATGAAAATACCTTCAATATATGTACCTCCAACAAATACCTTCATACCTCGCATTTTGCTTGGACAACCAATTAAGCTAGTGTGAAAATTGTGACAGTACAAAAGATTAAGCTCTTTATTTGCCCCAATAAATCCACTTTGTGTCTACAAATGTGTTTTTAAAAAGGCTGAATATGTGCACTTACAATAGAGGGTTGCGTCTCCTAAGTGGTCCAACCCCTAATTACAGGAGAATATAAAAAAAAATACACAAATGATTTTACTATAATGCCTAGTGATAAAACATATAGAATACAATACATGGAACTAAGATTAGATCAAACAACAAAGCAGTATGAGGGTGACATTTCTTATTTTCATTATCTAATGTTTACTAGTTTATTTCTTTTAATTGTGACCATTGATTATTTTTCTCAGCCGGGATCCCTGTTGTGATGAGCTCAGCAGGGAAAGAGACAGATTGGTTTAGCGTCGGTGAAACTTCTGATTACCACCGGAGCTGAAAAACCTAGCTGAGGGCAGTAATCACCACGACAACTTTGCAAGGCAGTAACAGCATCAGAGTTAAAAGACAATTTAAAAAAATTGCAACTGAAAAACACTGCCAGGCAATGACGCAGATATATCTATTTGTGGTATCTGTGACGAAGATAAGCGGTAAAAAGCTTAAATTATCAAACAATTATTGAAGGCGACAGTTAAAGCATTAAGGACATTTTTAATTTTAGAGAAAAATACATTTAATGAAAACATTTAAAATAAAAACTATATAGTGATTAAAACATTAAAAATGTAGTACATTTGTAGCAAACCATGCTGACAGTTTATTTACAAAAAGACAAGCTCGTTTTCATCCTTCCCAGAATCACTTATTACATTCCCACTTCATAAGTCTATAGTAATGCAACATCCAAAGCGTTTTTGGTGACTGTATGATCAATATAAATGTGTTTAACGTAGTCATCTGAGCTCAAAATTAATGCCTCGGGATCACTTACGCATATTAACCTATACGTCAGACTATGTCAACCTTCTAAAAAATTAGGGAATGTATAGAAACAATTTGACAACAAAATTTAAAAAAACATCTATTTCTGTTGTTTTATGAAGAATATTTTTTGACAAGACAATTTCTTGAAAATTGTTTTAGACAATCCATAAATAAGAGCTCATTTAAAGAGGAGATAATAATAATAATAATAATCATAATAATCATAATAATAATAATCATAATAATAAATAACATCTATGATATGGAATAGGCGTGCAATAAAAGGAATTTAAAAAATAATAAAGTTTTTTAAAGAATTCTATAAATCTGTTAAAATATTTATTTGTTTGTTAAAACCACATGTGTGCTTACTTTCCCTATTTAAACTTGTAATGTTGTTTATTTGAGGAAATTATCAAATTTTATTGAAGCGATTGTGTTGGAAGTGTGTGTGTGTGTGTGTGTGTGTGTGTGTGGTGTGTGTGTGTGTGTGTGTGTGTAAATCAAGCCTAACAAATATTGACAGTGAATTATCTTCAGCAGAAGGGTCGCAGATGGCTTCAACAGGCCCAATTTCACAGGCTAAAATAACACACAAGCTCACACACTATATATGCTTCTTATTCGCTCTAAAAAGATCTGAATTGTTTGTCAAATGCAAAACCAAAGTAGAAACAAACCAAACAACAAAAACAATGAGGTGCATTTGTTTATAGTAAATATACTGTATATAGTACTGTGTGTGCGTGTGCACACACACACACACACACACACACACACACACACACACACACACACACACACGAACAATTTTAGATAGAAAGATGAAAAAAAATAAAAATGCAAAATGTTTTGGAATGTATCATTTGAACTGAACATCTTACATTTTTATTTAAACTTTTGTTTGGTAAAACAATAGGAATAGTTTTGACATTAACATGAAAGCCAATTATGAAAGAAAGAAGAAATGGTTCCATCTCAAAACTTTTATTCTCAAAGCACTTTGCTGAAGTCAACAGCAACAGATATGGGTTCAGATTCCCTTGATGTAATAATTCCAAGTCCCTCTTGTAGCTACTCATTTCCTAAAGAGGTGATGAGCAATTAGTTTCATCGAGCCAAATTGAAAAGTCAGCATGTTGCCTTCAGGCCCTCAAAGAACTTAGCATCTGTAGGAGAAAGGTGACACTCATTCACTCAAAGTTCCAGTTTCCATCTACAGTTTAGAACAGGAACCAGCATTAGAAATATTGTCAGATAGGCAGAATGTGATCCAATTTCCTTTCCTCCAAATCTTCTTGCCGTATTTAATCTCTTGAAATAAATCAAGGAATCAAGTATTCATCAGGATTCCTCAAAGTTGGCACTTCATGAGCATTTCAGTCAGTTTGCTCTTTCATGACAACTCAAACTATTGTTCTTTTCTTGGGCTTTTCAGGAAAAAAAATTCAATCCTCTCATCTATTCTCACTCGATTTTGCATGTAATAACATTTGGAAAAGCTGTTATCACATGGGGGGGGGAAGAGATTGCAGTAGACAGCATTTCCCTCATGGGTACTACAGATCACTCACACTCGCACACACACTATATATACACATGATAGAGAGATGGATAGACAGACATTGAAATCTCTCTCTCTCTCCCTCTCCTTTTTGCTCTCTCACTAAGTCATGAATGTAAATTATTCTGAAAAATGCTAGGTATTTTTGCTATGGAATGTTCTCTGCACTTCTATTTCTCTAGCCAGGACAGAGAGTCTGATAGATGGGCCTTTTATTCATACTCGAGGGGAAAATCAGCACACTGAGAAACACTGTGACAAAGAGAAGGACAGCAGATATTGAGCTGAGCGTCACATAAAGCGTGGACGCAAACGCAGAGTCATCACTGACTGTTGAAAAAGGATTATCACACCAATACTAGACAGATATTAGACAAAATTTAACATTTAAACTCAAATACTGCTGGAATACTGCCAAGTCTACCCTGACAAAACACTCTGAAACAGTCGGAATACCCTGAACAAAAACTGCTCAGGAAAAAAACACATTGTGGTGGTAATTTCCAGAGAATTTTTTTTTTACATGGAGTAAACTTTACAATCTAAAACCAATACTTTATAACTTGAAATATTCCAAATGCAAAATTGTATTAGTTTTTGCAATTTTGCGATCGCTGATTTTAAAGCAAAAGTTGGAGCGACTGAATGTCAAATAAAAACGAAGGACAATGGAGAAAATCTGTCCAACAAATACTTTGTAAAGTAGTGGCCGTTTAAGAAACGTTCCTGTTAATTTAGCAAAAATAATCTTGGCTTGTGAACTACACTCCAGCCAAACCAATCTTGTGTTCTCATTCAGTTGAAAAGCTATTTCTATGGTTAGATGGTCTCAAAGCAGCTGTAGAAAACCATAAAATATCAATACTACATTAATGATTAGACATGACAATCACAGCAACAAAACAAGACACAAAAAAAAGAAAGTCAGAGGGGGGGTCTAGAGGGGATCAATCTAGAGGGGGTCAATAACTGAATGATTGAAGGGTGGTGAGATTGAGACCAGCAGTACAAAATCTAACATCCTTTCAGGCAGTTGTGGCCTAGTGGTAAGCAATTTGAATGACGAGAAGGTGTCAGGTTTGAATTCCAAACCATCAGACAACACCACTTAAGCCAATCTGATCCTGGCTTCTTTATTGCGGTACTTTTGTCACTAGATGCTCTTTTAGCTGATATTGAGGAAAGTAAAAAGTACAGTCGACTGGTTAATCGGGACAAGTCAATTTTCTCCCAATAAAGCAGAATACCATATTATGAACAACAACAGCAACAACAACTAACTTATTACTAAGAAACTTAATTGACAATACACTGTAATTAAACGTGGTTGTTCTTGGCTCGTCAACTATTTCTGACATGATTCTCTGAAGGAAGCCTGGATCGATTTACACTGTATTTCATCATCGTAGACCTGATCTCATTTTTATAGAGGTTGACAGATGAAGAATTAAAAACCACTTTCATCTCAAACAGTGAACATTGTTTGCACTGAACAAATCCTTCAGATGTGTGCCGACTCATCTCCAGTTTGCAATAAAATGTGAAAAGATTTTAAATGGCTTAAACAAAGTCCAAGAAGAATAGGACATTTTAACAAGCCACCTTTAGTTGAATAGGGGGAAAAAAGCATCTCTCATTATATTTTCCCTTTCTCAGATAGAAATGGAGAAGGATTTCAAACAAGTTCTTTGATTCTTAAGGAATCAAATATTTCCATGACTGAAGAACTGCTTTACAGCACTCCATTAAAAATGAGAGGAATGGAGAAAAAAATGAGACTGCGCTCATTTATCTTCAAGTACTTGTGATTTTTCAACACGATTAAATTCTGTGAATAACAATGAACCGCCTGTTCCAAACGGAACTCTTATAACATTAATTTTAATAAAAAATAAACCCATTCTGACATTAGAAGCTCACAAACATGCAAAATTTTAAAATACAATTTTGCACACAAAAAAAATTCTTTCTAGTATAAAAAATGACTTCCGTCAGCATGCATTTAAAAAAAAAAAAAAAAAAAAAAAAAAGAAGAAGAAGTAGCTATGCGAATATCTTAATTGCAAAGTTTGGCAATTATGAAGTACTAGCCAGGAAATCCCTGTGAAAATTGAGCAAAATTGTCTGCAAAATGTAATATAACTAAGCTTCTTACTACCACTCCATGACCAAAGATTTAACAAAAATAGACAGCTCTTGAAATACGCAGACCGTTTCAGTCAAACGTTCTAAAAAAGGATTCATCTTTAGATTATTATTTAGTTGATGAACTGCAGAACCCTGCATGTTAGGCTTTCAATTATTTTTATTTCCGAATCCACCAGAAGAATTTCCTGAAAGAGTTTCAGGAATATTCACAATTGTGCTGTGCTAGACAATTAAAAAAAGGCAACTTGGGCAGTGGTTTAATATAATATAGTGAAATATTATTTTTAGATTTGAAACCCCTACAGTGATCCACAGGGGTCTAGTGCATGTTTAAACATCACACTGTGTCTATTGTGCTACCGGGTGATCGCAGGAAACATGGTGAGGTCTTGAAATCTATCAGTCATTCATTTTCAAAGGAAGTGCAGCTGTCGCAAAAATTCTGGCTTTTGTGTGACATGAGCATAGAGGATATGTGGATCTACTGTATGGCTATGAACTTTAACCAGATCCTGCAGCAGCCAAAGAACAGTTTTTTTGGCCAGCAATGGCAAGCTCGCGACATTAAAATAAAAACACACACTAAAGGAATCCTTTAATTATATGACAAATATCACAAAGAAACGGAGTGTAACAAAAGTTTGGATAATCATTATGTCATTCTATGAAAGTCGAAAATGGATTTAAATAATGAAAAAAATGAAACAGTTTTGTTTGATGATCAAACCCAGCAGATTTCAAATATGCTAAATCAATGGGAGGATTTTTGTCAGAACACAGGAAATGATTCCTCTGGCACAAAAGTAGTCTGTATTATTTAACCGAAATGACATGAGATGCATTGAAACGGTAGAGTAAATTTTCAAACTCGCACAGCAATAATAACAGTCTAATGCAGACGCACTGAAGCCTTACCCCGGCTGTAATTAAACAGCCTGAGGAGACTACAGATCAAATAACAAAAACCTAAATCCAATTATCGCACAATGTGTGTGTGTGTGTGTGTGTGTTCGCGCTAACCCAGAAAAAAATAGCAACAATTACAAACGATAAATTACATTTGCAAATACACAAATGATATTAAACTACACACTTTGACTGCCGAAAATACAGAAAAACGATTTTACCCAACTAAGTCAAAATAAGATAATTTCCCTAAAAGAATTATTTGAACTTGTTTGAACAATATCATTTGGGAGGGAAAAAAAACTGCAATTAATGTAACAATAGATTTAACGAACAAAAGATTTAAACTCAAAATAATTCTTAGACAATGCTATTAAAAAAAGAAACAAAAACATTTCCTACAACATAATTTGCGTAACTAATATAATGTAGTAAAATAAATATAAATACCTAAAAATATAATATCAATTTCAATTATAAAATTATAATCTATTATAAAAATATATAAATATAAATAATAGTAACAATTTAAAAATGGCTTCAAATGGGTTATGGTTTTATATTGGTTGCACTAGTTACTGAAAAGTGATAATCAATCTTTTATGAATAACAAGTTAATGACAATTATTGCTTAGTTTAGAACATCAATTTTTATTGCCCTTTACAGTCACAAACCATTTGTAAACAAATAATTTTAAAGTAAGTTTTTTTAACAAATATCAGGTTACTCTTAGTCCATCTATACAGTTACAGCGAAAGTTTCTTTTAAAAACCAGATGTTGTGATGAACCAGACATTTAGCGAAATAATTTGTCCATATTTATACATTTGAAATACGTATTGTTATGGTTTTGTGAGAGGTTTTGGAATGTTACAAGCATGATAAACACATACAAACAAATGTATTTAGTCATATTAATTAAAATATTCATTAAACCCATTAAAATTAAATATGAATAATATTGAAATGGTGTAATGACAATTAACAAACAAAGCTTTTAAAAATGATTACTGAAGTTAAAAAGTAAATAAACAAAAATATACATCAGGACTACAGAGTTGACATTTAATAAAATGGATTATTAAAAATTGTCTGTGTGTCCCGCTCTGCGAATGGTTGGCCACCAATCCAGAGTGTGTATCCCGCCTCCGGCCCTAAGACGCTGAGATAGGCGCCAGCTCCCCGCGACCCTGTAAAGGATGAAGCGGTAGAAGATGACTAACATTTGAAGCACTAAGGTTTTGCTTCATTTGCGACTTTTATCAGGATAAAGTCTGAAATGGCTGTCAGATAAAAACAGTTTTTAGTCCGTTTCGAATTCTCCCGTTCTTTTGCCAGAAGGCAACCGTTCAAACAGCAAATGCTCTGGCTGTGATGAATCCGGCAGAATGTTGTTTGCTTTCTGTATGCAGCGGGAAGCGTATAGTTCTTCCAGAGATGTAAGAGGGTGGCAGATGATCTTCTGGGCTGTTATGGCCACTCTCTAAAGAATTTTTTTTGTCCGCAGCTGTGCAGCTGGCAAACCAAGAGAGACGCTGCATGTTAAAATACTCTCTACGGGGATAGAAGGACACTAGCGGTTTCTCTAAGGTTGTTTTCCTTCAAAGTCCAAGAATGTTTCTGAGCCTTTTTCATCATAGCAATGGCGTTAGCTTCCCAGGAGGGGTCTACCCTCTCTGTTGATCTCTGCCTTACTGAGGGTTGGTTTCGTTCATCTGCTGGTCCACCAGTTCCTTGGTTTGGTGGTGTTTGGGAATTGATTGTGGCATCCAACCAATCACAGAGCCACTACAGCACAATCCAATAAGCTCTCATTCCTCGAGTAGATGCCCACCACAGTGGAGCGGGATAACCAGGCAGAGTGGGATTTGAACCAATTTTCTACCACTGGACCACAACTAGCCCAGTGCTCTTTGAAGTCTATGAAGTCTACAAAGACATTCTTTGAAGATTTGGATGACAGCTCGGTTCTACGTTCTTATCAAGTTGTGGTGTAAAGAAAATAAAATTTCAGAAGAGGACCAAAAAAAGAATCACTAATTTGTGAAAACCAAAAGTACTGAGGTCACTATCAGCTAGTTCTGTTTCGGTTCAGCTCAGGTTCACTTTAAAAACTATACGTGCAAACACCAAAAACTTTGTTCTGTATGCAAACTGGTAAATGTCCAATTTAGATGAGAGGCATTCTGTAAAGTTAAATCTTGAAACTTTATAAAAAAAAAAAAAAAAAAAAAACCCAAACGCTGCATTGTACTGTAAGTAAGGTTGATGTGAATCACAGCACAAGACTGCATAGAGAGAGTAAATACACACGCACACATACTTTACAAAAAAAAAAAATTAATGTGCTATTCATTTTTCTTTGAAAATCGCAATAGTTTTGCACAGTCAAAGCTTCAAAGTCAGACCATTGATGTTAAAGTTTTATCAATTAACAAAACTTCGCGCAAAAGCTTTTGATTTTTCCCATCTTTCATCCCAAACAGATGCCGTGCTTGGACACATGGCAAAACAAAATCCGAATAATCAAAACGGCAAAAGTTCCTTTAAGATTGCATCTGTAGTTTCGGCTGAGTCATGGCAACAGACTGCTTTCTTGTATGTAAAGAAAAATACCTTAAAGAGTAAGCAATCCTCCATCTGCTCGGCATACACGGAAGTGAGGCGGTACTGGTTCTCCACGGTGATGTCAATCTGGTATCCGGTCAAAACATAGCACGCGGTGCGGAACTCGTGGATTTTTTTCTGGAACACTTCCTTTAAACGCTGGTTCTTGAGCTCAGCACTTTCTATCTGTTTGCGCAAATCTGTAAAATGAAAAGAGTAGTTTAATTAATCCAAGTGTATACTTTACATGAATGCACAAAAAGGAGGAAGAGCAGTTTAATGCCGTGGTTTTATAGTATAGAAATTTGGTTATGGACAATAAAACCGCTGCAAGCAAGACATAAAATAAAAAAAAAGGCTTTACACAAAACTACAAAAATCCAGTCATCAATCAACTTACAGTAACGTGTGCAATATATTTTTGGAATTCGGAAAGAATTTGGAAAGAAGAAAAGAAAACACTAACATACACAACTTACTTATTTTCTGGGCAATTATTAGAATGCTAAAAATATTAAGTAAAACCTAGTAACGTTAATAAACGAGCAATGAAATTATAATGTCAGTTTAAAAAAAAAACTAGATCACATTTCCTGCTCGGCATTATTTTCCAATTACAGTCAAGGAACTTTGGTAGTAAAAAACTAGTAGTAGTACAATTTATCCTTGTGTGGTGACAGCATGTGGTTCAGCTGTGCCGAGGAGAAACTACTGCAAAGCAGCTGTGGAATGACTGAATTAAATCTGAATCCTGCCTAATTCTGAATCCTTTATGTGATTGGCAGATAATCGTAATGGAACCTGGGAGAAATCCAACCGCTTTAGACCTTGCACCTGTGTCATGCCCACCACCCCACTACTGCCTGAAGTGTCTGAAAATTTTAGAATGAATAAACATGGAGCAAAAGACTCTTAGTGAATTTCAGTCCCTGCCTGTTGTCAGGTCTATCAGTACTTGGTACACTATCATGTCTGTGCTCAAAAAAATAAACCCTAATCCACAATAAACTCAAACCGATAACAAAAAAACAGATCACAAGCCTCTTCAAATAACAATATTGCTGAATAATAATCCTGCCTGATTATATAAGCCATGAATAAATAAATAAAAAAAAAGAAAAGGAAGTGGCCACACTAGTTCTCTTTTGCAGGCAGGTTCATGCTGAAACCTTGGATTTAGTTGAGAAAACAAAGATTCCTGTGCAATTTATCTTGCTTTTTTATGTGACATAGCTGGTGTGCACTCCAATATTATAAGAAAATTCACATTTGAAAACTGGTATTGATTAAACTTAAAAACGCAATGTCAACATGTCAAACACCTTAAACACATGTCAAGATATTTTACAAATGTAAAGAAAAGTGACCCTCACACCAGTGTACACCAAGTTCTTCTTAAAACATGGAGATGTGAGCCCTACTCCAATATAACCAAAGTAAGTTACCAATAATTTCCTGGGAAGGTGGGATGATGAAGGTGGTGTCGTCCGTGGGCATTAGACCGCCGGCCTCTATTTTTCGGACACGGTCCCTCAAACGCTCACATTCAATCCTGAGCTGGTTTATGTCTTCGATGCGCTCCTGCTTTGCAGTGCTGGTGGGATTCATTTGAAAATGGATTACCTTCGTTTTCACAGGGTCATAGTCCCCCTAAATAGAGAAAATAAAGTTTTAGAATTATAAAACACACACACACACACACGAGTCCGTTGCTCTGATTCTGAACAAACATGTAATTCACACAATTGTAAAGTCAGGCCAGACCTTCTTCTGAAGAGCTTACAGGCTTCAGTCTTGATAAACGTCAATTAAGGTGCACAGATACACTTCTATGTGCCGAATTAACAATAAATACCTCAGGTTTGACTCCCCACACACAAAATAGCAACTAAGTGTCATTCCATTTATTGTGATATAATGTTTATTTATAAACTCTGATTTATAAACATCTGAAAATTGTAAAACAAAATATTATACATGCTTTCCCATTGCATTTAATTGGCAAATTGGCATATACCTGAAATACTGTACTACTGCCTTATTATATTGTGTATATACTGTAAAAAATGAATAAATAAAGCTGCATACTGAAAAGCTAAATCGTGTAAACGTATACTGTAGTGTCCAAGTCCATTTCTTTAGCACAGCCCCTGCCCTCTAATAACACATTTATATAAATTGCCCTCCAAACAAAAGCTTCCTATCTGAAACGAAAGGCTTTATCTTCTGGAACGGTTCTTCATTTGAGTGTAGAACTTCAGGGGTTTAAAAGCCATTACTGAGCCTTCTGCTGTATTAAGGGTCCATCAAAGAATAATGCCCCGATCTGAACATCTCATTAACAAGAAAATTACATCACCCTCAGCTGAAGGAACGAGAGACAAAAACTATGGGGTGACATAAAAAAAAAAAAAAAAAGAAGAAGATGGAAAGGAATCTGAAATTATACTACAATTCAATATTTAAATATTAAACATTGAGACAAAGTCCAGAGATTTATGGCATAAAATAATATATATTACAAATAAATACTCCAAACATTTTACCAATGCAAGCCAAACATTTTATAAACCATTTTGGAAAAGTTTCAGATTACACGCATCAATATGGATTCAGTTGTTCTACAGCTACAGTTGTAGTGAAGAGTGAGTAAAAAACATGTGCAGTAGTAACACACTAAAATGACTGAAAACAGGATGTGAATGGTTTTCAAGAAGTATGTAGAGAATTACACTCCTCTCTTAGAAACTAATAAACCTCAAGTATCAATTCAGACCTGGTAGAACTTCAGCTTCAGACAGCAAATCAGCATGTTTTGTGTGTATAAGACTGAAAAAGTTGACACTATAAACACACTTGACAGTAGTAAAGACCAGTCTGGAGTTTGGAGAAAGTGGTTCTGTGATAAACCAGAGAAAGTTTTGCTGAACGATAAATCTCTGATGATGTGGTACAGTGAAGTTAAGAACTCATCTAGATGGTAAGTAGACGTCATATCAAAGAAATAATAGCGTCACCTGTAGATTATGTCTTTCCAGTCTCATCTCTAGAACGTCATTTTGCTCTTCCAGCCGTTGTCGGTCTGTCTCCAGTTCCTCAATTTTTTGCCTTGAAAAAAATGCATGAATGAAATTAGGTTACACTATCCATCTGGACGGGAACCAGATTAGTTTAGTTTTTTTTTCATCTAAAGACAATAAGTCCGCACATTTTAAGACGTTTTTACGTTTTTAGAACAATTTCAACACTTAACACAATAAGGCATGACATACACTCACAGTCCTTCGCCAACTAAAATGAGCTCAACAAAGCACCTTTTTCATACTTTTACACTGAAGGGACTGTAAATGAAGGATGTTACCTGAGAGAGTTGACTTCCTCCGCTGTTGCAAAGGTGTTTCTCTCAGCGTTTGCGGCTAGCTGTTCTTTCAATGCTTCAAGCTCAACAGACACCTAACAAGGGTAACAAGGGTTTTTATATATACGTATATATATATATATATATATACACGTATATATAAAAACCCTTTGTATGGAGATAAAGAAATAGATAGATAAAAAAGATATATAGAGAGAAATATGGAGAGAGCAGAGATAAATTGAGAGATACATAGAGAGAAACATAAACATAAAAAGATAAATAGGCAGATGGATAGACGAACAGACAGACAAGGATGGATAGACAGACAAATATACTGGTAGATTTATACTGTGTGTGCATGTTAAAGGAACATTTCTGAAATCCAAAAATCCAAAAGAGATTATCATATCAATTTGCAATGTAGCAGCAAATCCATTTCTGTCCAACATCTCGACTCAAGCCTCATTCACTCATGCATCAGAGCACAAATTATAATCAATTATTTATGATCGAAGTGGTAGCCGGCCTAATTGCATCAATGCCAAAAGAAGTTCTAACAATGATGGATGTGACTTACCATTTCAGCTTGTAATTTGAAGGTGCCTGCCTCCTCCTGAGCTTTAGAAAGCTGAATCTATTGGAGTGAAACAGATTATTCTCATAAATATAACTACAGAAAACCATAAAACCTGTAATAAAGTCAGAAGTGTGTTCAAAGTCAAGGAAACAGTTAGGAAACTTGTCGGGGCACAAAACTTGACAAAATGAAGACTTTTTACCATTCTACAAAACTGGAAACTGTTGTCTTCTCCAAGATTGTTATCCAGGTTTTAGGCAGAAATTACAACCTCAATGATCGAGCAGCAGATGAGTGATGTCTCTTTATCCATACTGATAGACATTCACTCCAGATTTGAGTAGCTGCTGCATTAAACCTTGATTCTGTTTATTGGAAATTGCTCTCAAAATACTAAACATTTGTTTTGTATTAGCGGCTCTGCATACATTTCAAATACACAGCAGAACAAACATAATTACTGAAATAAAACCAATGAACTGAAATGTATTAATCTAATTTTAATCCATAATTGTCATTAAATACTGACCACAGAGGTTTGAATATAAATATAACATGTACTTGTTCCAGAATGCTAGACTTAATTCAGCTTGATTTCTTTCTTGGCACACTGGTACAAAATAGAGTTCACAAAGTACACAATCAATATCCATATTAATGTTAAATTAGGACAATTTACAGTCTCTGGGCCATATTCAGCCTATTGATGCTTTAATGAGGTAAAAAAAAAAAAAAAAAAAAGAAGTTACCTCAACTAACCTCAATAGAAAATTAACGGATGTATAGTAAAAGATAGAGACATAATTAAACAAGTTATTCAAAATGTTGAAAAACTATAATTTGTTGCATTGAAAATGTGTATCATATGTGATACAACTGGTCTTTAAATGTATAATATCAATTGCATTAAATGATAATAATTTAAATATTAATTCTATTGTATTTCATGCCTTATACATAAAAGCAAACAACATGTATTATTTTTTTGAAAATTTGCCAATTGAATATAATTTTGCCAAATGTCAAAGAGGCAGAATAAGGACGCAAGCGGTATTCTGTGGGGACAACTATGCAAAATTATTTAGTACGAGAAATAAGAAAGGAAATTCTATTTAACGCTACAAACATCATTTAAGGACGATGTGTCATATGACACAAATTGAAACTCAAACCAAAATTTATATTTAGAAATGCGTTGCTGTTCATCTATTATGTATAGGGTAAAATGCCAGAATGACCAATATAGGGGCTTTATAAGGGTAATCTAAAGCTGTCATTTTAGATTCCAAAAGAATTGTAATTAAAAACAGTTACATACGTAAAACAGATAGATGCTTTCTTAAAGCTGCCTGTAAGCAACAAGTCTGTTGCATTCTTGGAAATGGGTGTTATACCTCCATCTCAGCATTGTGGGCCTGGACCTTCTGCAGCATGTCCTCTGCCTCCTTGACCCGGAGTGTGAGCTGAGGAGAATACTCAGTTGCAGCTAGCTCGCTGTCGTACGAGTCCAATATGGCCCTCATTCCGTCACGTTCCTGTGCAGGAAACACATTTTACAGTTAGAACACAAGTCAGGCAGTGTCAAAAATCCCATGCAAAAGTTTGGCTCGCAGTACTGAACACACACGTCACATAAATGACACTGATCATTCAAATTGCTTAAGAAGTAAAAGAAAAAAAAACGAATCAAATTCTATTATAAAACGCAATTACAACTGGTTATGTTCATTTATTAACTAAACCAATTTACATGGCTTGTTGGACAACCTCATCTATGTACTACAATTTAATTGTCAGGCTTAAGTACAAATGTCATTGTGTTGCTCTGGATTTAAGAGATGTTTAAAAAAGCGTAGAGATAAATTAATGGGGTGAGCAAACTCCCCTCGGAGTCGGAATCATCCGTGTAAATATCTCATTTTCGAGTCGATTAAACTGAAATTAAATCTAGTCCAGTCTCTAAAGTTACAACCCGCTGGATCAATAAAGCATAGTAAAGCTTTGTACGGAGAGTAAAGAACGAATACCAAAAAGGCAAAAAGAGGCAATGGCAAAAAAAAAGAGGCCATGAAAAACAAACTTTGCATATTGGTCTGATTCAAAGATAACATATAATAAAATAGATACATTCATAATATTTATATTATTATTGTTGTTGTTGTTGTTATATTATACAATATTAAATATACAAATAATATAACCGTATAATAATTATAATAATAACAACAATAAACAAAAGATAGCACTTTAATAATAGGGTAATAAAATGCAATATTTTAACACTCTGCACAACACTGAATCACTTATTGTAATAACTGTTAAACAATACTTTACCTCAATAATATATTACACCTCAATATTTACTTTTAATACCGTAAAGACATTTGAATCATTAATGATGTTCATTAAATTGCAATACTCTGTAATTCATTTGAATACAAATTTTAACACCTTGACTGCTCAAACACACACATACTTATAGATAACATGCATATTTATAAATGCTTATTTTAAAAAATATATCTAAACATATAGAAGTTATTTCCCCCCCAAGCGTTCACACGGAGACCATTTTTACAGCCTTCCGTTGAAACAAATTCACTGTCGCCTTTATCTTAAACGCCTCATTCGTCCCTCAGATAGTGAACTCTCATTTAGGACTCTATTATTTTGGCACTAGCCTGAGAGTTTTTGCAACAGGGAGGGAATCAGGCTAGCGAGTGAGCGAGGAAGCAAACCTGTGTCGCATTGCAGTTTTAGTCCTATATACAGTGGATCGCTCTTATTGGAACGCCAAAGGCATTACTAGATTTAATGATCACATCAATACATTGTAATAAAGGTGAATGTTTTATGATCATACTACATCAAATTTTGTTTATTTTAACTATCCCTGATCACAAGACTTTATGAATGTACTGCTAATATATGCAAATGTGTACAGTAAAAAAGTGGTTGCTTATTGTAAAATAAAAAAATAAATAAAAAACACACGTACAAACGTGTTGCATTGTGTGTGTGTGTGTGTGTGTGTATGTGTATATGTGTATATATATATATATATATATATATATATATATAGTGCTGTCAAACAATACATTTTTTTAACTAGTTAATCGCACTTCCCTGACCAAATTAATCACGATTAATCACAATTAAATGACTGAAGCTTGTAATACTGGATATTAAGGTGTAATATGCAAATTAATGTAAACTCAACACTAAATAAACATTTGTTTAAATACTGTAAAATAATTTAGTATAATTTTTGCTCAATTTGCAATGTATTGTCTTTGTTTTCTAACCCTTTTTAACGAGTCGCACATTTTTCAACTAAAGCAAATTGACCAGGGTAAATTGTGTTTTACGCAGAAAAAAAAGTCAATTTTGGACTTAAATAAGTGTTATCCATCATTTGAAAGTTTGAAGTACATATTTTCTTAGGTTACACAACAGTACGTTGTGTTTTGGTAAAAATAAACAAATAAATAATTTAAATAATAAATAATAAAACTAAAACGTGAAGCATGTTTTGCCTTCTTTGTGTCGGCTGAAAACTGTAACTTATCACTCTTATACTTATCACTCTTACATGAAACATATGTCTACATAAAGCATAGAATGTCCTTATTTAAAAATAAGAAATCACTGTGAGCTGGGATCTTAATGAGCGCACCTGGAGACAGCTCAGCTTTCTTGGTTCTATTCATTGCATTGTTGCCAAAAAAAAAATGCAACTGCGATTAATGACATTAAAAATAATTGACGCAATTAAGCTCTTAATATTAATCACATGCGTTAACTAGTTTAACTTTTACAGCACTAATATTATATATATATATATATATATATATATATATATATATATATATATATATAACACGTCCGGTTTATACTAAAAACCTAGAACTATTAAAAATGTATCGTCATATTGACACGTTTTGAGCATCAACAGAAGTGTTCCAAAAAAATTAAGCTCTGAGACTTTTTACTTTTTTTTTGCAGTTTAATCAAAAAAAAAAAATGAATACGATTTATAGTATGCGTTCTATAAATAACATAGCCTATTAAGGTAAAAGTTTGCCCGGTGTGACAGTAAAATTATTATTCATGAATAAAAGGGACACAGCTTTGTCAACACTTACTAAAGTGAAGGATTTTATTTCCTACACAATAGTCGTGTGCACAGTTGTGTGACAAACAGTGTGAAAAAAAGCACAGACTTTCCGGAAGAATTTACACCAGGGTGCAACTTAAAGTATAATGTGCATTTCAGGAAACGCAGCACAAATCTTAATCTTTTTTTAAAAAAAGTCAGATGTTTTGAATTTTCCTGAAATCCACAGGTTTACACAGCATGAGTTTCCAAGAACAAAGCCATTTTATGATTCTAAATTTATGATCGTATACTGCACCTTGGTGAGAAGAAGAACTTTCTTCTGCATGCGACGGACCAGCAAATCCTGGTTCTCTCGCTTCTTCTGTTCTTCTTGGGCTTTGACGCGCAGTTGAGTGATTTCAGGCAGCATCTCTGCACGGGCTCTTTCAACTGTGCGAACACTGAATGATAGAAACGCAAGAACACAAATCGAATGCCTTGTCTAGAGTTGAAAGCGGCTATGAGAAAAGCACAAAGATCTGCAGGTTTTGGGCAAAAGGTCAATGATTTATCATAAATGTGCTTTTTAAAAGTAGGAAAAAAGCATGTGAACCAAGCAACAAACATAGTTGTGGACTTTTCATGTTAGTTTATTATTCTCATGCTGGAAAATATATGTTTTGTCAAGCACTTGTAGGTTTTTTGGATCTTTGTCTTTTCGAAAAAGTATGTTGAAAATTAGATTCCTGTGTATTACAACTTTGGAAGCATCCATGAATTGCATCACACCATGTCTAATAAGTCTAATATTGAACTTAACTTTCTTAAAAACCTTAATTTTTACACCTACACCTTATTTACACAGAAATAATATTTCAAAGCACTTGGCCACTGATCTTCCTCATACATTATGATATATCATCTTTCAATCATTGGTACATCCTCCCAATAATTTAGCTGTGATAATTCTTTTATTCATGTTTTTTTTTTATTGAGGGGAATAGAATAGAAACAAAAAAAAATTTATTCACTCAATTCACTCACTCACCAAAGTATACTGTTTGTGACAAATAGGGCAGAAATTCTTTATTTAATAACTAATGATGACGTCAAACCCAAGCAGCCAAATTCGTGGACAGGTGAGAGAGCACACACCGTCTCTTTTACAGTAGTAACAGTTGTTTTAATTATTAATAACAAGTAATTGTTTTTCTTTATGCCTTGTCAAAGCAGTCTTCAAAAAAGTTTCATCTAGTCAAAAATGTGGAAAGATATACTGTAAACTTTACATTACACAATAATTATAAGATTTAAACCAAATAGAGTAATATTGAACTTGTAAGTAACAATCATTATTATGTATATTATAATCTTATTATCATTTTGTTATAATTGATATGTGAACTCAAACATCTTTGCAGTGAATAAATATATGTAACGACGCATCATTCACTGATCCTAAATGTTTACTTACTTGGGATCATAAAACATTTATTCGGTTATGTTTATTTCTATGCTATAATAAAGCATTTCGGATTGAAACCAGTACAGTCATATAAAATTACTAAAATGTATCCATTACTGAAAAAAACACAGTGTGTTACAAAAATCAGTTTCGCAGAACATACAGCGAGTGGAATCTTCAGCATCTGGTTAAACAGACGATTCGCACACAAGCGATATTTAGTGTAATCACTGCTTTCCATGTCACATCACCCCTGACATCGCCACTGCAATAGCTCCATCAGGAACCTACAGGGTGAGCAAAGCTTCAACCAACAGCTAAGATCATGACAGGCATAGAGATGTAGTAACGACCTCACAAATATGAGCGGATTGACTTAAATTAGCAGAAATCCCACGCAGCGCGCATTCATATGAGGAAGCTGTTTGTTTGTGTCCATGTGTCTACTGGAGATAACGGAGGGAGGTTTGATACAGATAGACTCTGACTGTGAGGGCACTTTTCCACTTGACCTTGCAGAGCGAGAGAAATTACCCACAGCAAGGGTTCAATTCCATCAAACGTGCAGGAATCGTGCATGCATCTGTATGAATCGGCTGGTTTAAAGAGTAAAAAGATGCCAAGACAATAAGGATGTGTAATTTCTGAAGAGTCAACTTAAGACGATTGTTTGTAGGCCACGACTGCCAAGGCTGGGCGACCAATGTTTAATGGAGAAAAAAAGTGTGTGTGAGAGAGTTCACGGCTAAATTGATTAACTCCATTCATCTCTTCCAGATGCTAAATATCTAGCCCAATTTGAGCCATAATGAAACCCATCATGGCCTGCCATGAAGGGTCAATAAGACAATAATGCACAATCTAATCACAAAACCATACTCATCTCCTATCAATATGACCCCGTCCCATACTGAGGCTTATTATGCAAATTACCTCCATTCGTTAGTGACCAGGGTAATTGATTTTACTGGCCCAGTTCTCACCGTTGAGGGAGTGGAGTAATGGAGCGATTCGGCAAGTGGAGCATGTGAATACGCCAAAACACGTGTATGTAAATAAGTATAAGCATTATAATACCAAAAAGATGATTTTGCGGTCCATCGGATTATTAAATTACAGAAATAATTCACCCTAAAGCAGAGATTTCACTTGGGTTTCAAGGCTTGGAAAGTTACTTTGCAGTTTTTTTTTTAAAGACGCAGAGCTTAACAAAAAATTCCTTTCAATAGAGTCAGATTTGTTTTCACATTTTAGACTATTTGGCTAGTTAGAAAACTTGTGGATATATTTTTTATTCGAAAAAAAAAAAGTGGTTTTAACTGTTGAACTGTCATTTTTCATTGAAAAAACTTAACTTACTGATAACAGCAAATCAGCAGCAGGTGACCGTCTCAGATTCTAGTACGTAGTATGAATCTGAATCTTAAAAAGAAGTTCTCAGTAGAAAGGCTGTTTCGCTCATTAGCATGACCGTACTCCTCAAATTAATAATACAATATTATGTTTAACTTGCAGATAGCATTTTAATAACCGATTCAGCAGATTCAGCAGCTGGACTTATATCCAGGTGTAAAATTGTTCCATATATTTTAGGTATACAGTATGAAGCTTACACATATTTTCTAAATATATTAAGGAAGCATATCTGCAGCTGAAATACAGGCTAATGCAATTTTTAGATAAAAGCTATTAATTTTAAGATTATCTTTATCTACAGGTATTACTTCTGGGTAAAGCATGGGCTGCAGATATTTAATGGTTTATGAAATAAACTGTATCCAACACATATGCTTTCCGTTTTAATGCTCAAACACTATGTGCATGTTTGTAAATCGCATTGCTAAAGTTCTGGTGAGTAGATGTGCCTGAAGCATGTTAGTTTTAATTATCTAAACAAATTTTGCTTGCTAATTAACAACAGATGAGTAAATTGATTTTTAGCAAGATCACACCTTCATAAACACTGTGGAACAGATCTCAAAAGACCTGTTGCAGGTTTACGCGATGCAATAGAAATGCAAGCTTGATCAATAGTTTAAAACACGTTAACACCTATCTGTAACATGTTAACACAGAAGATACTGCAGAACTGCTCCATTTGGTCTACTGAATGAGCGTTTAGAAAAATATTTTCCACACAAATCTGTGTTAAAAAGCGTAAAAGAAAAACTGAAATGGTTCAAACCAAATCAGTAAAAATAAAAAAATCTAAAAATGTGCCCACAACAGTGAACTCGTTTCTTCCAGACGGCACCGTAGTCCATAATTAGTGGATCTCAGCACTCAGCTCATTAGCGAGATCTGATATTGTCAGAGTTTGGTTTGACTTGACTGCTCAAGAGGCGAGCTGCAGTGCACTGACACGCACCGGCTCCCGTCCACCAATTACTGTCTGACAATTACACAGTGAGAGAGGCAAGAGCCGCATCACGAAGACCAGCAGACTAATGCTGGTCAGCAGAGAGAGAGAGAGAGCGTACGAGAAAGGGACATAGAAAGAGAACGAGGAAAAATCGAAGAGAGAGAGAAAGGGAGAAAGAGAACGAGGAAAAATCGAAGAGAGAGAGAAAGGGAGAAAGAAAAGAAGATCTCATCACCAGATAGATGAGAAAAGAAAGACTCAGGATGAAAAGAAGCCGACATTAAAAGCCTAGTCACATAATTACACTTTTAAGTGCAAAAACACAGATAAATGACAGTCTGGCATTTTGAACAAGACATTTTGTCCCAAACCATCAGTTAAAGAATGATTCAAAAGCTCTAGAGTGAAGTTGCCGCCAATAAATAAAAGTTCAGCACAGATTGTCCATCTTAACACTTAATATTTAAAAAAAAGAACATTCCTTCAGTGAGAGAAACTCACGATGAAAACAAAATTCGACTCAGCTTGTTTTGTGTGTGTGTGTGTGTGTGTGTGTGTGTGTGTGTGTGTGTGTGCAAACATGACGATACCTGCTATTGAGATTGTAGTTCTGCTCTTTTAGGTTGAGTTCTCGTTGTTGAATCTGTATCACCTCCCTGGACAAATCTTCTGGTTTCCTGCAATTAAAATAATAAAAACATTGAAATAATAAGAAGAAAGTATCACAAAAACACCACCACTGTATTACCAGATTATAATTGTAAACTTTTCAAACAACAATAAAAGATATGGCTGCATTTACACTATTATTTTCATTCTGTTTGGTAGATAAGAAACCTTTATAAAAAAATCAAAACTAATAGGTAAACAAGTTTTGTTTAAAGCACATTTAAAAACAACATGTGCTGCACAGCAAAGGATGAAAGCGACAAACACAAAAACAAGTATAGAACTTTATATGATGTTTTTGTTTTTTGTTTAATGACTTCCTAATGTTTTCTACTATAAGAAAAAAAAAATAACTATTACCATTTTGGTTATTTTTAATAACCACTATTAAAAATGCATATACCTTAAGGGAATAAGGTGGAAAAGAAAAGTTTTCACAATATTAAACCTGAAAGTGAAAGTTGTGCTACTCATTTTAAATTGTAAGGAAAGTAACAAAATTATTCAAAAAATTACATTTATAGGTGCGTTGTAATTGCCGTTGTAAAGTAAAGATATTTTTTTTGTTACGTTAGCAATTTTTTCATTAAATGTGTTTGTTCTTGAAATCCAGAATGTGTAAAAATTAAATGTTTAGGAGCAAAAAAAATTAAAAACTAAAATTTTCAGTAAAGTTATTTGAGTTATCGCAGGAATGAGCTTTTTCCTTGATGTTTGAAGAACAATTTAACTATTAAAGTTATCCAAAATGTTTAGGCAAACTGTATTAACCAATAAAAAAAAATTGTATACATTCAAAAGGAATTCTAATTCTTTGGAACATGCAGTTAAACGACTGGCCTAGCTTCAAATGATCATGGGGCGTGTAAAATCATATTAGTCGTCTTTGTTTCGCATAATTAACGAAGCTGTCTGCTTCCAACCAAAGCCTCGTGAACTTAATTCACAACCTCTGAGAGAAAGCAGCGAGTTGGCTTCCTCGTGTTAACGATAGAATAAAAAAGGTTCTGTCACGAAAGCATTTAAACCTTTGTTTGGAACTCAAGACAAAAGCTCATTCGGAAACCAATTGGATCAGTATTTCAACAAGAAATGGCTGCAATGGGAACATAAAAGAATCTTAATGACTTCGGTCTGAATTCCTTCTCCCCCTCGTCATTTCTCAGGAAGTTTGCTCCTGCTTCTTTGGAAGCCAGACAAAACGAGACAACCACACCGGAGAGAAGGAGAAAGAGCGAAAGGAAAGTTCTAACCACTGCACTTTTCTTTGCTGAGACAAAGCATATGACACCGGTTTCTTTTATTTGCAGGATCCCCTGAGAACTGCATTGCTCACCTAGGTAAAACATGAGAGGTGGAGTGAAAGAAGTGAAAGCGCCTGACATTTTTATACCGTGTGAAAACGTGGCGGTTCAGAGGCCTGGGGAGAAGCAGGAATCCTCCATGATCAATAGGAATCTGGAATCAAATTTTTCTTCCAGCCAAGCAAGACTGGCACTTTGTGCTTATTTGCTGTGAGATTTCTCTGAGCGCGGTGAAGGGTCTTAGCAAGAGGAGACCTTGATTACTCCGCTGATCTGAATGCGAGCATAATCAGGAAAATTCTGCATTGGAACACATCACCCAAGGGCACGTCACACATCAAAGACGGGAAACGCATGTAAACAGGAACAAAGACCTTGACTGGGTAACATGAATGTCAACGATGAAGAGGATTTGTGAAGGGAACGCGTACCGCGTGGTGAAATCTGAGACACTTACGTGAAGTTTGGGTTAATAGGCATTACCGGATAATTACTAATAACCCGTTGGAAACAATTATATTTCATCATTAGATATAAAATAATTTGAAAGACACGCCATTGCCATACTAACCTGAAAATTACAACATGAAATTCACAATATCACCTTAATGATTTTTACACAAAAAGTAATTTAATGACAATTTAATGATAATTTAAAGAGAGAGAGAGAGAGAGAGAGAGAGAGAGAGAGAGAGAGAGAGAGAGAGAGGAGTTCCTCTTTTCACATAGTCCTAGTTTATGGTGGTTTCAGGTTCACATCAAAAATTATATACCCCAAAATTATGTAGCCCTAACCATGGCAAGTTTTTAATCACATAACACTTTTTTAAATCTGATATTAATGTTTCAGACATCAGTACTAGTACAAGAAATGGCACTTGTGTCCTACACCAAATCCCCTTAAGCCATTGGGCAGGCGCTGTTGACATCTCTCCACATGAGCACTGAAGCATTTCTTCACCTCAGCGATCGATAGAGCGTCTGCATATGCAAACACGTTAAATGTGTTTGAGTAAAACTACATGTTAGTCACTAATGGAATGTTAATAATGCCGACCTTGAAAACACTGTTAACCAGAGCACACAAAACTTATGTTCAATCGCACCAGTGACCCACATTGCTCAAGATCACTGGGAGCAAAAGACATATGCCTGATGTTTTTTAGGGTTGGAGCGCCCCCCAGTGGCTTTTAAGTCCACTTTCTCCTCACTGGACTTTGATTCTCTACCAATGGTTCTCAATCAACTGGTCTTCATCAACTCAAATCAACAGATCAGGGCTGAATATTTTTGACAAAAAAAAATACAACTTTTGAGCTTGTTCCAAACATTTCCAAGAATAAGATTAAGATTAAAATCTTACTTTATGTTCAACCCTGTAGTTTGGCCGATGTTTTCCCAAGCTTGCAGTTCCCGTTCCAGTTTCTAAAAAGAAAAAAAATCTATCTTAGTATAGAGATTTAAAAACTAATGTGCAATCAGATCAATCAGATAATTTAAAATGTGATTTTAAATTACGTTCTAAAATTACAGTTAGAAAAAATACATCAATATACTCAGGACACCAAGAACATAAAACATTTCTGCAAGTTTTACCTCCTTTTCCAACTCCAACTTGAGCTTCTCCTCCAAAACTTTCTCCAATCTCTGCAATTTCCTCCTCAAGCCCTCGGTTTCTTCCTTCAGTAGACTGCTATTCTCTCTGGTTTCTCTTCAGGAATAAAATCAAATTAGCAGATATACAATACACCATATAGCTACACAGAAGGATAGAGAAGCAGCTCGGCAGACGCTACCTCAGGAAAGCGTTCTCCTCGCGCAGACGCTTCACTTCTCGCTCTAGGTCAGGAAGCCTGGCCACTTCCGACTTCATGTTCTTCACAATAACAGAGTCTTGCTCCTGAAGAGCCAAACGCCTCTCCAACTCCTGAAGTTTAAACATAAAGAGCGCAAATTAGGTTTTTTTGTTGAAGAACTTTTTCAACAAAAAGCCTTGCATTCTGAGAAGTTTAAAAAAGGAAAACCTTGATCTTCAGTTCATTTGCTGTGCTTGCAGAATTACAAGACTGCAGATTCTGGCATTTTTGACTGACGTCCTGGAATTTCCTAGTATGATTGGCACAAAAACAGCAGCATAATGAACTTCTGTTAGAATGAGACCAAGAATTTGAGTTCATACTTGCGCTGCATGTCCAGTTGTTCCTGCAGGGCTTGGATCTCAAGGCTTTGAGTGGAAAATTTAGACTCATTAATCTGGATTTGGTGGCCGAGACTTCGGGATTCATCTTTTAACTCGCCGATCAGCTGTAACAAAACAGTTTCAATGAATTCATAGGTGTTTGAATGATAGCTTCTTTATAGTAGTGCACTTAATAAAATTTGAGTTCACTACCAAATTTGAGAATGTGCCATGTAGATGTATATGCTAGATAGGCTTTAACAGTTACTAATAATTGTGCCTAAAAAAAAAAGTTACTTTAGGAATAAAAAAATTTAATGAAAAATATTTTAACAACACAGAAGCCACACCTGATCTGCTTCAGCTAGTTTCACGTCTTTCTCGCTAATTTTTTTCTGGAGCTCCTCAAGGTTATGTTTAAGATCGTTAATGTTCTCCAGGTGTTCATTACAAGCCTGGTTCGCTTTCTCGTCTCTTTCCTCCAGACGTCTGATCTTCATCAGCAACTCCCTGTTTCGATCGACTTCCCTCTGCAATTAATACAACATAATATACAGTATGGCATTTAAAAAATAACCATCGCTATAGCATCATAAAAAGCAATTTCATTATTGAAAAAATTCAAAAATATCTGTACGAGTTAACAAGCATACATGCAGTACTGTTATTCACTCCGTAATGTATAGTATGTACAGTGATGTTTGCCTGCTGCTACCCATACTTTTAAAGACTAAATAAGGGTTTTTATTCCATTTACAGGCGTTGCACTAATAAAATAAGCATCGGATGTTGAGTGTGACTGTTATTTTCTCTCATAGTTCAACAAATACAGTAACTTTACATGTCCATAATCCAAAGTCAAGTTTGGTCCAGCTAATTGTCGATGTGACTACTCATGGTTTCATAAAATACCTAATGATGTTTCATCTATTCTATCCAACTAAGCGATTTAATAGGAAAAACAAACAAACTGAACAATTCATTGCTGAAATAAATCACAGCAGCTGTAATGTCAACAATTATAAGAAAACATGGGAAATGCAGGGGCTAAATATCCACAACACGTTTGTAAGAGTTTTACCTGCAAGTCTCGGGAACAACTGTGCGCTTCCTTCTCCAGCTCTATACGGGCACGCTTGTGACTGAGCTCCATCTGGTTCTTCTCCTGGGTGAGCTGCAGCAGGCTGGTGCGGGAACGAATCCGTTCGGCGGCCTCCTCCATCTACAAGATATATTGTGTTGTTAGTTACGTGTCATGAGTAAAACTGAAACCCAATTTCCTTCCTGGGGCAAGATGAGGTAAAGAGTTGGACTTGTGACTTAAAGATTGCAGGCTTGAACATCAGACCAACAGCTCCATTCGAACTGTTGACTTCACTGTGTGCATCCTTGATTGGTTGAATGCACAAAATGCTGTACAGTTCATTCACTGTGAAACAATTAAGGCTGTGAAACAACAACTCCCCTCAGATTGGTTTTGGTCAGGTTGTAGTTTTGTGTAGAATGATTCCTTTTGACAATAAAGGTTTGTAAAAAAAGAAAATGTCAAATAATTTATTGCGCCTAATGCATAATACTTTAAACAATGTGCCTGGGATAACAAACTTGTAATTAGTATGTGGTACATAATAATAATAATAATAATAATAATAATAATAATAATAATAATAATAATAATAATAATAATGAGTATTTGTAGGGCGCTTTTCACAGTTTTAACTGTCTCATAATATGTGGTTAAACATGAAATAAAGCTTGTTTAGTAATGCTCCGAATAAAACTGACGTGTTTGCTTTGAATGAGCACAAGAAACAGCCTTTTCAGCCTAAAACAGGCAAATTCATGAAAAAGACATTAACGCTATATTTATTAAAATTCAAATAATTTAATATACCGCCATGACTCTGTCATTTCACATGAACTTATACAAATACTGGTACAGATACTGGTACAGTATTCTGTGACACGGTGCGCAACATAAAACTATTAAAAACAATAACTGCATTTGTTTCCAGAAATACTAATGAACTTAACATAGACAACATAAAATATAATACAATAGGAAATTTAACAGTGACTTGCCTCTACTTTTTTAATGTACATTTGTTGAAGGTCACTTCTGCCATATGTCGTCTCGGTTTCCAGCGAAAAGGGATTAGAATTAGACGCCAAACTCCTGAAAGACTTCAGTGTCGAAAAAATTGTGGTGTCGTCCTCGATGTCGTCCATGTTCTTGTTGTCTTCACTACTGGAAAATAAAATCATCAACAATTAAACCACAAACATTGATAGATAAAAACGAAATTAATACACAATATAAATACATATTTTTAATAACAACATACATACAATTAATAAAATGTATTAAAAATAAAATAAGTTATTTTTATCATTTCTGTGATGGTAAAGGGTTTAAAACGAATTACTCTTATAACACTATTTAATAGTAAATAATACAAAAATTAGATGAGAATCATTAAAAGGGAGATTAGCACTTAGCTAGCAATAGTTCTACTCACACAAAACTTCTCATCAAACGGTGGTGAATTGCGGGTCGTGTGCGGTTAAAGTGAGAAGAAGTGCCTTCCACTCAAAGCATCACAGACAGGACAGAAGCAACACACATCGGTCAGTGAGACAACGACTTTCTCGTGTTGCGCCACAGAATCAGGTTTGAAATTTTGGCAGATTTATTTTCGTTGGTTCGTCTTCTTCTTCGTCGACGTCTTCTTTTACTGCTGATTGCGTCCATCGAATTGGTGCATTACCGCCATCATGCGTCCGGAGTGGGAATTATTTTTTCATCCATTAATTTCGCTTGCCTTATTATATTCTTTTTGCTGCTTTTTCAATAATTTCTTTCATTCTTTCTTTCGTTAGTTCGTTCTTTCTTCCTTTCTTTCTCTTTCCTTCTCTCTGTCTTTCTTTCTTTCTTTTTCCTACTTTCTGTCTTTCTTTCTCTTCTCTCTTTCTCTCTCTCTCTCTCTCTCTCTCTCTCTCTCTCTCTCTCTCTCCCTCTCCCTCTCCCTCTCCCTCTCTCCCTCTCGCTTCCTTTTCATTCCATTATGGTTATCTTGATATGAGATCAAGTGTTATTCTGTCAGGATTGTTTACGTTTTTTACAGATTCCAGTATATACCGTACTACTGGAATGTGTAATAGTGATTATTTTTTGACAATTATAGTTAATTATAACTTTAAAAAAATAATAATTTGTAGAGCGCTAAATTGTATACACCATTATTGTAGCATTTCTATTATTTACTCAAAACGTTCTTAAAGTATTAATTATTATAAATAAATATGATTAATTACTGTAAAATTATTTTGTTGGTTCGTTTGTTACATGTTTCTGGGCGTGGCTTGAGCGGAGCTTCACAATCACGTGATCGACTGGTTGTCCCTGCTCCGTCGTTCTTCCTGCAACACGGAAGGTGTGACGTTGCACTATTAAATGAGTGAATTGTGCGTTGAAACGTTCAAGCTGATGATAGCAAATCGTGAAACTTTCCGCGCGCCTGACACAGATTTCGCACGATGGCCGTTTCCACCGTGGACACAACTACACTGTGTCTGTTTGACGTGGACGGGACTTTAACAGCAGCTCGCCAAGTGAGTGAATTAATGCGGAATAAACTCGACCAGTTAACCAGTAAAGTAATATAGTTTCTGTCTGATTCCAAAGTGGCTGGTTATTTATTTTATTTCTGTATAAAGTGGGCTTCATTGACTTAACTTAATCGCAAGGTATACACACTGTATTATGACAGACGTCCTAACCTTTGTAGATGTGTATTTATTTTTTCAAGTTCTATGTTTTTAGAAAGCGACTCCTGAAATGCATCAGTTTTTGACCAAACTGAAGGAGCACGTGAGAGTTGGAGTGGTTGGAGGCTCCGATTTGGACAAAATCAAGGAGCAACTGGGTGAAAATGGTGTGTCACAAAATATCAACCTCGAGAGACATTGACTAAGTGTGTTTTATATTATTGAATTGTGTACTAATCTCACGAAATGCAATCCTCAGTGATTGATAAAGTGGATTATGTGTTTGCGGAGAACGGGCTGGTGGCATACAGATTTGGAAAGTTACATTCTGTGCAGGTAAACTTGTCTTTCTCTCTGTCTATTAATGTTTGTCTCTCTAAATCTGTCAATCTCACTGTTTGTCTGTCTGTCTGTCTGTCTCTCTCTCTCTCTCTCTCTCTCTCTCTCTCTCTCTCTCTCTCTCTCTCTCTCTCTCTCTTTGTCTGTCCGTTTTACTCCTTTGTCTGTCGATATCAATCCTTCCACACCAATATAATCTTTTCTCCTCCAGAGTATTCAAGCATACCTGGGTGAAGAAGTTTTACAAGATTTCATCAATTTCTGCTTGAATTATCTTGCAAAAATAAAACTGCCAAAGAAAAGGTACAATCGTAACTTTTTTGGTCCATATCATTTTGCCATAAGAATTGAACAAATGCAATAACATTTTTTGTGGAATTAACCAAAATATTTTTTTATTATTAATTACATTCTAGGGGAACTTTTATAGAATTTCGCAACGGAATGATAAACGTCTCTCCTATTGGTCGAAGCTGTAGCCAACAGGAAAGAATAGAATTCTTTGAACTCGATAAGGTGAGTTAACAGCAAAATCTATTTACAAACTGTCCATCTAATGATTATGCATTTAAGATAAATGCATTTTATTTTCCTTGATTTGCAGAGACAGAAAATCAGGGAGCAGTTTGTGGCTGATTTAAAGCGAGAATTTGCCGGGAAAGGACTGGCATTTTCAATTGGTTTGCCATTTTAATACCTATATTATATTTTTCACAATGTGTCTTAAAGGCAGTTGTTTTACATCTTTATATTTCCACCCGTGTAGGTGGGCAAATTAGTTTTGACGTGTTTCCGGAAGGCTGGGATAAACGCTACTGTCTGGGAATTGTAGAAAATGATTCTTACCACCAGATCCATTTCTTTGGAGACAAAACAATGCCTGTAAGTCTAAGATTATGACAACTGCCCTGACCAACCCAATGACAGATTTTGAAAGCAAGTGTTTTCTTTTTAAAACAGGGAGGTAACGATTATGAAATCTTCTGCGACCCCAGAACGATCGGTCATGAGGTGAAGTCGCCAGAGGACACCCAGAGGATCTGTAAGAAGCTCTTCCTCAGCTGAGACCTCCACAATAAACTTCTTTGGGGAAAAAAGGTGTCATTTGGCCAATCCGAGCCATTGAAATCTATTCTGAATGTGTGTCGTCCAGCCACTGGGGAAAAAAAGACAAGTTGCTTCTGGAGAAACATTCAGTTTTCAGTAGAAACTGAGGTGACAGTGGTGTAGTTGTCATTTTAATGCTGTTATTATCATCAGGTCAAGGGACTTTTTTTTACACAAACTTCTTCATTTCCAAGTCAATCAATGTTTCTTTGCTTAATATTCTCTGGCCAAGTGTCTGGGAAATGGATCATGGCTGACTTTCTTACTGAATCAAGTGGTAATAAAGAATGGAATAATGCATCATGATGTTTTTTATTGCTAATATGGGGTTAAAAAAAAAAGTCACATTTTCTCTCTTAACAAATGACAGGCTGGTCAACAATTCTCATACTAAAAAATTCTAAAACAAACCACAAGTTTCAACTTTGGAAAAACAAACATTCCTGGCTTGAATTCAAGAATAAATTTTTACTGCTATTCTTTGACTAAATTAGTTGCATCTGTACAATCGCTCTAGCTCACATCATAAAACACCACATCCTGGACAGGCAAAAAAAAAAAAAGACATTTGACTGGGTGCAGAATAATGAAGACTTTTAGTCTTCAGTTTACCAAAACAATTATTGTATAATTATCATTTTTTTCCCATCCTGAAACAAAAAAGGAATTGTTAACGAACGGGTCGGTAAGGAAAGGCCATGGCCGCAGGATGAAAAGTGTGTGGAGAATGCGAGGTTAACGGGCGATGGGGAGAGAGTCCGGGGTGTGTGTGTGGGCTGTGTGGCGACTGGAGTGGGCTATGAGGAGACAGCGGGGACGGACGCCCTGAGTGGATATGCGGGTAGATGCTGGGTTGAAAGTGTCCACTGTGAGACGGAGGCTGAATCACCGGCCCAGACATCACTAGCTGTAACAGACTGAATAAAACATTGTATTGTCATCTTCACATTGAACATGACATGTGTGATTAAAACCTACTTGTTGTGAGGAAGTCTGGAGCACAAACTCTGCAGGTCCTCTGAAGAATAACCACAACAGGCAATTATGTCACTGAGCTTCTCATATCACACCCAGATGTACAACGCCTCACCTCTGGCACACAGAAGTGCTCCTGTTGCCATGGCAACCTGAAGAGCTTGCGCCAGCCTATCCAGAGCCAGCTGGATGTGATTGGCCGCGGAAAGGGAAGTGAGATTCTCGCACAGGCAACTGACTTCATCTACCAGCTTGGCGACAGACTCGGCAGGAAGCACCGCTAGTCGACCAATCACATTTTGTTCGGTGAGATGGACCTGTAGAAGAACAGAATTGAGGTACTTCAAAGACTGCAACTGTATTAAAACCACACACACACACACCTGTAGCATGAGAAAGACTTGAAGAACACTGAGGTGAAGTTTGGAGTAAAGCTCGTCGCTTGCTGCCTTTTTCTCACGCTCTCCAATGCCATTGGTCAAACTCAGCTTCTGGTCTCTCTGACTTGCTAGCGGAGCTTTCACGCACCACCGGAGCAGCCCTAGAAGTGGAGTGATCTCAAGAGAACCCAGTGGCAAACTGGACCCGAGGGGCGCATTGATGAAAGTTAGGAGCAGAAGTCTTGGATCGTCTGTGATCCATCCAACCAGCATCTCCAAAAGAGCAGGAGGAGGAGTCAATTCATCTGGAAGTCACACACCGAATATGAAGTTAGTCACGTAAATAAAAATACAACTCTAACTTCTAAATAATTTATTAATTCCAATGTATACTTCATGCAAATACTGGTGCTACCATATAAAATGAAATTTAATTCTTTTTTTCTTGAATGGAAATATATGGATTTTTTATTCAGTAAAGCATTTTTAGCAGAATTATTTAGCATCAGCATTTTCTCTACTGTTTCTTTAATGAATTTAAATAAAATAAAATTAAGTTACATTAATTTAGTTGAGGAAGTGTATTAAATAAAATCATCAGGAACTTTTGAAATTTACAAAAAAAAGGAAAAAAATTGGAACCGGAGTTTGGAAAAATAGATGTTTACTGCTTTGTGATTGGTTGGCCACCAATCTAGGGTGTGTCCCAACAAAGCGATTGAGAAAAAGGATGTATAGATGAAAACGTTAACTCTACTAAGGAAGAAAGCACTGAAGGAAGCTAGGGAATTTGAAAAGTCTTTGGAACCTCAGTGTTTTTTGCGGGAGCGTATACCTGAAGAGAAGTTGTACAGGGCTGTGAGCGCAGTGATCAGCTGGCAGCAGAAGCGTGGACTGGTGGAGTTGATGTTCTGCAGTGTGGAGATGGCACAAGGCACCAGTGTGCAGTAATCTTCCATCAGGACCTCTGCCAAACGAACGCACCATGCAGAGTGTGTGTGCTGCAAAAGAGAAGCAACACAATGCAACTATGAAAATGAATAATATTCAAGACAAATGTGGAAAAAATGTGTTTATTTCTACATAAACGTACTAGCCTAATATTACAGGTTTACGTTGTACATGTTAACTTTTTGTTACCTATTACCTAATACCTTTGGATTTCATTATACATTTCATTATTTCAAATATATATATATATATATATATATATATATATATATATATATATATAAAATATTCGGTGGTGTGTCAGACAAAAACTATTTGAATATTACAAGTGGTATATTTATACATATACATACATATATACATTAATTATACATTTTCTGTAGAGCATTTTACACACAGAGACACACAAGTGCACATAATACTGATTTAATTCATTATTTCATTTCAAAAGGTTAGAAAAAAGCAACAAATTTATACTAACTTTACAGAAATAATTACATTTCTGTGTGTAATTAAATTAAATTCTACAGTTCTTTTGTATTGCTGCTGTATGTTAATTGTCTGCTATTAATCCTTCCTCAACACAATTCCCTAAGGAAGCAATGTAGTTGATTATATTTTTAATTGCTACAATTTTTTATAAGTATAACCATCTAAAACTTAATAGCAGTTCATAATTTTGAATTCAGATACATATTTACTGGTGCCATCCTTTAAGCACATGGCACTACATTCCTTTAAAATGGAAAAAATCCTATTCACCTGAAGCCACGTGGCTGCACAATCCAGGATGGGCACACGACACACGGCTACAGCCATGGACACCAGTTTTCCCAGCATGACCATGCGGCTCTCGTCAGCCTTGTTCCCTTGAAGACTAAAGAGGGCAGAGAAGATGACCTGTCGGATTGCGTCTTTCTTCTGCTCCTGGAAGTAACTGCACATGATCTCCAGAAGTTGCAGTTCTTGAATGCAGCTCATTTTCTGTGTTGAACACAAACAAACAACATGCATGTGATCAAAGTGACACTGTATCAAATATGATACATTTGTCACGAAATTGCAGTTCAACTTCCTAAACATCCATCCTCATATTGTCTCCCAAGATATTATTTCTTTCACCAAATTCAACTTTTTTCCTTGCAAAGTTTCCCATTGGCTTTCAATATTCAACAGTCAACTTCAGAGCGTTCTCGTTAGGCCATCTTTCATCATAAAAACCTATTTCCAGTTAACCCTGCATAATTGAAGCATCTTAAAAGTTTCATTCTTTTCTTTGTATTCAACTTTTTAGCCTTGTTTTTGTTTTCCTCAGAGGACATTAAAATGGGATTCCATTTTCAACTTTCAATGTCCATCCTGTTTTCAGCAACTTTACCGTTACAGTGGAAACATCACTTCAACTTTAATTGGGTCATTGGGTCAACATTCAAACACACACACACACCAACTGCCTGGGAGAGCAGCGGCAGCCAATCTGTGCCAGTGTTCACTCTGATCCGGGCATACACCACACAAGCTCACACACACGGCCAGATTAACCTTAAACTTAATCTGAAGAATTAAGAAGAATCAAAAGAATTAACCTTTTTTTTCGGATTGTGGGGGAAACCGGAGCACCCGGTAGAAACCCACGCAAACACAAGAACATGCGAACTCCACACAGAAAGGCCCTTGAACTCACACCCCGATTCACAATTGAAACCTTCTTGCTGTGAGGCGACAGCGCTAGCCACTGCACCACCGTGCCACCAAGGTCGTGAAGTTCTTGAGCACAAAGAACTTACAGTAGTTGTGCATGTTAAAAACCTGGATGTGTTAGTAATTTAGTTGACTTGAAACTAATTCCCATGCACTACAACCAGTAAGGTCTAGTGTAAGTCCCTCAAAGACTGTGTTTGGCATATAACTGTGTTTGGCTGTACTGTAGATAGAAGCATGTGCTGAATGTGGTGTGACAGAGGAAAAAGAGCCACTGGACTTGGAAAGAATGCGGTCCTCACTTTAGAAACACTCCTGTCTTTAGGGCTCTGAAAAATGAACTCTTCCACCAGCTCCACCATGTTCTTCTCGAGCCCAGGAATGGAGCCGGTGGAGCTCTGCAAAGCGCTTCCCAGTGAGATGTCCAGATGATACAGAAGCTCTTTAGCTGCGCTGAGGGGGTCGCGTCGCAACAACGCATGTCGAAAATCACTCATCTCGGCTGCTGGATTATCCTACACCAGTAGATGCACAGAAAACATCACAATTAGCACACAAAAGCATCAAAATTAGACCAAAAAAATTCTATTAATGTACACATTTTTTCCCCTCAAACAGAAATTTAAACAAACACACACACACACACGTGCTTAAATATGTGTGTTAAATTGTTCCAGAACGTATAAAGACTATATACATGCATATATAAACTTGAATTATTGTCTAGTGAATTATTGTCTAATTATTGTATATGTACACATGCATGTAAATGTGGGGATATATATATATATATATATGTATGTACTATGTACACATTACACAAACACGCACAAATATATACAACACACACACACACACACACACACACACACACACACACACACACACACACACACACACGTTGTTTTGTCAACTTATTCTAGAAATACTGTATTGCCTTTTTATAGTACACAATATACCAAAATAAAATACACAGTGGCGCTGCTTACAAAGCGTGTTGATTGTGTCTGAATGTGCTACTGTTTTTATCAGCTTCATTTCACTGCTCGTTCATTGTAACACATAAAATAATGTACCTACCCGGGTTATTGCATTAGAATTGTTAAGCTCGTATCATTGAACTTAAACACGTATTCTTCCATTCCTTTCAATACAAAAGTTCTCCAACGCGAATATGCTACGGAAACCCGAACAGGACATTTAATACTATTCTGAGAAACGTCACGCTTACTTTGCGCCCTCTAGAGGCGTGAAGCCGTTTATGATGACCTCGAAAACTCGAATTATTATCGAATGAATATTCCACATTTGAAGTTAATATAAAGTTGAATTAGTTAAAATATTGACTTAATTGTTTTTTTATCCATTAAACTCGGCTGCATGTTGAAAATACTGCGATGGAAAAAAGCAAAAGAGCAACACATTTAGCAAAGCACACCGGTCAGTAACCACGCTAAATTGTCAAAACAAAATCGTTATCACAGTCAGTGATGTACGCTTCTTTTCTTCGTGATTTGTTATTCGAGAGCTCGTATCATCTACTTGACCACTTTGCATGGCCGCTGGGAGGCGAAATTTGATTTCGAAGCATCTTTTACTCGAGCAAAGCGCCACCCAATCTCCTCATCTTCTTTGAGTCCGTCTAAACTCAGCAACATCCATCGCTTTTTAACTTCACATCCAGAGTCGAGGGTCGTCACCATGACCATCAACACAATAAGTCAAAATGGCTTTCAGCGCCAACAAATGCCCTGCTTGACTAAGGTAAGAACTCGAACGTAAAGATCCTTTTCAAAAAGTGATGAATAATAGACTAAGTTAGAGTGTAATATATATTTCTTTAAATGTAATACGACTTAAAATTGTTGATTGTGAACAGTAGGCGCCCGCTGGCATGTTTTTGCCTTTCCGTAAAAAAAAATAGTTTCAGATTAGTGCTTTACTCGATCGGTCTGTAAAACAAAGTCAACGAGATTATTAAGACAAAACTGTGTTATGAGAAAAATGTTAATATATATTTTAGAATTTGCTACATATCTATTAATTCGTGTTAAACAAAAACTTGTTCATACATAATCTAAGATTGGTTTCTTATCATAGTGTTACTGCATGCTATAGTCAATGGCACTATGCAGTTCCATTTACTGTATCTTTATCGATACAGATGGAGAGAATGATAATATCTATGCAGGACCCGGACATGGGCATCAAGTTGCGCAACCAGCGTCTTCTTATTACTGTCATCCCACATGCAATGACTGGTGAGTCTCTTTCTCTCTCTCTGTCTCTCTCTCTCTCTCTCTCTCTCTCTCTCTCTCTCTCTCACACACACACACACACACACACACACACACACACACACACACACACACACTTTGCTCCTATCTCTCTGTCTCCCACTCTTCCTCCCTTGATCTTATCCTCTGTCATCTCATTTACTGTCTCCCTATCACTTTCCCTTTTTACTTCTCTTCTCTACTTTCTCTCTCTCTCTCTCTCTCTCTCTCTCTCTCTCTCTCTCTCTCTCTCTCTCTCTCTCTCTCTCTCTCTCACTTCTTTCTCTCTTCTTCTGTTCTCTCTCTCCTCTTTTTTCCCTCATTAAATCTCCACAACGGCATTCAATTTAAGGCTTCACCAACACATTTGAAAATCCCAAAAGGACAAGACTTTTTTTCCTTCCACCAACATGTTATAGCATGCGTGCACTTCTGTAATGTTTGTATGAGGTTTGTGGAAATAAGTGTGTGTTAAGCTGTCAGCTATCCAAGCATATGTCTGAAAGCCCTGAGTGCGCACGAGGACAAAGAATCAATAGCTGCTTGTGCAGTGAAATTAGACTCTCGGGTTTTGCAGTCAATTTCTGTCTTCTTTTATTTAAGTCTATGTGACACAAATGACAACAAAAAGTTTTCATCACTAGATAAAATGTGAGGAATAAAAAATATATTTTGCATTTTGTAGGGATAGACATTACTGAATGGATGATTAAGAAGTATTCCATCTCTGATGAAGGTAAGATGAAGGTTTAATCAATCATCCCTGTTTTGTTAGTGTGTGTGCATGCTTAAAGAAAGAAATAAAGAAAGACAAGATTGTGTTGGTTGAAGTTGAATAATCACCACAGAATCACCACAGCATATTACGTAAAACTTGAGTCATTATTGATTTGTTTGTTTGTTTGATTGCTGATTTATTTATTTATTTATTTATTTATTTATTCATTATAACAATTATACATTTTATTCAAAGATTCCTCTCACAATGATATACCATGCAAATTCAGATGTATAAACAAAAATTGCTTAATGTTTATCATTGCATAATAAATAAATGAAACAAAGAAAGAATATAAGAAAGAAAGAAAAACGTTAGTATTTCTGCATAAAGCTGTGCTTAATAATGCAGTCGGGGCGTTTCAGGCTATAATTCACATGTTTTAATGCTTTGCGCTTCCAGCAGCGTCTGGGATTTACTCTATTTGCAACGATTCCAATGCAGTGTTTGTTTGACTGAGTTTTCCAGGGAGCGTAGTCTCTGGAGACAACATGATTCTCCATGTGTCATCCTCAGAGGATTCTGGATAAACAACCTGGGAAGTGAACTGCTTGTTATGGTCGCTCGCAGTGGTTTATTTCATGCAATAATAGCTTTATGGAGGAATTTAATAATAAATGATAAAACAATACCACATGGTTCTCACACACCCATGCAGACAGATCCATCTGTAAGAAGGTTTTAGAAAGGACAGCAAATCGCATCACTGGATTAAATACACATAGACAATGAAGGGGAAAAAATGCCTGCAAATTCTACATTTTTCATTCATGCATTAGTCATTTTCAGTAAGATTTACTGATTACAGAATTAAACTGGTTTCCAATCAATGAACATCTTAACAACCCACAAGCAAATGCATTTTGATATTATAAAGCTACTATAAATTGTAGCCACGAATCTGTATAAGTCATACTTATTCATTTGTTTTACTTAAGAATAAACATTGATTACTAAGATGGACAGTTAAGGTAACTAATTGTGGCTTCTGGTGTAATGACATGAGCAAACATTTTTGTGTTTAATAATTATGTGTTTATTTTTAAACACTATTTATATATTACAGTATTTATAATTGCAATGTGAGAGCATGTTTACTACATTTCAGCTCTCACAACCATTGAATGTTACTATAATATTGTAATATACGTATATTATCTAATAAATTATATTACAGTATAACAAACAGGGAACCTTTTCAGGAAACAGGAAAATAATTTTATACATATAAAAGCCTATTTTTTGTGCATTAGTTACACTGAAAACTGTGATATTTTGGTATGAATTATAAAAATAAAAGTGTTTCCGTAAATATTTAACAATTTATAAAATTATTTCACTTGTACAATATTTTGTTAAATACTCTGTACTAAAAACAATTGTTAAATTAATAATTTGAGTTTAAGAATTAATGTAAAAAAATTATTTGGTCAACCAAATTTTCTCTGTCACATGAAACACTGAATTCTCTGATTCAACAATAATTTAATTTCCTCCTGTTCTTACTATATGTAGAGGCTTTGCACACTGGAAATCTCCTTGTGAAGTATGGATACATCTACCCCTTAAAGGAGCCTAGGAACCTTATCCTGAAGTCTGACGAAACGCCATATCGCTTTCAGGTTGGAAAATGTATACTATACGTTTTTGAACTTTCTAGAAATTTCTAAATAAAAGCACAAAAACATTGTGGTTCTTTCAGACACCGTACTACTGGACTTCAACGCGGTGGCCTGCTTCAGAACTGGACTATGGTGAGAAGCAGATTCCTGGTGGAACATTTTCTTTATAAAGGTTTAAAAACAGTTACATGTTGCAATCAAAATGTCTCAATAAAGTGCAATATTTGTTTTGGGTTGTTGAATGTTTGAAGAAGAAGCTAAACTGTTATTTATTTGTTCATTCTTTTGTGTATACGTCTGTGTCTGTGTAGCAATCTACTTAGCCAAGAAGAACATCCGAAAGCAAGGAGATCTGATTGAGTATGAGAAGGTAATGCCTCAAACTCAAAGCACACTAGAAAATATAGATTCATTTCTCTCTTCCTCTTATTTTGTTCTCATTTTTAATCCATTCTCCTTCTCTTGTACTTTCTTCTCTATCTTTCTTTTCTCCCACTTTCTTCTCTCTCTTGCTGTTTCACTCTTTATTCTCTCGATTTCTCTTCATTTATATTTTCGCTGTCTTTCTACCTCTTTTTCTTGTTTTCCCCTCCCTTCTTCTCTTTCCTCACTTTCTCTCTCTCCTTATAATTTTACCTCTTTTACTCTATTATTGTTCTTGTTCTTTTTTATCTTCTCTTTGTTTTTCACTTTATTTTCTCTGCCTAACTCAATTTTTTTTCTCTTTCTTTCATTCTCTCTCTCTCTCTCTCTCTCTCTCTCTCTCTCTCTCTCTCTCAATTTTATTAGGAGTGTTATAATGCATTACATAAACGCATAAATCACACCTGGGATTTTGTTGTAATGCAGGCAAGAGAGCAACTCAGGTGAGGGTTGAAAATCTGATAAATAAGTGTATAAATTATATTACATTACAGTTATAAATTTAATACAGTGGGTCTAGCACTATACGTTATGTTCTTTCTTTCTTGCATTAAGGGCATCCAAACAACGGCGGAAAGCTGACCGCATAGTATTGGAGTGTCAGGAGCAGGCTTTTTGGCTAGTGAATCGAGCCCCGGTAAGAACTTTAATTACTATTGTATTCTAAAATTGATGAACATACAAGTATTTAGCAGACATCACCAACTTTATTGCATTATAGTTGCATTACCTTGTTACAAAAGCGATTTATGCTTCTGTGCTTTATTACAGGTTATTAATAAATAACACCTTGTTTTTCCTTATAAGATTTGTATACTGCAGTCAGTGATTTGATAATATTCACAATAAAACTCAACTGGGAAAATTGTTGCCGAAAAGAAAAAGTATGCAGAATAGAAATTTGTGGTCTTTGGATTCTTCAATGGCACACAACTGCCCCTCACTAGATAGTTTCTGTGTTTAGGAATATTCACTGTAAGCGCTAGAGATGGTTGCACATGGAAATTCCCAGTAGATCATCAGCTTCTGAAATACTCAGACCTGCCCGTATGGCACTTAAATCCCTTTTCTTCTACATTCTGATGTTTGGGCACCGAGTTGCTGACATGTAATTGGCATTTTAGAAATGTGCGTTGCCGAGCAGTTGGATGTGTACCTAATAAAGTGAGTGCTTATATACAGTATTAATAAAATCCACAATACGGTATTTTACAAATATTTTTAATAATAATAAATACATGTTTTTTTTTAAACAAAATACTTTTATCTTGAAAAAATCTCAATTTTTGAACTTTGGACATTTTTGAACATTGTGTGTGCATAATGGATCATTGCAAAACAAATTTTTAAGTTTCCCCCTTTTTGAAATCAATAAATAATACAGTACAGACCTTAAAATAAGTTGTTTAATTCTGCAGTGAAATCCCAAGCATGTCAAACGCATTAGCCAATCATGCGGCTGCGGGATGCTTAAGCAGCAGAAGCATCTGTCCCCGTCTGTCACGTGCATTCGCATCCTTGTCCAGCCTCCGCTTATGAAATATTCAGCCCGTCGCTTAAAAGCCTTGCAAAGCACAGGGAAAAGGGGGATGGGGATGGAGAGGAAAGAGAATAAGAACAAATGAGACTGAAGAAAAGAAGAAGTAGAGTGGAACACATTGATTGTTTGACATCGTAAAAGAAAATCTAAAATCCTCCATGTTTTAACTGAGTATTTATTCAATTACTAAGAGACTTGAGGTGTCTTATGCATAAATGTGTTATGCATAAATATAGGAATTTCACTGTATGTTCCTTTTTGGGCTCCATTTGGTGATTAATGTGATTGATTATTATAGTGAATTTATTTTAATCAGAGGAAAATGTGTTGTGAATGCAGGATATTTTGGAATGATTTACTTTGGTATGTTGTGTTTGAACATTATTCATATTTACGCCAATGTAAGATACTGTACATGTTATTGTACATTTGTTGTCCCCAGGAAATCCTGGTGATGATTTAATCTGCAGCAGATTTAGAGCATTTCATCCCTCCATCATCACTGAGTGTGTGCGTGTGTATGTGTGTGTCTGTTGTAAATCCACCTGCCCAACATTACTGGGATTAGTTTAAAAGCCCGGGGAAATAACACAGCTCAATATTTTCATGATCCTTCAAAACTAAAATGATCAAGTGCATGTGACACATTTATGCACTAATGTTATTGGGGCTGCTTTCCTGTTTCCTGTTCGAAAAACCCAAAGGTCATGGGCTGAAAAAAAAACGTGAAGTTTGATTATAAAAATGCAAATGCAATGCAAATCGCTTTACTCTAGATTAAAGTTCTGCTAAATGCATCAATGTAAATTTACTAAACACTTGAAATTTCAATCACAGTGCATCACATAAAAGCAAAAGCAACACTATGACACATAATCTCCAATAGTAATGTCTAAACATAATCTGAAAGTTTTTTTTTTTTCAGCCTGGGTCATTGGACATTTTAGATTTTGGACCAGAAAGAAGAACCACGAACACAAGAGTACAACTGGTTAGTAAATACATCACAGCCCCAAAACTCAGGCACTTATCCTTAATATAAAAATATTAGTTTCCTAAATTTAAAATGTTATTTTTAGCAAACTCTTTTTGTAATCAGTTTCGGGTTATTTATTTTTGTTTCTGTTTGTTCATCACGCATCCTTGATCAAGTAAGTAATCTCTAAATCACTGTTACACAAAATCCCCTATTAATTCCATTTCTTAAACATTTACTACAGTGTCCGTTTGATTATTTTAGCTATATTTTAGTGTAATAATAAAACAACTAATATTTACTTGTTTCTAATTTCAGATCAGAATGCTGACTTTTATAAAAAAGAGGTAAGAGTCTTCTAAATATCAACATTAATTCTCTAAAATGTTCTATTCTATACTGTTCAAAGCAATAATATATTGTAAAAATAGCTGCAAGCAGCAATGGTTTGTGCATTATATGATGTGTGAAGTAAAAGAAGGTTATGTCAAAGTTTTCAGTTTAATAAAAAAATGGACGGATTACATCATATAATACAAATTATCAATAGAATTTGCACAATTCCAGTATATATGCAAAACTGTATATTCAAAAACTGTCCGTGTTCGTGTAAGCTCCAATGAGAGTAAACGTAAGACGTTAAATCCAGCGTAAAATTAAAAACTTCTATTGCTTACCAACATTATTTATTGAAAAATAATAGTATATTTTTTGTAATTAACAAAATGCTTATCATTTCAGTGTTTAAAAAAACATATTCAATTTATTAGGGATTTAAGTATCTAGCCACAATGCATACATTCAAGACATCATACATATATATCCTTGCTTAAAATGCTTTAATTAGCTAATGAATAAACGGAGGAATAAAACAAGGAGTCCAAACGCTATGATACAAGGCCGTGAGTTGAGTCAGGACTATTTTACCAAGCAGAAATAAGTTTGTTATTTGTACTTAAAGTCATGGGATTTTTAAAGATATATGAGGAGACTCAATGCATTTTGATTTGTTTGAATTCACACTATTTTAGTTTCGATAGGACAAAAAAACACAGACTTGATTTGGATCAAATACAATTTATGGAAATTTGTTCAAAACATTTCTGTGTCAATACAAACGAGCAATGACGTTTGTTTGAGTTCACCCGGCGAAACCAGGAAGTCTGAATCAAATTGAATTCCGAATTCTAAGTCCACTTTACTACAAACAATTCTGAAGTAATTCAAATTTTTGTTGCCTGTAAACTTGTCTCTGTCCAGGAAAAATATACATAAAAATATATACAGTATATATAAATAGAAATCTGCACAATTCCAATCAAAATTAAAATTACCGGTACTTAGTTTTATTCACGCATTTTGCTAAAATAAAATTGGTGAAAAGTATAATATATTGTTGTAATAGCCATACTGAGTAATGTACATTATGCAATGCTTGTTTTTTCTTTACGTGTGTGTGTGTGTGTGTGTATTGTGTGTGTGTTTGTTTCAGATTGAACACAACAGGATCAGCCTTGGGAGAAATCGAGTCAAGTCTTCAATTTGCTTAGAGAGGTACAAAATGTGTTTTTTGTCGATTCTGCTAGACAGTGTCTTTAGGCTAGTGCTAATGGACGACCCTTAAAAGTCCATCTTTTTGATGGAAGGTTCTCTACTCTCAATGGAACTACATTGTGTGTGTGTGTGTGTGTGTGGTGTGTGTGTGCGTGCGTGCGTGTAGTTATGTGAAGTACTGTGAGCAGTACCAGCCTCATGACCCAATAATGCAGGGATGCCTCCCCAGCAATCCCTGGATCACAGATGATGTCCAGTTTTGGAACATGAATTCTGAAGCGTGAGTCACATGACAACCTTTTAAATTTGTTTTGAAAAAAGAAAAAAAAATATATTTTGCACAATAAAGTGTCATTGTTTCTGTCATCTAACTGCAGTGTGTGTGTGTGTGTGTGTTTAATTATTAAAGCACTATAAATAGTTCTGGGCTGTGAGGAGGTGTTCAATGATTTCCTTTGGTTTCCTGAAACAGAATTACTGTGCCGACCAAACTGCGTGTTGAGCGCTGGAGCTTCAGCTTCATGGAGCTGCTGAATGATCCGCTGGGACGGAAAGAGCTCCTTCTTTATCTGGAAAAAGAATTCAGCGGTGCGAATACACACACATTTGCATTTATATTTTAGTGGGGTCCCACTATTGACTTACAAATAGTACGTTCCCTCACCTCAATCATCAAAACTAATTCTCAATTGTAACTTCAGCCCTAAAATCTCATCTTGACCCTCAAGCAGACATTTACAGTTTTGGGGACCAGGCAAAAGTTCCCACAAGTGACCATAGTTCCCAACTTTGGTATAAAAATCCCCAAGTTTTTATACCAAAAGCCCCCACTTATAACCCATATCCCACACACACACGGCATAATTATACATTTATTTAATTTATAATATAAATAAATAAGAAAAAAAAACGTTTTTAAACCGTTAAAACGTATTATAGTAAAATATAGCAAATGTTGATATTTGTGAAATAAATAAATTATTCTTTTTGTGTTTTAATTAAGTTTCGAAATAGAACGGGTATATATCAATCCATAGATTGTATAAAGAGGCATAAACCTCAGTGATTTAAGATATTTTTAGTTTTTAATTGGTTTTTCTCTCTTCCTCCTGCACTCCTGAAGCTAGAACCAAATCTATTTTTGTGTCTCTGCACACCCTGTATCAATAATGCAGCCGGTCTTTATGCTTCTCAGCCTCTTTCTCCCTCTGTCACACTTTTAATCTTTTCATTCCCTTTTCTGTCTTTGTCTTTTTGTGTCATTAGCCGAGAACTTGTGTTTCTGGCAGGCCTGCGAGGACGTGCGTCACGGAGAAACCTCAAAAATTGCCGAAAAAGTGGACGAGGTTTACAAGTAAGAAATGTTTGTCAAGTAACTGTCTGCCGCTCTCTTTGATTTCTTCACTCCATCAATCTCTGTCTTTCTTTATGGCAATATATATTATCATTATCTGTTTGTTTGATTATTTGTTTGTGTTTGTCTGTCTGTCCATCCATCCATCTATCCATCTACCTACCTATCTACTCTCCTGTCTGTCTCTGTCTACCCACGTCTGTCTATCCATCCATCCACCTACCTATCTACTCACCTGTCTGTCTACTCATCCATCCATCCATCTATGTCTATCTGTCTGTCTGTCTATCTATCTATCCACCTGTCTATTAATCCAGTCATCCATCCATTACCAGTATCTAGTCTGTGTTACAAATAATGATTCATTTGAAATAGTGTATAAACTGTTAAAAGTAAAAAATCGTATTTCCCAGGCAGTTTTTAGCACCTGGGGCAAGTCGCTGGGTGAATATTGATAGCAAGACCATGGAGAAAACTCTGGAGGGACTCAAGCGACCTCATCGCTTCATTCTGGACGCTGCTCAGATGCACATTTACTTCCTCATGAAGAAGGTAAAACATTGGGCTTTTAAGAAACCGACACTAAACCTACAACCTACCTAAAGCAGCGTCTCTTTAAAGGATTCATATCCCCGTTATTTAAAATCCGACCTCTACAAGAACCTCTTAGCCAGAGCCATTGTACCACAGGAGACCAGGAAAAGGTGAAGAAAGCAGCAGAGTGAGCGTATAAGTGCTAACGTTTGTGTTTATAACCGAGTGTTTGGCTGCTTTTTTTAGCGGGTTTCCCTTCATGCGCCGTCAGCGACACTCCAGCCCTTCACCAGCTCTTATCAACCAAACAGCAGAGGATAATGGGAAGGCAAAGAACTCAAACTCCATCAAAAACAATTCTGGATCCACAACCCAACCTTAGAGTTTGCACACAAAACATCTACAAATTTGGCCTCTGGAACAAAAGTTAACAGTGAATGCTGATTTAAATTCCTAATTCATTCATTGACAATATTTTCTGTGCACACTGGAAGGGTCTGGCCGGGCCTCAAACTCGGTCCCATAAAATAACAAACATTCACACACATTGTAGACAGTTTAGATGTAGCTACAAAAAACTGCTAAATAATCACAATTTCACTTCTTTCCGCTACTTTTGGTACATGTGCTTCTTTTAGTGTTTCGTCATTAACATTTAGTTTTTATCAAATATTTTTAATAAATTGTTCCTGCTGTTAAAAATATACATTTGATTATGGTTTTGTTTGACATTTATTTCTTCTAAAAGCGAATCCCAATCATTGTGTAAAAATAATAAGTTTTAAAGATAACTATGTATTATCAATTAAATAATAATGAATCTAAATGTTATTTATAATGTATTATAAAATGTATTCGCTTATTGTAAAATAATCCATGCAAGAAAACTTTGCGGAAAGTACGAGGGGGGGTCATATCATTTCTTATGATAATATGTATGATATTTAGAATGAAAATTATTCAAAAACAAAAGGTAAGAAACATGTTTAATTCAAAACATTGACACAAACATTTACATAATCGGGAAACATTTTAAAATAACAACTGTGAAATAATGAAAATGGATACAATGAAAAGAAATGAGAAAGACTGTAGGACTTCCACAAAAACAAATGAATACTAATAAATAAAACAAACCTTTATTTTCGAAAATATATTATCTTGCACTACATTAATCTTAAAAAATCTCTCCTGACTCTCCATACAAAATAATTTTGGATTTACAAAAAAAAACAATTTGCCTCTAAAACTACTAAAAAAAATAGACCTAATACAAAAGTGCTAGCAGAGGCTAAATTGAGAGAATAACCCATTTTCTTTTGTTAAAAATTATAAAATAATTTCCAAAAATCCAGTGAAAAAAAAAACATGGGTTAAACAAAATCTGAACATGAAAAAGGTTTTTTGAAAACCACAAAACATTCATTACTTTTCTCCCTCGTTACCACAACAGATCTTTGTAACTTGGAAACAGTTTCAAAAGAGTTATACATATACGCATGTATAATGTTGCCAGACATTTGTGTGTGTGACGTATTATAATTACTAATTTCATTTGCACTTTTTTTGCTCACTTGTTCATCCTTGATGAACATATTTACTTTACTCTATTTGTGTATACATATATACTACATATACTGTAGAGGTATATTTAGGGTGCTATATATACACATATACATATATATATACACATATACTATATATATTATTTTTTAATATATATATATATATATATATATATATATATATATATATATATATATATATATATATATATATAATATATATATATATATATATATATTATATATATATCACACACACGATATTTATCTAGTTTTTACTATTATTTTTCTTCCCTATTTTTCTTTCTTCCTTGAGAGCAATTTTAATGTGAAAAGTAATCCCACTGGCATTAATACAAGTGTTTTTTTTTTTTAACTGAATTGAATAATAAAGAAATACAAACAATGGTAAAATTATAAATAAACGCGTAGTCAGGAACATATTTTAAGATGGCAACTACAATTACTGTATTTTACCCCCCCCCCCTCTGCTACATTCCACTCAAACTAAACATTATGAATACAATCGTCGTCATTCACGTGACAGTGCAAAGTTCTTTTTTTTCATTTTTACATAACTTATAGCCGCAGATCTTGTGCGTCCAGCCCCAGGGGGGAACGTTTTTTTCCCGGGGTGGTAAAAGAAGGACCACGCTTGTGGCCACCATGATGTGCCACATGGAATGAATGTAGAAGTAGTTGCTATCGGTCTGTGCAAAGGCGTACAAGCAAACTCCGATCAAAGTGGACACGATACCCGGAATGAGGAACAGCACCCATCGCCGCCATGACGGAGGGTAACAATGATGGCGCTTCACACCTCGATAAACCTGTCAAGCAACACAAAGCAGGGAAACATCTACAAAAACATGTCATGAGGAAGTGCCTGTGTGTAAAATAAATCACGTGGGAACGGTGTGACTTTGCAAGATTACATTTCATAGCCAGATAAAATCTTTCAAAAAAAAAAAAAAAAAAAA
>CM051501.1:20190976-20297470 GCA_028031935.1 Paedocypris micromegethes | reverse complement strand
ACACACACACACACACACACACACACACTCACAAACTTGGATCGCATGCAAGTCTGCTGCTATATATTTTTAATAAGTATATGGATATTATGCAAGTCACTATATCCAAGTTTAATTACTGGACTACAAAGCCCAGGATTCTCTGAGTACTGTCAAATCCATGTGTTTTAGTCACACAATACAGTATACGGTTTATACAGGTATATATGGTATAAAATACACATTTTATTTATTTTAATTTATATTATTATTACAGTTTCTGTTATATGTTTTTGTAAGTTCATAAACAGTTACATTTTAGCATAATTATTCCTTTAATCATACATTAAATAAAATAAGGAAGTGTAATAAAACCCAGAAACTTTATTCTTGCTCTAATAATGCGCATATTTGATCTAAGTTATCAGAAAAAAAAACTTCATCATAGAGCAAAATACCTCGTGTAAGATAAGGGGCATCATTTAGCTCTCTTATCTTTTTAACGGGGTTTTATAATGGGGCTCATTCAAAACTCAAAACGGCGTAAGATGTGATTTTACGCCCTTTTAGGTTCATCCTTAGTGGCCACGAGCTCGTATAACAGCTGTGTGACTGACCATCTCTACGTGCGTGCGCGCGCGCGCGCGTGTTAGTTGAGCTAAAGGGACACTTGAGCGTCCCCCTGCAAACGAAACGTTACAGCGGCCGCAGATCGCAGCAGTTTCCGTTCTACTCACCGGTTGCTGGGCGCCAAGATAAACTCACGCTCTGTTTGAGCAGAAGACAATTACAGACCCGCGCGTAAATATTTGCTCGGAAAACAGACTTCCCGCGAGCGACGAGTATAAATGCAAACCGCTAATTACCCACACGTACGGAGAGTCCTCACGAGCGACACGCAGCGCGCGACACACGGTAAACCTGCTAGAAATTAATTTCTTTACAGGTCTGTTATGTTACTTCTTGGTTTTCGGTTTAATGTAAATTCCGTGTTAACTATGTACTTGCCTTTGTGTTTTTCTTTCTTTCTTTCTTTCTTTCTTTCTTTCTTTCTTTCTTTCTTTATCTTTCCTTTATAGCTAATTTTATTTTACAAACATATTTACTGCTAGAACGTCAGACAAATTAATTAGGAAATGAACAACTACAGTACTTACAAAAACTTAAAAAATAGACATAATAATTGGACAACATAATACAAATATGCAGCAAAACAAATCTACAAAAGAAAGCCTTCAAAGTTTCACAAAAGGCTTTATTAAAGCCAAAATGAAGCCTTTTTATATATACACATATATAAGTACTATATGTTTTATTACAATACTGCCTTTCGATAATTTTAGGATGGCTGCAAGCATTGTCACGGCACTGGGTAATGTGGGTTTGGCAAGACCCCTGTCCCCCTGTTTCTTTCCTGCTGAAGAGGAAGAGGAAACCGAAGAAGAATATGAAGACGATCTGAGAGAAGTCACGGAGGATGAGGATGGAGGTATCCGAGACTCACCAGAGGATGGGACAAGACGCTTGGCTTTTTCTCCTTGTAATGCAGAGATAACCAATCGGTTGCTGCGGTTTGCTGATCTCATCAGCAGTGATGTGCAACGCTACTTTGGACAAAGTCAAGATCCTGATGGCTGTGATATTTATGCTGAAAGACTTTGTCCACAAATCGGGGGCCGACAGCGATACTATGCTGACTTCATTAGAGTGGCTTCATCGGGGCAAGCAGAGGAGCCGGAGTCACTGGGGCCACTTGCAGAGCTTTTTCAAAACCATGAAAAAAAAGGACAGGGGCTTCCAATGAGCCAGCGCCGTTTGCCCGTCAGCTTCTGGACTGAGCCGCTCTCACACCACGTCCTGGATGACTCGGATCCTCAAGTGTCATCCGAGAGCTGCATTACTCACAGCACATCACTGTTCAATAGCACCGGTGTGTGCTCCATTAGCAGCTCCAGCACACCAGACTTCAGCGATTTACTGGCTCACTGGGCCCTGGACAGAGATAACCTCCATGAAATCACCTGTGACTATTCACAAACATAAATGTGAATGTTTTTTTTGTTGTCATTTGTTTCATAACACACATAAACATACAACGACACACAGCTATCCATAAAACACTGAAAAAAAAAGTAATTCAATTTATCGATGAAATCCTTACTTGCACATACGTTGCTTATTTATTATGGAAAATTAAACTAAAAAACAACCTTTTCGAATTTTTACAAAAACATGACAAGTTTGTCAAAATATAATTGTTTTTATCAAAAGTTAAACATAATTCTTTATCAATATAATGTGTTACCATATTGTGATATTGTGATGACTTAGTAAGATATACGTGTGTATATATATATATAAAGAAAACAGTTTTTCAGTTGTGTGTGAACGATTACGTGTACAGAGACATTGTGACACGTGTTTCGGCCTTTCCTAATTCACATACTTCTATGTTGATGTAGTTGTGCTCCAAACATTTAAACAAATAAATTCCAAATGGGCTGTATTGTTTGTATCTGGTTTGCCGTTTAAAAAAAAAGTAAAAAATTTAATTCATGCTATTGTAAGAAAAACAAAATACAGCAGTTCAGTTGAGAATATGTAAACTTTATACACTTACACACGTTATATACAGTATTTACAGTGTATATATAGTATTTACAGTACAGTATTTCTGTTATATGAAGCAATTACAATTAAAAAATTAGATTTTACAATTTCATTTTATAGCAAAGGTGTTTTTCAACAGCACGCCATCACAAATAAAGACCAGTAGATTTGCACCACGCAGGCTTTTCATGGACTCGCCAAGGTCAGCGTTCTCTTATCTGCTCCACAGCAGGTTGGAAAGGCTCATTTCAAACTCGAAGGCCCCTTCTGCTCAGCTGACCCACCATGAGGCTCCTGCACATCGTGGTCTTCACCTTTTTGCTTTGTTTCCCTTGTGTGACGGGAGAGGAAGAAAATCCTGAAAATCAACCTGAGGAGGAGCAGGTAGAGGAACCAGTGAAGACAGACGACATTACTGAAGAGAAAGATGTTCTGGTCCTTCACAGTGTCAACTTTAACCGGGCTCTCAGTGAGAACAAGTACCTTCTGGTGGAATTTTGTAAGTATTTGAGAACAAAATAAGAGTGGATGACTTTAATTTTGTAAAAAAAAAAAAATCATTATCTCATTGGTGAATAAAACGGTTCAGCTATCAATGGTGCACATGTTATTTCTCTCACGCTAGAAGTGATACAGTAACATAGATTTCGCAACACTTCTTAACACTGTATTTTTACCATTTACAAATATAATTTTTATAATATTTGTGCAACTTTTCATGCAACTGGCACAATGTTTGATGAGAACAATTGAAAATAAAAACAATGAAAAAAACAAATGACTGTATATATATTTTATTAAAATAATAACAGTAGCAATTTATGTAAGTGTAGTTATGTTTATATAGAATTTTTACACCTTCACAACATTTAAAAACACTGAAATCTGAGCTCTTTCGCCATCCCTTTAACTTCGAAAGAGAAGAAAACTCACTGTCTGTGTGCTCACTGCCTGTCATGTTTCTTTTAAAGACGCTTTGGATAAAAGCATCTTCCAAATTATTGTAAAGTCCTTGTTTTCCAGCCTTTATGAGACTTTTGTAGTTCGATTAATCACCAGTTTGGATTCCATTCACATGGTCCTCTTGTTAACTGTTTTTAGTCTTGTATTTTAAGCCGATCCATTCGTTTTTATATGTCTGTAAGTGTAGTATTACTCTGTGTGTTTGTTAGATGCTAGTTGTTCTTTGTGTGTATGTTATTGCTAAGTGTTGTACTGTAAGTTAGTGATGTTTGGTTCCCAAGTCCAGAGATTTCTAGAGAGATTCATTACTTTGGGTTTGCTGCCCACAGTTTATTTGTCATTGACTACAGTGTTTCTCGGTTAAATCACTTAAAAAAATTAATTTTTTTCATCTTTAGTTTCCTTTGATTAGATTTACTTTAAAAAAAATGCAACATCTCGTAAATTAGAATTTCCTTCTATGATGTGAAATGCCATGTGTGACAGCGTGTTCATCCGCACTAAAATGTCATCACAATATAATTCATCAGATCTTGCGTGGTACAGACCATTTTTGAGAATTGAGAACATAGTGAGATATTCCTTTGTTTTATCTTATTTTTGTTATTCGTCATTGTATGTTAGTTGGTAGTATTTAAGCCCAAAGCAGGGCCGATTCCCATTCCTGAAAAATCGCCATTTTCCAACTCCAATTAGTCTCCAGACAATGGCTATAACATATACTGTATATAAAAAATGAGGTTAAACTTAAGTTTGACTATAGTACTAGATGTATTATCTAATTACCAGACGCCCCGTGGTGCGGTCACTGTCGTGCCCTGGAGCCCATTTATGCTGAAGTGGCTGGGCGACTGAAGAACGCGTCTTCCCCGGTACGACTCGCCAAAGTTGATGCGACCGAAGAGAAAGAGCTTGCTGAAGAGTTCAACGTGGACGGTTTCCCTAGCATCCGGTTTTTTAAAGATGGCGACAGACAAAATGTCACAATTTATTCTGGTATGTTCGGACGCAGATTGGTACATTCCATAAAAATGTAGACATGATATTCAAAGATTGCAATGTGTGATTGGGACAGGAAAGCGAACTGTAAAAGCAATCACGACGTGGCTGGACAGACAGACGGGACCCAGCGCTACTGTTCTCGGTGATGCCAGGAGCGCAGAGGCTCTGCTGGAGGCTAATGAGGTTGTGATTGTTGGATTCTTCCAGGTGAGTTGTTATGCACATTCAAATACCAAACTAATATGCACATTCAATGTACAGTACAATAACAGTTTAATTTGAAATTATTAAGACTTTTCAGTTAGATAGATTGATTCGTGGATACTGTTTGTTTATCTCTTGTTTATATCTTATTCATTTCTGTCTTGCTCTCTTGCTTTGTCTCTTGTGCTTTTTATTTCTCGCTCTGTCGTTTTGTTTGTGTCTATTTTTCGACTTTTTGACTCTCCTTTTCTTTCAATATTTTTCTTGCAGAACTTGGAAAGCGACAGGGCAAAGACTTTCTACGACGTAACTTTCACAGCAGTGGATTTTAACTTTGGCATTACCAACAACCCAGACATCTTTAAAGAGTATGATGTCAAAAGTGATGCAGTCGTGCTATTCAAAAAGGTATTTTTTTTCTATTGGTCAGTGTAAAACACATTCTAAATCTATGTATGCGTAAAGCTGATAAACTGGAACTGGAAGTAACATTGCAGCAGGGTTTTGGAATCATGTGGGTTTTAAAAAACAAAACTAAAAATCGGATTCTTAATGATTTGCACGCTTTTTTGTGTGTGTTGCAGTTTGATGAAAAGAGGGCGGACATGCTTCTTTCAGAGGATGAGAAGTTAGATGAGAAGGAGCTAATTTCATTCATTCATTCTAACAGTATTCCACTTGTTGTTCCATTTAATGAAGAGGTACGTAGATGCTCTCTCTCTCTCTCTCTCTCTCTCTCTCTCTCTCTCTCTCTCTCTCTCTCTCTCTTTCTCTTTCTTTCTGCTTAATCTCTCTAACTTGCCCTTTTTGGCTCTTTTTCTCTCTCTTTCTCAATCTCTTTTTCTTTCACACACACACACACACACACACACACACACACACACACACACACACACACACACACACACACACACACTTTCTTTCTAATGGTGTATTGATGTATTGAGTAATGAGGATAAATATATAATTTGTCTTTTTTACAGAATGCTGAACAAATATTTTCCTCCAAAGTCCATAAACACAATCTTTTGTTCATTAATGCATCAGTTGAATCTCACATTGCACTGCTGGACGATTTTAGAACTGTTGCAAGTGAGTTTAAAGAAAAAGTAAGTATCAGCTTGATCATTTGATACAGTTTTGACACAGACTGACAGAAAGATATAGAGATAGTAGACAGACAGACAGAGAGCACAGGACAGATGGACAGATTCGATAGAAAGAAAACACCACTTCTCATGGCTATGCTTTTTGTGTTCAGATACTCTTTATAACTATTGATGTCTCATCGGAGAAACTGAGCCACGTGCTAAAGTATTTCAGTATTTCAATGAAAGACGCACCAATCATCCGACTGATCAACACTGACACTGTGACGACCTATGCAATGGAGACATCAATCATCAACCAAGATACGCTTAGAACATTTTCCCAGGGTGTGATAGATGGAACAGTCAAGGTGTGTGAATTATTAAAGCTTTTTATAATTGGAAATTATGTAGAGTTGAGACTATGTCTATAAATCATGCTGGAAAAAAACTGTTTAAGCTTTACTGAAGGATTTATTAATGTGTATTTTATTCCAGCCCTTTCTGAAAAGTGCAGAAATTCCAGAGGATTGGGACAAAAATCCAGTGAAGGTTCTTGTGGGAAAGAACTTTATTGAAGTTGCCCATGATAAAACCAAAAATGTCTTTGTGGAGTTTTGTAAGCTGTAATTTTACTTTTTCTTTAAATATCTATCAAGTGTCTCATACCAGACGTTTTTTCTCCTGACAGACGCCCCATGGTGCGGTCACTGTAAGGAACTGGCACCGGTCTGGAACGAATTGGCTGAGAAGTTTAAAGACCACGAGAACATTGTAATAGCAAAAATGGATGCCACAGAAAATGACCCTGAAGGAATCTCTGTACAGGGGTTTCCAACCATTAAATACTTTCCTGCAGGGACAGAAAAAAAGGTAAAAAAAAACACGAGAGTCGGGACATCCCAATCACATTTTAACTTTCAGACCTGAGTCCTTTAATATTGGGCCTGATCCGATCCCCATTCCTAAACCAATAATTTTATATACGTACATAAATGCACAAGCCTTTTTTATGCAAAAACACTCACTCATCTACACTAAACAGAACATTTTGTATGACTGCACCTCCAATTCTTGTTGATACTATTTTGTCAAATACCTTTTTGATCACATTTCTCTTTTTTGTTTTATTTTCAGGTATGTGTTTATCATGTCAAATACAAGTTAAATATTTACTGTGCAGCAGCGACTATAATTGGTTCATGTTGGTCCAATCACGAGGCTGCAATCGCTCTTTACTTGCTTTCAACTGTGTTTAAATGAGACTTTAACCCCCAAAATCGGACTCAGTAAAATAAGATTCATTTTGTAAGTGTCGTTCGATCGAAGTTTACTTATCGTGGTTTTTATGCACCACGACAAGAGAGAAATGTCTGCCATTCACGTGACCAAATATCATTCCCCCACTGTGGACGTTTGCCGACATTGTGACCAATCAGAGCCAATTCTGATTTACATATTTAAAAAGAACGAAATCCGATGCAAACAAAAAAAACTGTGTTTCTTCTACACTTCTAATTGTTTTTTAACTAATCTCCTGATGTTTTTATACAAATAAAACATCAGGTTGTGGACTATGATGGAAATAGAGACCTCGAAACGTTTACAAAGTTCTTGGAAAATGGTGGAGTGTTTCCAGAAGAAGAACAGAAAGATGAAGCAGAGGGTGATGACGACGAGGAAGAGGTCAACTGTTTTATCTTACTTAAACATATGAATTATGTATAATATTTTATTTTACTTTTACTTTATTCATCTTTGTCATCGTAAATTCAAAGCGTATGTATTTCACTTTTCCAGGTGTTGAATGGATTAGTTGAAGAAGCAACGAAGTCTACCAATGAAACCAGCAAGGATGAGCTGTAAAAGAAAATTAAATAAAGCTTATTTTAAGTGCACTGGACCATTTAAGTAAAAATGTAGTAAAACAATAAATACTAAACTTGAAAGCGTTTTGCATTCAATAGCTTCCATAGTTGATTCAAAATGTTTTTTCATTCATATAAGACCCAGAATATATACAGAATACATAATATATTTTGATTGATTGATAGATTGATTGAATCAACTATATTGTTCATTGGCAAGTACAAGTACAAGACGACTAGATGCAGTTAGGTCCAACCAGAAGTGCAGAAGTAGCGATAATGTATTATAAAGTGCATAATGGTCAGGAATGTAGGGTATAAACATGAATATACATATGGGAGGCTATGACAGAAACTACAGGGTAATATACAGAAGGGTGGTGGCAGAATAAATATATAATACAAAAACAGAAATATGGTGCAAATGAGCATGAAAGATCAAAACAAAGTACAGTAGTGCAGAGTACTATGTGCAAGTAGACGCGGTGGGAGAGGATGAGGGGGGCAGTGCAGTTAATGTTTCAGAGTGTTCAGGAGTGACACAGCTCTGGGGAATAAGCTGTTCCTCAGTCTGGTGGTCCTGGTCCTGAGACTCCTGAAACGTTTCCCTGATGGCAGGAGAGAGAACAGATTGTGGGCAGGATAGGAAAAATCTTTGGTGATGCACACAGCGTTTGCTCTGGATGTCATCAATGGTGGGGAGTAATGAGCCGGTAAAGACCACCCGCTGCAGTGCCTTGCGCTCCGCAACAGAGCAGCTTCCGTACCACACAGAGATGGAGTGGGTGAGGATGCTTTCTATTGTGCAGCGGTAGAAATTCACCAGTAAAGCGGAGGGCAGCAGGATCTTCTTCAGAGTCCTCAGGAAGAAGAGTCGCTGGTGAGCCTTCTTGATCAGGCAGGAAGTGTTGGTGGTCCAGGTCAGGTCTTCAGTGATGTGGGTGCCGAGGAACTTGAGGTTGTGCGTGTCTCTTTTCGACTTCCTAAAGTCCACTATTAGCTCCTTAGTTTTAGTGGAGTTGAGGAGCAGATTATTGTTGCTGCACCACGAGGTCCTCTCTATACGCCGTCTCATCGTTATTCCTGATGAGACCAATCAGCGTTGTGTCGTCTGCAAACTTAACAATGGCATTGGAGCCGTTCGTTGGCATGCAGTGGAAGGTGTAGGGGGAGAGGTGTACAGGGAGTAGAGCAGGGGGCTCAGCACACCAGTGTTGAAGGTGATGATGGAGGAGAAGGTGTTGTCGGACCGGACATGTTGAGGTCTGTTGGTCAGGAAGTCTAGAATCCAGTTGCAAGTTTGATACCTAGGTCTTTGAGCTTGGAGATGAGTCTGGACGGGATGAGTGTTGAATGCTGAGCTGAAGTCAACAAACAACAGTCGGGCGTAGGTGTTCGGGTTGTCCAGGTGAGTGAGTACAGAGTGCAGTGTAAGTGCTACTGCGTCCTCTGTGCTTCTATTACTGCGGTAGGCTAACTGGTGTGGATCCAGGGAGGTCGGGAGAGAGTCTTTGATGTGAGCCAGGACCAGCCGCTCGAAGCACTTCATGACGATGGGTGTCAGTGCTATTGGGCGGAAGTCGTTCGGACATATTGGTCCAGAGTGTTTTGACACCGGCACGATGGAGGTGGTTTTGGAGCATGTTGGTACAGCTGCTTGTGCGAGTGACATATTAAAAATGTCAGTGAGGACACCAGCGAGCTGTTCCGCACACGCTCGAAGAACATGGCCAGGAATACTGTCTGGTCCAGCTGCCTTACGAGAGTCGACCCGGCTCAGAGCAGTAGAGACATCAAGAGAGGTGAATATGATGGGCTGGTGATCGGGTGAGGGGGGGAATTTAGTGGCAGTTACATTGATGTCTCTTTCGAAGCGAGCATAGAAGTTATTCAGGTCGTTAAGAAAGGACACATCTGAAACAGCGGGGGTGGAGTGGGTGGTCTTGAAGTTACTGATGGCCTGCATGCCCTGCCACATGCGCCGAGCGTTAGAGTTGGAGAAATTCTCCTCTATCTTCAGTAGTATCAGTGTATCAGTGCTTGGCTTTCTTGATTCCCCTCTTCAGATTTGCTCTGGATGAGTTGTAGGCCTGAACCTCCCCTGATCTAAAAGCAGCATCACGTGCCTTTAGCAGAAGACGCACCTCTTTGTTCATCCATGGCTTCTGATTCGAGAAGATGGTGATTTGTTTCTGAGTGGTTACACTGTCGATGGTAGAGCTGATGAGAAAACATTAAGGTCTGAGGTGGCTTGGGACATAAATCTGTTCCAGTCTGTGTTCTGAAACACGTCTTTTGTGATAGATGAAAATACACATATTAAAACGTGCAAATTATGTAAAAAGGCTATTACTGAGCATGAATATGTACAACAATAATATTATAAAAACAGTTAACTGAATTGTATTGAATTCAAGTTTTAACTAAGGTAGCATTTCTCTTTGTTACGCATGCTTCAACTTTGTTTTATTAATGTTAATTTGGCGCCCCCTTGTGGCCATTAATTGCAAACTTACCGAATACATAATTTGAAAATATCCACCTTTTTTATAAAGATGTAAATCGTCGTTAATCTAAAACACCGCTCGTCTACACTACTGCACAACTTTTTCTTTTTAATTTGAAAAACACGATAATCTCGCGTGAACACAATGGGCACATTCCTCTGCATTGCAGCAAGCAGGTAAACAGGTAGAGTGAGAAAATCAGTGACGTCACCGACACAAAGTTTCTATTGTCGCAACATGCAGGTAAGGTTCAACAATTTACTATTTTGTAAGCATTGTTCTTTGCATTCAGAAAAATGAGATGAAAATGAAATCTGCTGGGCAACTCTAAACCAGTTGTTTAAATAATGATAAACAGAACACAGCAAGTTGGGTGATTTATCAAATGTATCTTCATGTTGTTAGGAAAAAGATGAATTCAATGTTTAAACAACACACACACACACACACACACACACACACACACACACACACACACACACACACACACCACGCATGTTATAGATAATTTATATAAATGTGTTTTAACACAATAGCGACATCATAAAGTGATATTAAATTATCTTTTCAAGTGTAATCTTCATTATATGTATTTGTATAGATGGAGCTTCCTTCCATAACCCCCGTACCACCTCCTCCTTCATACAGTGAAATCACTGAAGGTGTCTTGTCTGAAGGGGTTCCTAACACACCACCACCCCCCTACACAGAGCCTGGTGAGATCATCTGCCACTCAATCACCTTGAATCACAAACAGAGGTACAATTTGTAACATATTAAAAAAAATGTTTATTAAGGTGTTTCTCAGAACCCCAACAGAGCTACGATTGATCCGTTTCCAGTCCTTAACCAGTTTGCTATTGTCAACCAGTCACAGCAAGGTACAGTAAAAGTCACATAAATACAATAAAAAAAATAAATAAATAAACAGCAGTACAATGTGACTTCATAGATATAAAGCTTTCCCTCAAAAAAGACACTAGCTTCAAAATACTGTTAAATGTGTTTGCTGTAGATGTGTTTAGTCAGATGTAGGACTGTCAAAGTCATGATACTAGAGGGAGGGATGTGACTGGACGATGGTATGTTGTGGCATACTGTTTGTTGGTCGTTTAGTTGGATGTCCTAAGAGTGTGAATATAAAGCGGAGTTTTGTCCAGAATAAGCATTCAAGACTCATCCAATAAACTGTATTTCTTATGTCGCATCAACCAAATTCATATCCATTTAGAAGTCTTAATGAAAGACAACACAGACGGAACACAACAAATGTGTGATTAATCCACCAATCAAAGTCAGGCCGGTAGCAAAAATTACAATGACGGGAAATTTATTTTAAAAATTAAAAAAATTTCCTTACGGTATTAATTACTATATATAAAGTATATTATTATATAATAATCAATATTATAATTAATAATCATTTTAATAATTTCTATTCTGATTCTCTTTTGCTATGAAGACAGATAAAATAATTACTTTAACATGAATAATATGTATGAATTTTATATTTATTGAGTTTGTTTATTTTTTTTTTTTGAAAAACATTCTAATACATTTTAACATCTTTACACATTTCTGGTTTTAACAGTTATGTATTTTGATGCTACATCTCAGGATGTTGGTCAAAATGTTTAGCTTTATTACGTATAGCCACTCTGAAACAGATGTTTAAGTGATTGATGTTTTCCTCATATAAGTGGTCCTGCATCCTCCGGCGGCCCCTCAGGTGATTGTGGTGGAGCCTCCTTGTGTATTGGGAAACACGCCGACAGTGACTGTGTGTCGCTACTGCCATAAGAACATCCTCACGACGGTTCAGTACAAGCCTGGAGCTGCAGCATGGGGCCTGTGCTGTCTCTTGACTCTGCTCGGGTGAGGGACGTAAAGTCAAGTAAAGTAAAGTAAATGGACGTTACGCTTTATAGAATCTCTACAATATTTTAAAAGCAAACTGTTCATTTTCTAAAATGTAAATGTTTCTTTCTGTTGTCACACTTTTACAGACTTGTCTGTGGATGTTGCCTCATTCCATTTTTTGTCCGTGGGATTCAAGACGTCCATCATACTTGTCCTTACTGCCGCAGACATCTGGGAGTTCGTACTTACTGATGCTAGATTACTTGCTTTAAAAATATTGTGCTCACTCAAAATTAACATGCTCTATTACATTGCACTTGTAATGGAGTACTTAACAACTCTATTACATTGTACAATATTACAAAAAAAGACATCAACAGTTAATTTACATTTTAGCTTGTAGCTTTGGATAAAACCTTGTACGTTTATCCAAATGTACTAACATCTGTATTTTAATTTATTTCACAGTGGTATCTTTTTAAAGTATTCTATTTATTAGAATATTCTCTTTATTAATTGACTAGTAATGCATTTCCGTGTGTTTAAAAATCAAAGAATGATTTATTACAATGACCAACATGAAAGAATGAAACACAGGTGTAAAAAAGAGAAATATAAGTAAAAACAAACTAATGTCAGAAATTGGAAGAGGGAAGCCTGAGGATGATGAGAAATGTAGGTTACAATACAAACAGAGACAACAGTAGTTTCTTTTCAGTCATGTATTTAATAAAATATCTTTGTAATCAAAACTATTTCTTAGCTAATAACCATTTCTTTCTCTCTTGCAAACATATACTGTTTTCAGATGACTTGTAATTGAACCTAAAGTCTTTAACAGTTTATACATTCTCAAAAGAATTTTTATTAAGGATAACAGATCGACTTTGGGTAGTTGCTTATTCTTTCAAATTCACAAACTTAGGAAAACCCAGAAAAGTCACAAGAGCAGATGAACTCAGAAGATCTCTGGAGTAATCAAAATTCTTGGAAATCCTGGAGGGAATTGGACTTCGTATAGCTCTGAAGGAAATAATCAAAGACTTCAGTGAAGTCGTTACTAAAAGAAAGTTTTTACTAAAAATTATTATTTCTCTATCATAGCATTCATTAAGCGCAGTATAATTATTGAGATATAGATATAGTATGCTTTTAGTATAAAATGCAGAAAGGGAGGAATCCAAAAGTAGACTAAATTCAGTGAGACAGTTATTCATCGTCTATCTGGTCTTCAACATGGTCGTTGGCAAATCTGACAATATTCAGCAATGCCTTTAAAATCAGAATATCTGCGTTGGTATTGTTTTCTGTTTCTTGGTGGTAGTTTTTAACTGGAAAGATACAGGTGACAGGAATTCCCAGTCTGACATGGCATTCCTCCATCTAAGAAACAACAGATCATAAAATGTAGTCATTTACCTAACCAACATATATAATTTATGAATATATTTCAATATTTATTTTACCTTCTCCTTTATTTTTTTGCTCGTGTAGATGGTTTGAAGATTTTGGTTTACTAGTGGACAGATTTCATCCACCTTTGTCATGATTATCACTTGAGGGATACCTTCCAAAAACAAACAAATTGTACACGTGATGGTTATGAAGTGAAATTGAATGTTAATTTATGTATCATATGATTAGGTCTATGTCGTGTTTGTTCTACGTCCTGTTTTGCTCACTAAAGGTTTATTTCATATTGTGTAATTGTGCATAATTATTTTATATTTAAATTATTATATATCATGATCTAGACGAATCATATTCATTTAAATGACTCTTAAAACTGAACAAGTTTAAAAGCAAAATCATCATGACACTGTCTTTTTATTTGTTTCTTTTTATTTCTTCATCCATTTTTTTTTTTTTTAATTTTTGCAGTTATTTTCAGCCGTAATTTTTTTCTTTTATCCAAACTTGTGAAAATTATGAATCCCATTGCGTGTTTTGACTTACTCAAGTCTCTTGCTTTCTTCCGAACGCTTCTCATCTGGTCAACGACACTTTGGTCCATCGCAGATATGGAAATGGCAGGAATGACAGCCACCAGACAGTGAATTTTGTCTGTTAGACTGGGGCTTTTATTGTACTTTGGATTGTCTTCAGAAATTGGCTCACCACCATCAAGCTTACAAAACAGAATCACAATAATTTTTGTGCAGTTTAAAAAACAATTATGAAACACAAATTACTGTTTACTGAAGATTTCTGTTGCATGCTGTGTAACTTACATTGTAGCCGTCCTTAATGTTGCCACTTAAAATGTGGAAAATGTCATTAACACGTATCCCTTCTTCTTCATCTTCCAATCGGTAAAAATAAAAGCATACAATCCAGTTCCTTTCTTCTTCAGTTTGTAGTTTCTTAACTACATGTAAATAAATCGATAAATTAAAAACACTTTTCTAATATTTTTTATTGTACTTTATTATAGTTACTGTCAACATTGACTCATAGAACTTGAATTTGATTCAAACTATCTGCCTTATTTCACCTGTTTTGTGAAACTTCTGTCAGATGTTGCATCAGCCTGAGCTCTGGTGCACATACGACCCTGTATAGCACTATCTGTGGAGTTAAAAAAGCTTGATTTCCCAGCACCTGCTGGTCCATATAGAAGAATTCTGAGGTTGTTAACCTGTGGATTCCCAATCTTGAATTCATTTAGTTCTTTCACCAGTGTTTCCTTGCCACTTCCCCTATAAAGCATGTAACATTTGCCTAAAAATGCTTTTTGAAATAGATCAATTTGTGTATCTTGGCATAACATAAATGCTAATTTACAAATGGACAAGTAAATTTCTAACTTTATATGATACAGTATACAATGATACAGTTGAAAAAATGACTCAAACTTACCAGTCGACCGGCCTCCATGGCTTTACCAGCTCTGTGTAAAAATGATTTTAGAGACATTTTAGCATCAATTAGAGCAGGCATGGGTAAACTACAGCGCGGGGGCTACATGCGGCCTGTTAAACGTTTTAATCCGGCCCTCCGAACTTGTAGAAAGAATTTCAAGAATTTCCCTCAGTGATAACAGTTTTTCTCAAATGCTAAAACACATTTCACAAATGTTCCCTGCATGTTACCCAATGTCTAAACACAACACCCGCTTCTAAAGCTACATAAACACAACTACACCTTCTTACTTCAAAACTCAAACCTTCGCACCAAAAGAGCAGCTCGAAGCTTTCAAATATGTAAACATATTGTTGCACACTACAGCAAAACAACTGAAAACACAATTCTCGGTTGGTGAGAAGATTCCTTGATTCATAACCGGCAATAGAAATTTTGCAGTAATGGAATGTTAGAAATTTTAGATTTCTGCAGAGGATTAGGCATTTCGATTTTTGAGTTTGACATGAGGAGTATATATCTATAGAAAATACTGCATGTACAGTACACTACTGTAAAAACTCAATGCAAAAACAGAATTTATGCGCACAACAGTACTCTTGAAAACATGATCAGGGTGTGAAGTCCTTTTATTTACGTTATTCACACCACACACACACACACACCACAATCACTGTGCGGCATCATGTCGCTGAACTGCACAGGGCCACATCACCTCATCCACATCGCAGGCTATTGCTTGCTAGGCACTGTGGGAATGCCTGGAATTGCGAATCCATACGTGTAAGGCCTCCACTGGGATGTCATCACTGGCCAGCTTTATTGGCCACGGAGGGCCAAAAAAACATTTTGCTACAAGTCGAGTGCCGGACTGTCCGAATGTTCATTGGAATCAAAATTTGACCTACTGAAAAACGAACAAATATATTACTATTAGATAAATAAAGCATTGCCCTTAGGAGGTTCTCTCTAGTGTATGGTTGTCTGTCATAAACATTCCATCTCCACAACGAGACGAACTCCTCTACACGGTTAAGGAAAGGGGAATAGGGTGGCAGACAGATGTTTAAAAAGTGGTTACGGTTGGTGGTGAACCACTCTGACTTTATTCGTTCTATTCACATAAATAGTAGTTGTGGTCCAGTGGTAAGAGACATGGACTTGTCTCTGAAAGGTTGCAGGTTCGAATCCCCCCTACAGCTGGTTCTGCAACCAAGTGCTTGTGATCCCTTCTGGGTTCAGCATGCTGGTGAACATGATCCTGTGTTTCTGTAAGCCAGCCTTCAAAATGTTCTAAAATTTCAATAACATTTTGCGCAAGTACAATTTTGCTCATGTACCGTATTTACTCGACTATAAGTCGAGGGTTTTTCCTAAAAGAAGGAAGCAGTTTTTTTCCCCGGAGCAGTGGGCAGCCTTAAGCCGTGGCGCCCGGGGGGCATGTGGGGTTCAGTGTCTTGCCCAAGGACACTTAGTTGCAGAACCCGTAGTAGGGGGGATTCAAACCTGCAACCTTTCGTCACAAAGACATTGAATCTAGTGGTTTGACCAGGCGTCACTAGAGAGCGCAGCGGTCAGGAGAGGTGATTATGACACTAAGTGTACCTTACACCGCAAGACTACGTGTATCAGTAAGAACTCAAGCACAACTTGGTTGAAGTGGTGATCTTTATTAAAGCGCTGCTTTAATACACTCCACTCACACACTTAGCTTTAAACACCCAAAACTCTGCTGCCCCATTATGATGGCTATTTTTACAAATAACAGCAAAACGATCAACAAACACAAACTTAATCTAAACTACAACACAACCATGCAAATAGAACCACACGAGAACACGTATTTACAACAAAAATAACACTTAAAACACAAACAACCGGACTTTCACACGGCATTGTGGGAAACCCGATGACGTCATCGCATACCCCGCGGGCGAACCCCGCGGGCGCGGTAGAGATCGCCACAATATTTTACTCAGAGCAGTGCTCAGATATTTCACCCTTTCTCACGAAAATAAACAGCAGAGACACAATCGCGGTAATTAAATGAACATTTATGACGCGAAATAAATACATCTTTCAGAAAACGGCACAAGCTGTGCAAATGAGTAGCACTGACTCACCTCCGTGAACTTGGCACCCCACCCAACGCCAAAAAATGCGAAAATAGTCGCATTCGTTTGTGCTTCGTTTGTGCTCGTTTGTGCTGCAAAAAGTTTCGTTTGTGATTTTTTTTTTTCAGATATGAAAAAATATTTTATAGGTCATACTCAGCCCCCCAGATAGCTCCAAAATGAACGGAAACAGTCTCCTTCGTTTGTGCTGCAAAGATTTTCGTTTGAGCTTCTTTGGTTTTCCAGATATTAAGCTATATTTAAGCTAATTTATTTTGTTTAATATCTGAAAAATTATAAAAGCACAAACGAAACTTTTTGCTGCACAAACGAGCACAAACGAAGCACAAACGAAGGAGACTATTTCCACATTTTTTGGCGTTGGGTGGGGGGCCAAGTTCACGAGGGCTCAGCGCTCGTCTGTCTTTAGTCTCTCTTTGGCGCGGGGCTTCACAAATAAACGAGTCACACGGTAGATTTCGAGCGCAGTATTTTATTCCCAAAACACGAGTTAGCATATAGCCATGCGATTCTCGGGAGAACTCTCTTAAAGGGGCAGGGCACTTTTCCCAGAAATCTGTAAAATGATAATGCAACCATATCAATGACAAAATAAACTTAAACATAAATGAACTATAGCTTAAATAGATTAACACCAACATAAACAAACAGGGCTACTTGATTTTTAGATTTCCTTTACCACCAAGCATGTCTGAATACTTTTATTATTTCTAAAGGGAGGATTAAAGAGCATCTGAACAGGTGTTCTATCTTTATTTCCCTGCGCCACTTTAGTGTCTCTGTGGGCCCCAAATAACCAGAATTGACTTTATATGAAATGAAATAGGTTTCTACTCGTTTCTATCTATTCACTTTTCTCTCATTTCTTTCACCCGACTTATAAGAGGGTCTAAGCAGAATACCACAATCTCACAGCTGAAGTGGGGGGGGGGTCGACTTATAAGCGACTAAATACGGTATGTCTCAGGCTCTCAGGCACACGCTGATCTTTCGCTGAGATCAGTCAGATGAATGCTGCGTTCTTCTCTATAATTTCCTTTAGCTCAATAGTTATTTTACTTTAAAACCTTGCTCTCGCATTAATTTCTACACATTATCGTTCATTTCTTTTATTTTCGCGCTTTCTGCTTTCCTCTGCGCTTCCCAATGGATCTATAGAGGGAGTTCAGTGCAGCAATTGCTCAAACGGGTTGATTTTTGCGCAAAAAAATTATTGAACGAGTCTTCACACTACTCGCAATACAGTACTTCTTTCTGTTCTATCCTTCTCTCTAACATTTTATTTATATGAAGTTTATGTAAAGCTCTTCCGTAAAGCCTTTCCACTCACCTAAAGGTGGCTTTTGTAGTAGCAGTTTAGAAAGCATTGCAGTGTGGCTGAGTCCTGCTGTTTCTAAATCATACAATTCAATATCAATAATACAAATGTGTTGTGATTTTTCTATAATCAAGATGGTGCTATAATTCATACCTTCAAATTGATCTTGTGAATGCTGAATTCTGCAGAAAATGCTTTCGGGTTCTACAGGAATCTGTTTTAAAAAATGGACAACGGGGTTTAGTTTGCAGATATGTCAGACAGTTGAGGCATGTCAACTTTATTTCCTTCATCTCGTAGAAGGTTTCTAAATAAAATTTCAAAATAAATAACTTTGGGTCACCAGAGCGCATGCGTGCATCAAGCATAATCAGCAGTTGGCAAATGTGATCACCGTTCAGCTGCTGGCAATAAGACACAAAGGTATTAAGGACAGGCACATCGATGTCTCATTTGAAGCAGGAACTACAGTAGCAAGTTTCTTTACTTAACTCTTTGTGCCAGAGGGCCACAAGTACAAAACATCCCCCGGCACTCCCCGGTGGGTGTGCCCTGGTTCCCCACTATTGACCTTCAAGACAAGTTCTTCAATGTCTTAATATTTGACTCGACACAGATTGCTATTACGTTTGAAGGTTCAAAGTCAAGCCTGGTGGCTGGAGAGACACAGGGTTCTTGTCACTTCCAGATGCTTCCAACTGCCTACTCCTTGTCAGAACTAAATTTCCTCTAGACCAGAGAGCTCTGCGGACAGTTTCTCAACGTGTTGCAATTCTCAACAGTTTTGCAAAAGTTAGCCCTTGTCTCCAGTGGCATATCAACACATGCTAGTCAGATTGGACAGCGTAGCGGCAGTGTCTTACATCAACCACCAAGGTGAGATGCGCTTGTGCTTCATGTCTAAGCTTGCATTCCTTCTCAGGGGGTGGTGTCATCCCAGACTCTAGTCTCTGAGAAAACAAGATCCCCCTCTGGGCAATGGCGGTTAAATCTATTCAAGATCCAAGACCCAACTAGTAATCAGTTATGTTTGGTTTGTGCAATTTGAACCTACTTGATTCAAACAGAGAGCATTAGGACCGCTAATCACGTCCATCGTCAACTTGATTCAGATAGTGTGCTGTCCTCAGGTTATTTTACATTTAATTCCAAACAAAAAGTGGAAAATGCAGAAAAAAAACTCCATAAAGCGAAGTTGGAGCTCCAACTGTATTTTTGTACAGAATAATACTTCACACACTTTGTATTATTGTTATTTTAATAAATTACCCACATACAGAGGGTCTCATTTAGTGAACTCTTTTACTTCTTCTCAAATATTGAAATGATGCTCCCTTCACTGTTTGCACATTCTTTGTTACATTTCTTGGAAATAAATCTCACCAAATATCAGCACAGGTTGAAATGGCTCACAGTGCCTTGTTTTGTGAACAAGGAAGCAACTCTCTTGTTTCCGGAATATTTTCCAAAAAAAAAAACCATGTAAAAATTTTAACAAAATCTATAGCCGTTCACATCTGATTTAGAATATTAGCTAAACATCAGTGAGTCTGTTTACTGCCTGAGACAATGCAGCAGGTGAAACTGACAAAAGGCAGTTTTGTGGGAGTTTCAGTTGCGCAATATCAGTTATCAGTACGAAGGAAAATATTGTTACATTTTTTTATCTCCATATTTATGGTTCAAAGGTCACACGTATGTACTTTTTTGCAGCCATTAAACTTAATTATTTGCTTGTTGTAAGTGCTGAAGCTAAGCAAATCATGTCAATCCATTTATCATTATCATTTATCATTTATTTTTTTAAGTCATGTTAAAAAGCCATTGACAAATGTTACAGATAATAACATATGTTTTAAGCAAATTACTTACAATGTATTTGAAAAATTTGATATATTAGAAATCTACATTTTTAATTATCAACATTTTCACTTGTGAAATTTTAATAGAATTACATTTTTAAACTTCAATATTATTGTGAAGTTATGTCTTACCTGAAATGTATTTCATGTATCTTGATGTTTCAATGCTGTTGCTGATTATAGAGTAATAGTGTTGCTGTTCCAGAAGAAAACTTGGATTTTATTTTCAGTTTAGATTATTCAATCACAAGATCTTCTCCGCCCAGAGAACAGTCTCCACCCTAGACTCCACCTACCAAGCCACATTAATTTCTGTACAAAATCAACAGAAGCTTTGTCCAACATTCCAACATCACATCTGCTCTCTCTTTATGGCCACTTCTTTTGTTATCTAAACTTTACGATTTTGGCTAAATTTCTTTACTCTTGCTAATTTTACATTAATGCTGTATATTGTTGATGAAACAATTTATCTAAAATACTACTTTTGCTGTTGTTGAAAGAATTGGAGGCCTTTATTTAACCAGGTAAAGAAAACCCATTGAGATCAAGATCTCTTTTACAAGGGTGACGTGGCCAAGAGGGCAGCAGCACACAATTGAGATGTACACGGTTGCATACACTCTAGTACATTTGTACATTTGTACGTGCTTCATACAATTTACAGGATAAAATGCAGTGATAGAGTGTTAAAATCTAAAACATACCAGTTTTAAAAGCATGTGCATGACCAATGGTCTCTTTTTGCTTGGAGATTAACAAAGAGTGGAAAGATCCAAGTCGGATAGGCTCTAAAAGTCCAAGGTCTGACTTTAAAATGTTCCAAGCAGAGGGAGCAGCAACTCTGAATGCTCGCTTTCCCATTTCAGTCCGGGTACAAGGCATGGTGAGCTGGTAAGAGGCAGCTGAACGCAATGCATAATGACTGTCATTATATGTCATTTTTTTTGCAAAAGTGTGCACAAATAGGAAGGGGCTAAGACAATAAGAGTCCTACAAACTAACATCAATCAATGTGTGTACCTTCTCATGGATAAAGACGGCCACTCTGTTTTGGTATAAAGTTCACAGTGAAGTGTTAGTCGACTGCATCCAGTGACACATCTCAAAGCACTATGGTACACTGTCTTTAAAGGTCACTGTGGAGAAGGTCCAAGAGGAAGAGCAAGACAACCTCGCACCCCCATTATGGGCGAGATGCGAATAACATTTACCATGTCATTGTCCAAAACATGAGTTCTGTTTTAGAACTCATTGTTGTAATAAGTTTGTACTGGTTTGTGTACAACACTTTGGCCAACTCGGAAGTTGAAATTAAGGTGCTTGATAAATAAAGTTGAGTTGAGTTGAGTTGAGTTGAGTTCATGGCAAGACAATGGCTGAACCTGAGTAGGTTCACTGTGGCCACCATTATCAGGGTATTTAGACAACACAACAGGTATTGTGCTCTATTGCTTTGTTTGTCACAATACACTTTTGCAAGCCTGTGAAAGTAGTCTATTGGTTTCAAATCAGTTGTTACTGTAGTTGAAAGAATGCCACATACTGTAAAGGTGGGAGGCTTGCCATATTTACAGCGGCACAAGAAACCCTCATTGTGGATATAGTTCGTGAGAACAATCTCATCAGACTCCAGGAGATCAGAGACAAGTAATTGCCGAAACGTAATGTCAATGTTGAAAGCATCGATGATGTCAATAGACAGAGGTCTCCGGCGCCAAAAGATGCAACAGGTCTATCGGGTTCCATTTGAGCGCAACACAAGTAAGTATACATCCATATTCACAGTACAGTTAGTGGTCTACGTCACTTCTGGACAATACTAAACTACCTGAATGACTGTTGTTCTGAACACCTGTACACTTTCACATTTTCACAGAGGATATTACAGTTGGACACGATGGCCAGACCTCATGAGTACCTCTTCCTGGATGAGGCTGGCTTCAAAGAAACAAAGGCAAACCATCAGTGAGGTTCCTGGCCAACGGGGGGTAATATTACTCTTTTCATGGGTTCACAGGGTCTTGGCGGCAGTGAGTAGCACTGTCGCCTCACAGCAAGAAGGTTCCGATTGTGACTGGTGGTGTGAGTTCGAGGCCGGTCGGGGCCTTTCTGTGTGGAGTTTGTGTGGGTTTCCTCCGGGTGCTCCGGTTGCCCCCACAGTGAGAAAAACATGCGTTTCAGGTTAATCTGGCTGTGTGGGTGTGTGTGAGTGTGTGTGTGGTGTGTATGCCCGGATCAGAGTGAACGCTGGTGCAGATTGGCCGCCGCTGCTCTCCCGGGCAATTGGTGGAATACCAATGCGTGTGAATGTTGTGTATACTTCTGTAAGGTGTCCTTGAGGGTCTCGAAAGGCGCCACAAAAATAAAATTGAATGTATTATTATTTATTTGTCCACCAGCATGCTGAACAGAGAGGGCAATCTATGCCGGGGGGCAAGTGGTGCTCAAGGTGGAACAAGCACTTGGTTGCAGAATCAGCTGTAGGGGGGATTCAAACCTGCAACCTTTCGGACACAAGTCCATGTCCCCTACCACTGGGCCACAATTCCCATTTATGTGATCAGAACGAACAAAGTCAGAGTGGTTCACCACCAACAGTAACCACTTTTTAAACATCTGTCTGCCACCCTATTCCCCTTTCCTGTTGCAGTTCAGCGACATGAAGCCGCACAGTGATTGTGGTGTGTTGTGTGGTGTGTGTGGTGTGTGGTGTGAATAACGTAAATAAAAGGACTTCACACCCTGATCATGTTTTCAAGAGTACTGTTGTGCGCATAAATTCTGTTTTTGCATTGAGTTGTTACAGTAGTGAACATGCTGTATTTTCTAAAGATATATACTCCTCATCTCAAACTCAAAAATCTACGTAAATGACTAATCCTCTGCAGAAATCCAAGATTTCTAACTTTCCATTACTGTAAAATTTCTACAAATATGCATTAGTGGAGGGGTGTCAAAGTCAAATGGACGCAGGGCCAAAAAAAACATTTTGCTACAAGTCGAGAGCCGGACTGTCCGAATCTTCATTGGAATCAAAATTTGACCTACTGAAAACCTAACAAATATATTACGATTAGATAAATAAAGCAATATTTTCTAATGACTCTCAGTAATTTTTTTTTTCAACAGTCTGGCACAAAAGATAAATATGTCAATACAAAAACACATCATAACATGAACATTAAATGAACAAAGTGATTTATATTCAAAGTGTTATATTTTCTCATTTAGCAAAAGTGGGCTGAATTTAAGCAACTACGAAGACATAAATAATATCAGCAATTTTCTGCCATTTACTTGATGGCAGAAACTCCACATACATAAACTAGACATGCCCCTGAACAAGAATGAGTTGTTACCTTTAGCAGAAGATGTAAAATGTAATTTTTATTAATTTGTGAATGTTTCATTATAATATATGACACTTCAGTCAGTCAGTCAGTCATCTTCTACCGCTTCATCCTTTACAGGGTCGCGGGGAGCTGGCGCCTATCTCAGCGTCTTAGGGCCAGAGGCAGGATACACACTCTGGATTGGTGGCCAACCATTCGCAGAGCGGGACACACAGACAAATACATTCACACACTCACTCATACCTATGTGGTCAATTTTCCAATTCCAATTAGCCTGAAGCGCATGTTTTTGGACTGTGGGAGGAAACCGGAGAACCCGGAGGAAACCCACGCAAGCACGGGGAGAACATGCAAACTCCACACAGAACGGCCCCGGCCGGCCTTGAACTCACACCTCAAGTGTCAAACGGAACCATCTTGCTGTGAGGCGACAGCGCTAACCACTGCGCCACCGTGCCGCCCCATGACACTTCATATTTAGTGAATTAACAATAATATCTCACGAAACTTTACACACATGAAGTAGAGATAGGCCAGATCAGTTCGTTCTTTCTCTCTCTCTCTCTCTCTCTCTCTCTCTCTCTCTTTCTCTCTCAACGCGCGCCGTAATTAGCGTATTAGTAGCACAAGGGAAAAAGTCCGTCTGACCGAAGCGTGTCGGTCCGGTGGTTGCGTGGGACGTGTGATTGTGTGTATGCGCGTACTCGCTAAAGGCAGCAAAGCCTGGCGACTGGTCGGTTGCGTTGGTGGTGGGCATGTGAGCACTAATTCCAGTGTGTATCAATTGCCGTTACTGATTCACTGCAGGCTTGTGGTGGAGTGTGTGTGGCGTGCCGGGTACGGGTGCTGAAATGACCCATTGGTCGACAAGGAACATCCTGCCGACGTGCGTACTGCGAGTGTGCGTGTGTGTGTTGTATGTTTGTTGAAGATCAGTCTTGGGACAAATTTGTTGATCTGTGTTAAAATAAACATCTTTTGTATTTTCGTACCCACGTCTCCTGCCTCCTGTATGTATATATATATATATATATATATATATATATATATATATATATTTTTTTTTTTTTTTTTTTTTTTTTTTCACACAGCGGCCTTGAGACAGACAAAACAAAAAAACTTTTTTAATTAAGTTGACTTAAATTTAGGATTTTGATACCCTGTGTCTAAAACCAGTTTGATTTGATTAAATGACTCAAAAAACTGAAATATGATGAAAGGCAAAAAAGCGCTGAAAAGGCTTAAAGCATCATGCTAACATTGTTATGAAATATGGTTTAACCTGTTGGCCATAAACAATTGAAAAAACCAAATTATGCTCCTGAGATTCGATTTCACAATTACACTGCAAAGTTTAAATACGTATATTGTCAAAATCCAGTCATCATTTAGGTTTTTTTTTGAGCACAGGACTGTCTTGTCATTGTACATATACTGTATATCTGTAAACCAAACACCAGTGAGATCTGTATTTAGTTGGGTATGTGCTTGTTGTGCATTGATTAGCATTTGAAATGACACAGAGATGTGGAGAACAGTACCAGGCCGTCCCACTCCTATTTGCCAACAGCATCAGCGCATTAAATGACTCTTTGTCTAATCTGGTTAAAAAAGTACAGTTTCAAAAATATAACTTAAACTTTAATATCTAATTTCTAATAAAAAAAAATGTACTTTTTGGGTTTGGGCCGTTTGGGTTTCAATTATTATGTTTTATAAAAGTAGACTTAATAAAAGTTTTAATAAAATCAACTGTCTTGTAACAATTAGCAACAAGTAGCATGCATACCCATATACTAATATATGTATAACATAAATAATAATTTGTTTAGGCATTGTTTCCTTCTGCAAAATAGAGCAAACATTTTCATTTTTTGCATTTAAATAACAATTACAAATAATTTTTTCCTAGTATTTTTTATGTATTATATAAAAGCATTGAAATAACAAATAATTGTCACTGATTTAATTGTAAACAAATAAATTAAAGATGCAATATTGTAGCCCCCCGCTGACTCCCTTTCCTGTGATTGGTTACTGAGCTGTACTCTGGCTCCTCCCCATACAACGCGCTGATGTGATTTGCTTCTGTCGAAAGAGGGAGGGCGAGCAAACGGTATTCAGAAAAAAAAAGAGACTGTGCAAAACAGGCCCCCCGCCACCCCTCCTCTTCGGGAAACGGGTCTCAGACTGATGGGCAAGGCGAGAAGACCCCGTGTCGTCGTAGCGCCAGAAACGACACAGCTATGGAGGAAAGGTAAGGCTTGAAATGCTCCAAGAAGGGGAGAGAACAGGGTCGCAGAAGTGCATCCGGAAAATGGAGGCGTGCAGCAGCAAATCTGTCAAACACCGATGCACCATGTTTCCATGGGAAGCAGAGTCGGGGGTTGGGTGGAAGGAGATGAGATGAGAGGAGGAGGAGGAGGAGAAGAAGAGATGGATGCTCACATATGTTGTGTGATGGAAGGAGTTACTGTTGCGTTCTCCGGCTTGTTTGCAGCTCTTAGTGCTGCATATACTGCATAAACGATATATCTTTAAAGGTGTTTAGGACAGTAGATTGTAAAGTGTAATATAAAATAAGGACGATTGATTTAAGAAGGAACGGGAATGTTTGCATTTTCCTAAAAGGCCTTGTGTGCTGTAAACACCATATCATTCTAAAATCTATGTATATGAAATATTTTTGCTATTCATTTATCCGTGTTTACAATGTACCAGTATATGTTTTACATAGCAGCTCATGGTAGACTAATTTAGTATGCTGTCAATATTGAGAAGAACAGCTTAGAAGTGTTTAAGATAAAAAATATCCATACAATTCTCCTGTACTGTACTTTAAAAAACTGTACTTCTGAATATATAATAAAGAAAACAGCATTTAGGAATTTCCCATAAGGATCTTGGCCTTTCAGAGATATTAAATATTACTTGTTTTTTGAAAAATATTAAGGGATTTTGATATATTTCTTTTAATGTCTTTAAAAGTTATTTAACAAACAGCAACAACAACACTATCAAAACTAAAAGTCAAAATCAGGACAAATCTTAAAAGAAAATAATACAATTTCAAGAATTAAACTAATTTAATATGATATCACTTAAGATGTATGGTATGTTCAGTGTCACCACGAGAATGACATGTCTGTTTCGTGGATGAATGAAAAGCAATACGAGCTTGAATCTTGAATGCATGAGTGGTTCTGCCCAGAGGGAATTCTGCTTCACTAACCCCGAATAGTCTTCCACAAAATCACTTGTTTGCTTGGGTTTGCCGGGATCCTTATGGTTAATGTTCCTTGTTCTTTTGTCATTGGGTTCTCCAAGGGCTAAGTTTTTAAAAGACAGTTGTCTGAATGGGAAAAAGGCAACAAAATGTATTGACGTATGGCAACTCAACTGTTCCATTTCAGTGCGTGACATCGCCTTCCTCCATAGATTCCAAAAACTTTTTATCACCAAAGGAAATAACTTTTGCAGTTTCCTTCTGGGATCAATCATGTGTTTATAATCACAAACCGGTAAGCATTATCTTTACTAAACCATGTGACCATCATTCCCGTTCAGCTTTTTATCCTTTAAGTGATTCACGTCTGCCTTTCTGTTCAATTAGACAAAGCGAGGGCTTATCTTAGGGAAACACGTTTACATATCTGTGTGTTTTCCTCACAGAGCACGTGCAGGAGTGTAATAAACCTTCACTTTAAATTGGGTTTTCACTTTTATAGCATCTTTTAGCCAAAAAGGGGCATTTGTTTATGTTTGTTCAGTCCTGTGTAACCTGAATCTGGGTCGAGATTTATCAGCTGTTGGTAAATTATTAATTAAGTCGATATTGTGAGGTTGTAACACACATGGTCGGTGCGTTGTTTTTATTCCCAATCTATTTTTTTGAATAATGCAATTTTTTTTTCTCAAAACCAGCCATGTCTTAGAATTACATACAAAATGTATAGAGTTAAATATAAACCAATAGATTATCCTTTACAAGTAAACAATGCAATTGGGTGTGCTCTGGGTGACATTGAACACAAATATACCCATCTATATATAAATTAAGTAAATTTGACTTTTTTGTGTGTGTTTACCTTGAAAAAAGTGAGACTCGACCTCGAAGGGTTAAAAAATAAAGACAATACATTGCAAATTGAACAAAAATAAAAAAATTTTATTAAATTATTTTACAGTAATTAAATGAGTGTTTATTTAGTGTTGAGTTTACATTAATTTACATATTAATCCTCAGTATCCAGTAATACAAGCTTCAGTCATTTAATCACGATTGTATATAAATAAATAAATATATATAAGCTACAAAATGTGTAAATGTACAGCTTTATCCCCCACAAAAATTTCACATCAGTGACATTATTCAAAATACTTTTTGTTAGAACGTAAGCATGCGATCTATAGCAAGCCTTTTGCAGAGAAATGACAGAATGAAGATATTCAAGTGGCCGTTATTGAATTGCTATCACTGGTTACCATAGTAACCCGTGGGCGTATAGCTGAGTGTTACTGAATGAAAACTGTCCTCCGATTCCGTGTCATGACAAGTACTACAATTAATCCCTTTAGTCTTTCGCATACAGGCAATTTCTTTCTTTTTATTCTTTCTTTTTTTCACTCTCTCTCTCTCTCTGTAGGGGTGAGTGCCAAGAAAGAGGAGATTGTACTTGGCCACCACGACTTATAGTCTCGATTCTGCCTGGGAACAAATACAGTCCTTTATCCTAAAACCTTGCATTCTACATCTCACAGAATATCAAACAAATGCACAAGGCCTGTGTTCCATTATTTTCTCTCTGAGGTTAGTTAAAAATCTCGTTTTTATATTACGTACATCTGGAAGTTATTAATATGTATGCATACCATTATATTATGAATGCAGATTTAGACACTGTAAAAATAATATTTACAGATCTAAAGAAATATACAAAAAGTAATAAAAACATTAACGTTAACATACACTACATGTTAATGGCATCTAATTTAAAGTTTCAAAATTTAAATCACACATTCTGCTATTTGTGTAGCAGTATTTTTCCTTCACAGTCATTGCCAGTTACAAAGTGTAATGATTACCAAATCAAATTGCAACAATGAAAGCTCAACAATACTTTTTAGAGAATATCTCTAAAATAAAACAAATGTTGGCTTTGCAAACACAAAGTTGCAACAAAGTAAAACATTCTTTGTGTTTATTAATTTGTTTTAAATATTAGTAATTTGGAGTTGTTGAATTTGTTGACCGATATTTCACTTTTCAGGGATTTTCACCACCTACTTTCGGTGTTTTGTCATGAATCACAAGCGAAGGCAGAGTTTTAACCCTGACGCTTGTTTCATTTCAGGTTTGTGCTTTAGGATCCCTGTATTGTCGGTGCAGTTCTTCCGTCCAGACGCATGGAGACCCAGCAAGCTTCTCCTGATAGCAGCAGTGAGGAATGTACTGTACTAGAAGCCTTGCCCGGCAAGGGAACCACTGTGGCCTGCCCCCATCACAAAGGAAAAGTAAGGCATCACTTTACTATGCTTAAAAATGTTAAGCGTACGTTGATCTCTGCTGGAGGATGTGCATATTTTAGTCTGAGAGTATACACCTGGGCATATTGTTATTACACTGTAAAAACTTCCACGTTAAAAAGCAGGAAACAACTCAATTGAAGTATTTAAATGATGCATATGAAAATATACAGCTACTTGATACAATAAAACTGTATTTTGCTCTTTAATATACATGTAGCGTTAAATGATTTTCTTTACAGCATATTATTTGCACACAAATTACAAGGTTAGGGTTATATTACATATTTTGAAATGTTTTTAATATTATGTAATATATTAATATTGTAATATATAAAGGACATTAGGGGATGCATTCTCAGAAAACTTGTTTCAATCCAATTCAGAATTAGCTTTCAGAATTCTGCTAAATGCAAAAATGTGCAATGTAAAAGCACAGGAACAGTACAAAAAATATTTTGCCTATGAATAAGTAGTTGCACTTTTTTTCTTGTGTGTACAGGTGACTTCATTGTATTGTTTGGCATGTGAGAATGCAGTTTGTGAAGACTGTCTGAGGGAAAATCACGTTGAACATCCGACAGATTCACTGGAAGCTGTAATAGATCAGCAACTAACAGTCCTTCAGGATAGACTGGATGCAGCTAAGAAAAGGTTTTTCCACATTAAAAGTCATAGTAGAAATAAGACATATTCTGAGTTCCAAGTAGGAGTATTATAGGAGAACAAATAGCCCAAATATGGTTGCCCTATTTTTTGCACTATACGGCGAAATATTAAAATATAAAGTCTTATCAATGGTGCACTTTAAAATTCTGTCTACCATATTTTAAACATAAAATTACATATAAATAAACATTACTTCACATTTAATTATATTATATACAAATGTAATTTGTACAAAAATTTGAATACAAGTCATTTCAAATATAACATGTTTTTAAATAATATGTGTATTTCAACATGTGTAATTGTTTGTTGGCGTTTAAAAGTAATAAAAAAAGGACCCTAAGATGGGTGAAAATATGACCGAAATGAAGCAGAAATAATTAACTGAATCGCAGAATTCTGGAATCACTGGATTGTGGAATAGCTGGATTCAGGAACGCTGGCTTCATTAAGCTGAATGCTGAGTGATTTACCTATGTCAATAACAGTTGATGGATGAAAAGACACATGATTGGACAGTTGATGGAACTACTTCTCTTACAGGCTTCCTCAGATAGCAGAAGCCGTTCAGTGCCTGAGAGACGTTCAGCATCAGTTGAACATTCAGCGGAGCTCCATAGAGGAAGAAATACACTCTTCCTTTAATGAACTGCAGAAAACCCTTGACACACGCAAGAGTGTTCTGCTAATGGAGCTGGAAGTCACGTATGGAGAAAAGCAGAAGGTACAGTACGTACACTGTTCATTTTTAATAATTTTAAATAAAAAAAAATCACCTTTCCTAAGAATGTGGCAAGAGTATACATTGATGTACTTTATTTGGAGTAATTTATACCCTTATGCTTGTTTTTTCGTTCTTTGGCAGGTCCTGCAGGCTCAGTTGGACACCGTTCTGCAGGACGAAGCTGCCATCAATCATAGCTGCACCCTGACCGGAGAAGCTCTGGATGGAGGCAAGGCATCTTCTGTTCTTCAGGCTCATAAAGACATACGAGAGAGACTCGGTGACCTGGCCAGCCAAGGTCTTCCACTTCAGCCTGAGGAGAATGACCAGCTGGATCTCGTGATGGAGATCGAAGGACTACGCAATTCCATCCATAACCTGGGAACCATCGTCACCACCAATGCTGTGGCCAGTCAGACCGAAGCATCCGGGGAAGGTCTGGAGCAATGTGTGGTGGGCCAGCCGGCTTCGGTCATCATCACCACCAGAGACAAGTCTGGAGGACTGTGCAAATCCGGAAATGCTAACATCTCTGCTGAGGTCTTCACACCAGATGGCAGCGTGGCAGATGGCGAAATAGTTGACTTTAAGAATGGAACATATGAATTCCAATACACGGTGAAGAAAGAGGGTAATTTTAGCCTCGCTTTGAGACTTTATGATCAGCATATTAAAGGTAGCCCCTTTAAATTGAGGGTCTACAGCTCGCCGGATGATTCTCCGTGCACCACAACCGCAGCCAACGCTGCTTCGACGGGCTCCAGTGATGGTGTAGCACGGAAGCGCAGTGCCAAGTCTCCTGGAAGCAGAAGCCGACAGAAGGGTGTGAGGCGGGGAGGAAGTTTGTTCAGCACCCCGAAAAAGAAACTCAACCCCATTGAGGATGATCTCATCTTTAGAATAGGTGCAAGTCTGTTTGACCCTTACTGTTCACTTGTTTTTATCTATATAAAAGTATATATATAATTCCATTTTTATACATTATATTTTAAAAGTGCATGTAATATTTAAGCTTTATGTTTCTTTGCCGCACAGCTTAAACAAATATTATAAAGAATATAGTTTTAAATAGATTATAAATAGAACTACAATTCTAACAAAATTAACTTAAAAGCAATGAGGATGTGATAGCAAAAAATGTATCTTGATGAAGTGAGATTCCTTTTTTATAAATATATTTCATACACATTTTTTTTATTCATACGAATTTATTGGATAACAATCACTAAAAAAATAATTTATGTGGCAAAGAAAAAAATGTATTCACATATGGAATATTTATAATTATATATAGAAAGATAAGATTAAATACATTGATATTCATCGGTAATTTTTTCAAATATTGCTGGATCTAATTTTTTGTGACTTTATCAGTTCATATTGCCAAGGCAATCTTTTTTATTTGAAGCAATCAACTAAAAATGTTCAGTTCAACTCCACGTATAGTTTGGATCATCTGTATTTTCTCGATTTGTTATTATAGGAACAAAAGGGAGGAATAAGGGGGAATTCACAAACCTCCAAGGAGTTGCAGCATCTTTGACTGGAAAAATCTTAATTGCAGACAGCAACAACCAGTGTGTGCAGGTACCATGACATCTCACTTTCCTGATCTCACAGTTCCAAATTTACATGTTTCTGTTGATTCTCCATTGACCAGGTATTTTCTAACACGGGAGAGTTTCAGAGCCGGTTCGGGGTCCGGGGCCGATCTCCGGGACAGCTGCAGCGGCCCACTGGGGTAGCAGTTCATCCAAATGGTGACATCATCATCGCAGACTACGACAACAAGTGGGTTAGCATCTTCTCCAGCGAGGGCAAATACAAGGTGAGCGGTGTGTGTGAACACGCTTTGAAAGAAAAAAAAACCCACGGCAAATTTATTGAAATTGTTTTTCAAGGCTAAATTAGGATCAGGAAGGCTGATGGGTCCCAAAGGGGTCTCTGTGGACCAGAACGGTCACGTGATTGTTGTGGACAACAAGGCCTGTATGGTTTTCATCTTCCAGCCCAGTGGTAAACTTGTCACCAAGTTTGGAAGCAGAGGAAATGGTGACAGGCAGTTTGCAGGTAAATCTACATACATGATTAATATATCTATTCATAAAATGTCGCTATTTAAATCTGATCCCTTACTGTTTTTTATGTAGGCCCACACTTTGCAGCTGTCAATAACAACAATGAAATAATAATAACAGACTTTCATAACCATTCGGTAAAAGTAAGTAAAATAAAATTACAATTGTTTTATTATTTTATTGTTCTAGGATTACTGAAGCATTTTTTCAGCATTTTCTTTTATTAACATGTTATTAACATATTATGTCGAAATGTATGTGTTTTTTCAGTTAAATCTTTACAAAACTTTGTAAATCTTAACAAAATTGTTGTGCTTTTCTTGGGGATGCAACCCAAAAACCCCTGTGTTGCCTACAGAACACTTTAGGAAATTACAATGTCTGACTAATTCTTTAAGTATGTTTTTTTCTTTCTATCAGGTATTTAATGCGGACGGTGAATTCTTGCTTAAATTCGGATCAAATGGTGAAGGAAATGGTCAGTTCAATGCTCCTACCGGTGTTGCTGTGGATGTGAATGGGAACATTATTGTGGCCGACTGGGGAAACAGTCGGATACAGGTGATGAATATTTGTGACAAATCCCATTAAATAAGCCAAGTTTAGTTTGAGAGAGAGAGAGTGAGAATAGTAGCCAACCTCATTCATCTGTGAATACAGTAGTTTCCAGCTCTCAGGAAACTGATCTGACATATCTGGAGTCAATAAAGTGTAACTATGCGCAGTGAACCCAAAATTACAAATCATTCTCGGAGGTGACTCTCTAGAGTCATTTTAAAGATTCGTTAATCATGTTAAATGAGTTTGTTCATGTGCAGTCTGTATCTATAGAACATTCTCTAGAACTTTCTCTGTCTCAGGTGTTCGACGGAAGCGGGTCTTTCCTGTCGTACATCAATACAGCCGCAGACCCTCTGTATGGACCCCAGGGCCTGGCTCTCACCTCGGACGGCCACGTGGTGGTGGCGGATTCTGGGAACCACTGCTTTAAAGTGTATCGCTACTTGCAATGACTCAAGCAGCTGATTCCAGATGAACAGAGACTTAAACTAACACTGTATGTTTCAGAATATTGCACTTATTGTCATGTCTCCCTTCCTCTGTTTCCACATCTTTTGTAAAGATTTCTTTGGGTCAATTCTCTAGATTGCATTATTTATTTGATGCCTTGAAAAGCCTTTTGACAAAAAAAATCAAGAGTTTGTGTGGACATTTAGTTTATGGGGACAACAGAATGCATATACTGTATGAATAACACAATGTTGAAATCCTGCTCCTTGTGTGCTGCATGTGCAAATTGTGCATGATCCACACTTTCCGATAAATCTTAAAAAAACACTACTTTTTTCCTCACGTTCCTGGACAGTTTATCAAAGTTTCATTATAGAAATACTTGTAAATCAATGCCACCCAGTCTCAGGGTGACATATTCTTTATTTGTTAGAATAGTTCCCGGTATATGCTGATCAAAATTATACGTGTTTTTTGTCGTGTGACGTATCTGGAGGCAGGAAATGCATTTAGTATTATAACATCACTGGCAGTGAAAAAGTTCTGTTTAATGGCCTGTATGTGTGTGTAATTACCTAGCATAACAGGCTAATGCTATTATCAGCAGCATATGGCCATTTGTGGAAAAAACAGGAATATCTATTTTCCTTACAAATATTATGACTGGAAAAAACTATATATTTATGGATTTAAATGAATGATAATTCATAAGAGTTTGTCCAATGTTTGCGGTTTAACTCTTAACAAGGAAAATCATCATTTTGGGGTTGAATCGCATCCCTTCATGCCTAGACGTCGACTCACATACAAGCTACAAGGTCTATTTTATTTTTTTTTTAATCGAATGCAATAGTGTTTTCATGGTCATTTTGAATTTCAATGCATCACAGTGGTACTTTTTATGTCTGTAAAGATTTCAGAATGTTCATTTTATTTCAGTTGAACTGTGCTGTAGATATATTGTTTGTAAATAAGGATTGTATTTTAAGAATGTTTTTGTATGTGATGGAGAAATGTTTCTTGAATGTTTAATGCTTTATGTCTGTTTAATTGCAGCCTTAATTTTTTTTTTTTATTTATTTTAAGCGTTTATCTTTTTAGTACAGACTTCTGATGAACTGATTTTTGTTTGTAGGTGTGTGATATTTACGATGTAACATGATTTTGCTTTATTTGCGATGTTCTCACTGTCAGTTCATCGTCATGCTGCTGTATAGCGAATAAAAACCCGCGTTTGGAAAAGTTCCTTGTTGCTTTTATTGAGAAACAGATCTGTAACTGAACAAAGGCAGAATTTTCTCCTACATTACAGACATTCAAAAACTGTTTACATTTGTTCTTATTTAGCTACAATTTTCATTGTAACATATTGGCACAGTTAACAGTCAAAGTAAATTACAGTGATTAAGAAGCTATCAAAAACAAATGTTCCTATAGTTTGACACTAATTTCTCACAAATTTGCTAACTTTCATAATTTCCCTACTATTGAAAATACATAAATTGATTATAACTAAGCGTGTTTGACTCTTATTTCTCAAAAATCAATTGTAACGCTCAATCACTTGTAACAATTTATAAAAACTGTAAAATAGAACATGAAAACACTACAGACAACATAAAACCGAGATTAAACTAATACGTGTACGTATGTTCTAAAAACCGAGACATTTTAATACCCATAAAATAATGACATTACTTTTTTAGATCCAAACTATTTTGAATCCGTTTGACAGTCGTAAAATAAATTATTAAATATTAACAATTCTGAAAACGACTAAACAAAGAAACCATGTCAGAACAAAATAAAAAGAATAAATACACATGCAAACATGCAGCCATAACGTAAACACTCGTATTTTAAAAGGACATCTGGACTCCCACATCTGTAGAAACAGTTAAACAGAGGCACTATTCTTTAGGAGTTATAACTGAGAGAGCAATAGTACAGTACGTACAGTACAGAAACGACTTTTGAATTACGTGTTTTATAAGAATGAATCATTTTATGGATCAGTCTGCAAAATGCAGAAGCAGCTCTGTGATTTATAAAGTGTACAATTACAAATAAATATCTCAAGTCAACCTGTGCAAAGCTTTCAACCAAACTGAACAATGAAAGTGTTTATTCAAGTCCGAGTGAAAAATTGATTCCGTGCACAATTCCGATTATGATTGGTTGCCACGCAACCAGGTATCTTAACCAATCCAGAAGCTGCCCGTACAGAACATGTGTTCTCTCCCATCTGGTGATGGCTTTTAAGGAAGAAGGTAGGTAATCTCACTACAAATACAAATTAACGCCCTATTATGGTCTTTTTGAAAGCCTTTGTGTTAAAAAAAAATGTAGTGTTAAAAATGTATTGCAATTGTTTTTGTAATTTTCGCTTATTTATAAAAATACTTTTTACATTTATTAACAACAATTTTACCGTACATTTTTGAATATTACCATTAACTGCTGTATTCCATCTGTTGCAGAACTGCACTAAATTTATATTTTTTGTATAAACATCAATCATCTATCCAAAGCAACTCACAATTCATTGCATATATTTTATATACATATATTTTATTGCATGACAATCTTGGGAGTCTCAGAAGGCGCCTTAAATATAACATGTATAATAATAATAATTAATTAACATTGTTACATAAGTCACAAATGAAAATGAAGATTTATTTCTCCATTGAAGAAGTTTTATTCAATCTCAGAATAGTGAGTTATAAAGTCAGAATTTTGTATTAAAAGTCAGAATTGCGAGCTAAAATTGCTTATTGCTTTAACGCAAGTATAATTCTTATTAGCTTTATTGTAAGAAATTATTATAATTAAGAATTATAAGAAATTTTAATGCACTAAAATATCTATGTAAAATCAGCATACCTTGTGTGGTGTACACCCACTCGAAACTTGACTTTGAGTGAGTTATAAAGTAAAATTTCTGTGTTAATTCAGAATTATGTTTTAAAAAGTCAGAATTCCAAGCTATAATTGCATATAGCTATATTATAACGCAATTATAATGCTTATTAGCATTATAAATGCTAATTATAAGACATTTTAATGCGCTAAAATATCTACGTAAAATCAGCATACCTAGTGTCGTGTAGACCCGCTTGCCAACTGATTTTGAAAATAGACTACGGTAAGTTTAAAAGTTAATAGATATTAGATAACATGGGAAATATTTTTTATCATACAAAAAGACTTGATTGTCATGATGTCAATTTTTTTTTCTATTGAACAAAGCAGCTTACTCCAAACATAAGACCTAGTATGGTTTTCGGGAAGCTCTACATTTACATCCAATTTTGCCAAAACTTTTCTAATTTATGTTTCCAAACATTGCACCAGACATGTTGACTCAGCTGTGTAAGGCCTGTGTTAAATTCAAGGATACGGGTTGTTCATCATCCGCTTCAGATCCACTTTCTCGTTGCAGTATGGACATGTTTGCTTTTTTCCCACAATGCACCATCCACGGATACAAAATTCATGAAATCTGTACATCAGTTAAGAAAACTCAGGATAGAGAGAACCTTTACAAAAACATATCTATAGCAGAAATCAAACTCCGTAAATGAAAGATACATGTGGTTACAGGAGAGCTGGTAGGTGTCCTCAATGATTCCTTCCTCATCTATGTCCACAAAAATCTTCTGACCACACACGGCACATATGTCACTGCTCAGGTTTCTTGATGGCATACCGCCCATGTTATAGTACTGGGAGGAACACAATCAATCTAAAGAGTTATTGAGAAGTCTTTCAGATCCTAACATTATCTTCATACAATTATTTACAGGTAGTAGTGAGATGAGAGAGATAAATAGATGGATGGATGGGTGGATGGATGAGAGAGAGACAGAGAGTGGATCCTAACATCATCTTCATTTAATTATTTACAGGTAGTAGTGAGATGAGAGAGATAGATGGATGGATGAGAGAGAGACAGAAAGTGAAAGAGAAAAACTAACAAGCAGACAGAGACAGACAGATTACGTACTGGTCCCAGTGGGAAAGTCCCAGTATCCACACAGTTATTTAATTCATTCTTTATTATTACTTGTTAAATATGTAAAACATTTACCCCTATGGTGGACGCCATGTAGTCAGAGCAGATTTCAGCGAAGTCACGTCCCATCACACCATAGTAAAGACCATAGAAAAGCATGATCACCCCAACATCCATCGAGTCCTCTGCTTTAATCCTGAAGGGACACGTGAAGAAACACGTACAACACACAGCGAGATGTTTTATAGTATATAAACATAATAATGTCGCTAAACATGTTAAATTTCCTAGAAATTAATCTTTGGTCTGCTAACTTGCTGATTGCAAATTAAATGAAATGCATTGGTAAAATGTAAATTACATTCATGTATTACCGTATATCTTCTATTAGTAGCCTATCTCTTATTGTCGATTTCCATCAAAACGCGGATTTGAACACCTCATGACTAAAAACACACAGTTTTCCAGTAGCAGACGTTCCTCGGCGGAAGCAAATTACTGATATAGAGAAAACAGCGACAGAAAAAGGTGCAAAAAGTAAATAATTGTGTGGTGGAGGAGCTGAGAAAGTGAGCAAGGAATTAGATCAGAGGTTGGAAACCTATCAGACTTTGTGAGCAATCTGATGTCTGCGACAAAGTTTTTCAAAGTTATTAAAGTTTACAAAGCTTTAATAAAATATAATAACACAAAAAATATGAAACTGTTTCTTGTGTTTCAATCCATTAATTTCCTACTGCTCATGTTCGTGGTTGCGGATGGCTGGAGCCAATCACAGCAGTCTTTTGGACAACCCAAGATTTTTATTGGATAATGCGTAACGTACAAGTTGTGATAAGGTCAGGAAGTGAACTTCTCTCCTCTTAATCAAGTAGTCGCTAACTAAACTTAGAAACCCTATTATCGAAGGAGACTTAAAGAAATAAAGATGAGGAGTATTGTACTTTACAACAGAAATGGATGAATGCAGTTTCTGTATGGAATCAGATTAGTGACAAAAATATCAAACAAATGTTAGAAAAAGAAAAGGAAAATTTGAATTTGAACTCACTAGTTTACGTGTCACCATTTTGTTTGAGAAGGGAATAAGAACTGGTCTCTATTAACCGCAGGTTTCTTTTAAACGCCGAGCCGTCTAAAAACGTTTTTGAATATATGACAGGGCTACTATTTGAAGATATACGATAATATATGCCAAATTATATTTCTAAAGCGTTGCACTTACCGAAAGAAAACGTTGAATCCAAACATTGTGAACATGATAGCAAGATATCCAATCACTCCGACAGCGTAGCTCAGCTTGTAAATAAGAAGGAACCACTTGTAAACCATCCTGCAGAAGAGAAAACAACATGAAAGATTTTTATTTGTATTTGTGTGTGTGTTTGGGTGTGTGTATGTATATAGCAAATGCTGTGCTAACGAGGCAGCACAGGTGATGCCGGCTTCTCAAGCAATCAGCCCTGAATAAAAGAGGGAAAAGGAAGGGGACAGCTTGAAGTCTGCCCGCTGAAGCCTGAACAACATATGTCTGCAGAATTCCGGGACTTGTGAGTTAAGTTTCAAACCTGCCGGACTTTACTGTGTGTGTCTTCAGCAGTAAAAGAAAAGAGTTGCAACTGAGAACTGAGAAGACACAGGAAAGCAAGGAAAACCAGAGAAGAAGAAAAAGACATTTGTTTTCTTTAAGCCCGAAACTTTTTTCCCCCAGATTTTTGGAAATAAAAGTGATTTGTTATTCACAGTCAGAACTGAACCCACTCCAGTCCAGTGTGTATCAATCGATTTATTTAACATCAATCTTTCTGTCTATTGGCTGAACAAAAGCTTTAAAACTTTAACTGCCCTAAATATGAATATTTCTGGATAGTTGTGAACTTGTGGTTAGAGATCTGAACTTATGACCTGGTTGGTTTCACATTTACGTGTCCTTGATGAAGACTTTGCACACAACCTGCTCATTTAGAAAGTCATTTTGGAACCAAAAGCATCTGCCAAATAGGTTTATGAAAAAAAAAAAAACTCAACAAACACATTAACCTTAAGAGCCATTTCTTTACCGTGGTGTTCTGCAGGACAGAGGTTTGCGTGTGGCTCTAAATATTACATAGCTGGTAATGACTGAAAACATCCCCCACGTGGAAAGGAACCGCCACCAGTAAAGCTTAATAGTGAAGTACAGTGGAACCACCCACATCTGTAGCAATGTGACCATCTGCAACAAGAGGAACAACACCTATTTAGCCAACAGTCCTGATCACGTACGAATAATTCATGGATTAAAAAATACTCACATTATAAGATCTGCAGTGTCTTTGTTTCCACTGAACCAGCACAATCTGAGCAACCACTAGGGTGGCAATGAGAATCAGAACCATCTCAGCGTGCATGGCCTCGTGACCTTTGTGCTTCACGTGCAACCTCTCGTGCTGCATTCTGAGTGTAGACAAACATGCATTGCGCTTAAAGATCGACACACAAAATAAACCAAGGTGAATTCACTGTGCGATCATGTTTCATGCTTTCTATCCATCCAAATATTTTAAATTAAACAAAGTTTAGACTCTACTTTTATTATTGTAAAATGTTATAAACAATGTTACTATACAATCTAGACGACTGTAAGATATTCTGCATGATTAAACTGAAATAACTGTATGATTAAACAGTTTCTAGACCTACTGGGTTAATCTCCAAGACACTGGCACTTTTAATTTCATAATGACATACTATGGCCCAGAACCTATTATTAGTCAAAAGATGACAATGAAAGACAAAGCAATAAAGAAAAGGTCAGGACACCCTGAAAAAAGCAGAAGGGCCAGAGACTGTCGGATTATAACGTATTCGGAGAAACTTCTTACTTCCAGGTTTCTCTGTGAGTCACTTTAAACAGATCCCCCTGTAAAAAGAATAAAGAAGTGATTTTAGAAATTATATCAGCCATAATAACTATCCAAATCTTTATTGTTGAGACATTTGGGGAGCTATCTGATTTGTTTAATGTGGTAGATGTCTATTTCATGTCAATATTGTTCTTGTATTTGCAATATACTGCACAAGTGTCTACACAAATTACATCAACACGTGCATAGCACACATGCGTACATATACGTAAATGTTCACACACAAACACACTTACACATTCATTACATATGTCTATGACTATGAATACATGCACACATTACATGCATACTATAGGTTAATACAATATACACATTACTTGCATATACACATTGAATACACACATAGCACGCACACTTATATACATTAAACACATACATGCATGCATTACATACAAAAATACAGATAAACAAACACGCGAACAAGCAAACCAGAAATGTTTTGAGCAATTATCCACGCATTTGTGACAGTCTTGCATAGGCTCAAATAAATATTGCCTGAAAGTACAATAATAATCTTTCTATTCCAATTCAAATAGATTACCAACATCTTTACCATATTTTAACTGAAGCCGCCAAACTGTATACGTAACAGATGTGCCACGTTCGCAGACGTTCAACGCTTACAAATGTACACATATAAAACAAGTTAAGCGCAGAATGCAGGCGACTTACAAAAAAAACGAATCAATTTTATTTTAAAACCGCGACAAACTGACAGCGCTACTGTAGGCGATCTGGTGTGCAAGACCGCGGCGTCATGTTTAGTTGTGTAGCAACGTAGCATAATGTGATATGTACTATAGTTGTAAATTCAAATCATGTACAACGTTCAAACACGGACTTGTGTACCTGGGGTTGCAGGCCCGCCATTAATAATCACACACTAAATTCCAGTCATCTATTATTGGCTCTGTTTCTACCGACAGACATTATGCTCGAGCACTAGTGCGTGCCGGATTCCTGAATGAATCATTCTTGCGAACCGATTCGTTCGAGTGATTGAACTAAACGAGTAGTTCAAAAGAATCAACATCAATGATGAATCTGTACGAATATTTTCGTAAATGAATCATCCTATTAATTCGACCAATTTACATTTAAATGTACTGTTTTGTAGTAATTGAGAGTCGTACAACGTTGCTTTACTGTCTGTCTTGACAAATTAAACAAATATTGTTACATATTTTTAGCAATATTTTTCATGTAACAGTTACTAACGGAAACCGTTACTGTAAAACGTACTAGGAAACACCAGGAAGAAAATTAACCGCAAGAAAACGCAATCTGCTAAAGTCATCATTGTATTCCATGACAGGTATCGCTCAAATGTCCAGACTCGGTTCTTTAAAACAAACGACTCAACAGACTCGCTGAAAGGGGGAGGAACTGTGTTCCGGTGACGTCGATCTGCGCAGGGTCAGACACCTTTAGTTCAAACAAAAAAAAAAATACATATTCTTTATGGGTAATCATAATACAGTACTTTATTGTAACAGACTGTATCTGTACACATTCAAAATGTATTATTAATTTCAAATCATTTATAATAATACGTAGCTACTATTTTACCATTGTGAAAGTGAGTTTATTTTATTGCAACATAAAATACTACTGTACTGTATTGTATTAACCACAAATTCATGGCCTTCGAGAATTAAAAAGTGTTCATTACACAGTAATGAACAGTAAGCAATGGTGAAATCCTCATAGAACAACATGTCTGTTTGTTGGCCTGAGTCAGAAAGGATGGTTACTGAGATTACGTTTGAACACACATCTTTGCTTTTTTCTAAACTTCCCAAAAACGATGTTGCCCCTTAATTGATTTTTCTAAACCAACAATCACATGTTAAAGATTAACCTGCCCTCTGGTTCAGAGGCTTCTGCTATAAATTTTGGAAGAGCACTGAACCACACACACACACGCTCAGCAAAAATGAAGTTCGTCTTTCTACTTTGTATGTGCATTTGTGCCGTTCTTGCACAGGATGCGGAATATGATGATTATGGAGTGGTAAATATATTTTTTTTATAAATTTAATGTACACGTATGTTCGAGTGTGTATTTCTTACATTATTTTATAAATAAATAATTTCTGTGAGTTAATTAGAAAGGTAATGTTTAAATGTGCTTGTTTTTTTTTTCTCCCCTCTTGCACCACTATACTTTTAGGATGCAAAAAAAGAGGTAAGCACATTATTACTTAATAAAATTACAGTAGTGTGTGTGTGTGTGTGTGTGTGTGTGTGTGTGTGTGTGTGTTTGTTTGTGTGTGTATTTGACTGTAACTGTAAATCTAAAATCTTGATCAATATAACCCTCAATAAATCCTGTGATTTTTTCAGACCATGAAGAATTTGCTCTATTTGCTCCTTCAACTGGAATAGAGATTGCAAACTGGAACATATTTTTACAAAGAATTTGAAATTTGAATTATTTTGTAAACCAAAAATAACTGTCTGAAAAGTGTTAGACTATAAAATGTCACTATGAAATGACCTTATACAGAGGCGATGCAAGTTAGAAATACAATATTACTTCAATTCTTCTAGCCCAAAGAAACCTTGGACCCCAGAGGTCACCGTCCTGTGAGTAGAGGCCGCGAGACATACTCGCCTGGCCCGGCTGCGCCGCCTCCCATCAGTGGTGGAAGCCATTACCGTGGAAGGCCGACACAAGCCCCGGTGGCGAAAGCTGTTCAGGAGAAAGAAGAGCAGCCAGAATCGGGAGGATGTACGCACCTCTCTGAGAAAATGGTCAGAATACTAGCATTCCTTCCTTCGAACTGTATGCTATAAAATAAAAAATATACCCATAATTTGATTGTTTAAGTACATTTAATAAGGGTTCATTAATGTTAACACATTTCCCCATCAGGGAGTGTTGTGTCCCACAGGCTGTGAACTGAAGAAGACCCTTTTGAAACAAGAGCGTAATGTCAGGCCAACCGTAGATGTCCTGAGAAAATCTGTGGATGAGCTGTCCCAGTCCTCCAATTTCATTCACAGCTATGTGCTGGACATGACAGATGAAGTAGTAGAAAGACAAAGAGTCACTCAGGGTACAATTTTTTGGATATATATATATATATGTTATTATGAATATATATATATATATTTTATTTTGTATTAATGAATGTTCACCTGCTTAAAGGCAATGGTTTGGTGGTCAGCCAGTACACGGACGACTTAGAGACCCAGCATGCTTTTATAAAGGATGCTGTGGATGTAACATTCCCCCAAAACATCAAAATCCTCCAGGGAGTGCTTGAGAAGATTCGCGAAAAGATTCAACGTTTGGAAAAAGCCGTCATTGCTCAAAGAGACAAATGTTCAACTCCGTGCAAGGTCAGCTGTCCTATTCCAGTGGTTTCTGGAAAAGAGTGTGAAGATATTTACCGCAAAGGAGGAATGGAATCTCAGATGTATTTGATTCGTCCTGATCCTCTACATATGCCTTATAAAGTCTTCTGTGACCAGACAACTAAAAGTGGAGGTATGTATATCACAAACCCTTGGGTAATTTAAAAAAGTACAGTACCTCTACACTGGCACAAAACGGGCTTATTGGTTGTTTTGAGCACCGATGTCTTTCTCGAAGGTTGGGTTCTTATCCAGAATCGTTTGGATGGCAGTGTTGATTTTGGCAGGCGTTGGGACGACTATCGAAGAGGCTTTGGAAACATCGCTTTTGATATGGGAAAAGGCTATTGTCAAACTCCTGGTGAGCTTCAACCTCAAGTGCATTAGGTGTTCAGCACCAGCCATAATTTTACAAATCTAGCCACCAGAAAATTTACAAATGGACAGGAAGTGCATTTTTTGTGGAAAACATTTTGAATAAAATAATAATAACAATAATAATAATAATAATAATAATAATAATAATAATAATAATAATAATAATAATAAAATGTATGAAAATAACAAAAAACGGAATTTGAAATATAGCCACATTTGTGAAAGACATTGAATATAGATTAAAGTGTAGCTAGAAGGCTTTTTAACTTATTTTAAACTATAGCACTATAATTAATAGCAAACCCACATAAAATAAACAGCTGTATTTTTCATCTGCACTTTTCTACAGTGACAAATTCAGAAAGGTTCAATTGAATGTTAAAGAGATGGTCAGTCATAATTGTTGACGCTGTGTCGACTGTTTTAGGTGAATACTGGTTGGGTAATGAGCGCATTAGTACGCTCACGAAGATGGGCCCAACTGAGCTTCTGGTTGAAATGGAAGACTGGTCAAGTTCTAAGGTTTACGCACACTACGAGCAGTTCACCATGCAGGGCGAAGCCACTAACTACATGCTAGCTATCGGCCGCTACTCTGGAAATGCTGGAAACACGTTCTTGGATGGTGCGACTGAACTGTTCGGGGAGAACCGTACAATGACTATTCATAATGGCATGATGTTCAGCACTTACGACAGAGACAACGACAAATGGTGAGATTTTTTCGTCCTTTTTATATTTTTGTCAGTTCATTATTGTTTTGAAATATTCTACATGCTTGTCAATCTCAAACAGGATTCCTGGAGATCCTTCAAAGCAGTGTTCGAGAGAAGACGGAGGCGGGTGGTGGTACAACCGATGCCACTCTTGTAATCCCAATGGCAGATATTACTGGGGTGGAACTTATACCAAACAAATGGCAAAGCATGGGACAGATGACGGCATTGTGTGGATGAACTGGAAAGGCTCCTGGTATTCTCTCAAGTCGATCAGTATGAAGATCAGACCTTTCTTTAAATCATGACATGATTTAACGTGAAAATGAAGTCCCTGTTCCTTCATTGAAACCCATTTCATAAGGGAAAAGAAAAAATAAATTAATGGAAAGAACGAATGACAATGAACCTCAAGTTGCATTGTATATATAAATCAAAACAGGAAAATGAGCAAAAATAAAATATTTTTGGAAACAATAATGTCTTTTTTTCTTTTTGTTGCTTTATTAAATACATACAATTTTTAAAAGTCTTATGACAAAACAATAAAATGATTTTTCATCTTTTTAATTTTTCTAACTTTCAAAAAACACAATAACAATTATTTAAAATAAATTCAAACACATTTACATTGTAAGTTTCAAAGCATATTAATTGAAGTAAAATTGATAAACATTACATAACATTGTTTAGAAATTGACCATATGCTCTATTTTCGAAAAAACACGGTGCATACTGTCTATACTTTAATTATTTATATTTGCATGTTACATACGTATGTATGTTAGTACATAATTGTTTCTGTAAGCTAGACAAATAAAAACATATACAGTAAAAAAATTAAACATAAATAGCATCCAGTACATTAAATACAAAAAAATATTTAAAGTATTAAGTGTCTTCTAGAAAATCAGACCAAAATTACTTTATTCTGTTCAATGTCTTCAAACTTTGTAAGAAGTTCTGTACGAATAGCAGGGATTTTCCTGTAAGTGCGGGAAACACTAGACTGATTGATTGACTGAAGTTTTAGCCTTTTGGTTTTGGACAGTGATTTTTTCCTTTGAGAGTTAATGTTGAATTTTCCTATTTGGCTCTGCATTGCTCTGTAGCTTTCTTTGTCAACAGCATGGCCAAAGGTTTGCTTGCATGATCCTTTGCTCGCACGTATCTTGATGTCAATGTCCACCTGCACACCAAAAGTAAAAAAACAAGTCTGAACCAGCAACAAAAGTTCACTTTTGTATTGATTTTATGGACCATAGCTACATAATAAATTTAGGTGAGTCTTTTGGGCAATAATATATCAGTTACAATTTACACTTTTTTATTAGTTACAATTGAGAATTTATCAGCACAGAGTCTTGTATTTAATGAGTTATTTTTTGATTGGTAATTATTTATTTTTACTACAAATCACGAAATAGAACATATTAAAAATGATTTTAAATATTTTGATTGTGTCTTACCTCAATTCGATGGATTTCATTTATCTGATCCCAGAGCCTGTGATGAAGCGATTGTAATTGGGCTTTTAGTTTCTCTGATTTCTTCTGAAGACTTGTTAGATTGAGATGTAGACGTTCAGCAAACTCAACATATCTAAGCTCGTGCACTGCAAACAAAAACAATATAAACATTCATAACAGAACTCTGAAATGGTTAATCAAAATATGCATAATCAAATAGTATAATATTTTAATAATATTACTATATTCAAATATAAAACCCAGAAAACAAAAACTCCTAAATTAAACAAATTGTCCTTACTGTATGTTTGGACGATATTTTTTCTTTGCAGCCCATAGAAGTGGACACAGTTTTGTAATAATTTTGATGTAATGTCCTGATTTAGTTCAAGCATCATACAAATAGTTCTGAGATGTTTATAAATATTTTCATCTGTTATATCAATACGTCCCTGTACGTGACACGCAGATGGACATTTCCCAACCTGTTTAGTAGAGAAAAAATAGAAATGCTTCTTATACTAAGCTAACATCTTTTATTGGAAATAATACTATTATATTTCTAAGCATTTCTTAAACTTACCCTCTCTTTATCAGAAAACATTGGGAATCTTGTCTGTGTTGGACATTTTCCAAATCTTTTTTCATAGCCATTGTGTTGTTTCTGACCAGATTTTAGTGTCTCACACACTGTAACAGATGGAAAAAAAATTATACAAATTATTGTTTGAATTATTTACCAACACAAATGTTTGATAATGTACACATTTCCTTAACATGAACAGTATGAATAAAAGTATAGGATTGGATATTAGAATGAATAAAATGTATTAAATCTATGAGTTCCTTAGGCCACAAAACGTGTTTATATTTGTGAAATTCTGATGACTATTTAAAAGCTGGCAGGAAAGAGAATGAAAACATTTTTTGAAAGAAAACGATAGAAATTCAAAGAGTCTAGTTAGAGTGAGGGAGAAGTGTGAGAGAGAGAGAGAGAGAGAGAGGGAGTAGAGAGGGACACAGTGCACACACACTCACAGAGAGAGATAAATAGAGAGAGTAGAGTGAGGAGGAGAGAGGGAGAGAGAGAGAGAGAGAGAGAGAGAGAGAGAGAAAGAGAGAGAAAGAGAGAGAGATTCTTCATTGATAGTCAAGCAATATATTACTTTATTATGTTCAAAAGAAAAAAGCAAATTTAAAAGCAAATTAAAAAAACAATCCAACCCAAATAGGTAATGAACACATTTTATTGAGAAAAGCAGGAGAATTTGTTTTGTTTACATGACACCATGTTTCATTGGCATAAACGCGATAAAGGACTGTTTTCAGCCTCTCAGACCCGTCTGATCTTCATTCTCACTATTTTCAGTGAGTAATTGGCCGGTTTAAACGGAGGCCACACAACACCATTTTCAATTCCACGTGGTTCTAGTGGGTCATATTTGCCTTTATAGTAAATACCGTTTAGATTGGCTGACTGGCAGTTATTGTACCACCAGCCTCCGCTATATTGTTCCGCACAGTTTCCTTCCCACTTATCATTGTCCTTGTCAAATGTACTAAACTTCATCGCTTCGTGAGGAATGATGGATCCAAGTTTGCCGTGTCCCTTCATCAAAGCATCTCCCGCATCCCCCACATACTCTGAGACAGCTAGCACAAATCCCTCTGCTTCCGAACCCACTGTAACATTGTACTCGGCATAGACCTCGTTTCCATCCCAGTCCTGCATCTCCACTCTCAAAAGACTCTCACTCCGTGTGAGAAGATGAAGGAGCTTGTTGCCGATCCAAACCTCCCCTTTTCCCTTTTGGTCAATCTTGCCAAAACCATTCACGTACTCTGTCCAGGAGCGATTGAAATTAAGCGACCCATCCTCCCGTTGCTGGACAACAGCCCAGCCCCCCATCCCAGTGCCCTGGTCACAGTAAAGCTCTACAACCTCCTCCAACCCAGCGGGCTTAATTTTGAACAGGCCACTCTGACCACCTTTCACATGCTTCTGCTGGATTTCAACGCAATCTGAAAGAAGATTACAAACTTTCAGTTTAGGACAAATTTGTCAGAGTGTGTTTCAGCTTAAGGATGGTCTTTTTTAGAACAATCTGATTTTCTACATCTTAATGCATTTAGTTGCATTGGGATTAAAACACTACAAATAATTGCTTTGGATTAAGACACTACAAATATTTGTTGCCATAATTTGCTGTGCATGTGGTTCACTTGTGTTACTCGAGTGTACCTCCACCAATAAAGCCATCCTTGCGCTCGTCTTGTGACTTCACACTTCTAGCGTGGATGTCAGGGAGATCCTCTTCCACATCGCCCCTCATGAACGCTCCAAGGTCCTCTCCGAAATCCGGATCAATGATCACTGTGGTCTTCGTAAAACCTTTGGTCCCATCAGACACACTGGTTTTTTTCGAGCTTGAAGAATGAGGCAACTTCTGGTTCTCTGTGCCGAGACCCTTAAAGAAGTCTCCACCAAAGCCCCCGAGATCGCCAATGCCATGACTCAAGGTAGTGATAGACTTTGAATCCCCGCTGATGAAAGAGATTTTCAAACCATCGCGGCTCAGATCTTTACCGTCTTTGACTGCTGTCAAGATATCACTGTCTGAAATTCCAAACTTGCTCAAATCTTCACACCCTGACCCTCCACTCAAAACCTCATACTTTTCCTCTGGACCGTCTTTGGTTTGCGTCATGACCTTGCGCACAGACTTCGTGCACTGCTGAACAGTGGAATGGATGGAAGATGTTGTGGAGGATATCGAACCCGTACCTGTGGGGAACTTGCTAACAGTGGCAGCGGATTCTGCAGTGGAACCTTCTGCTTCAAGACTCAGCTTCATCTGGCCCACGTCTCCAAAGATGATCTGTTTGGGCTGGGACTTGTAGATGGAGGGCACCACCACATCCTTCAGTGGCCTGCTCTTCATGTATCCCAGAGAACTAACAGTCTCCACACTCTGTACAGGCATGGAGTTCAGATTGTCCAGTTGCTTGTCTATGGCCACATAGCTCTCTTTATCCACTGAGAACTCACTGTAGCTGGAACAAGAACCTTTACATGTGCGAAGTTTGATGTCAATGTCAACCTGCACCAAGACAAAAAGATGAAGACAATGAAAATTGGGAAATAAATGAGGTTTGAAAGCTTTGTCATCATTCTATGAACTGTTGGTAGATATGGGTTGACCTATATCTAGGTCTCATAAGCATCAAATCTATCTTGCAATCACAGTTTTTTGGCAATCTATGATGGGATTGCTTTCTTTGGGATTGAAATACAGCAGTGCCCACACATTCATAATATAAATTGCAAACATACCAAATACAAAAACGTATATGGATATTTAAAGCTTGCCGAAACATGAGAAAAATTGAAAAAATTAATCAATGTTTTACTCACCATCTGAAAACAGTTTCTAAATGCTTAGATCGAGACTTGTCACATTGATTCTCAGAATGAAGATGACGGTCTCTAATACTCAACCAGTATTATATACTGTACAACGTCATACTGATGACCGAAAAAAAGCATCAGTGTAGGAACTAAAGTAACAGGAGTTTGTTTGACAACAGTTGTTTTTGGATATAATGTATACTGTGTAGATATAAAGAAACTGCAAATCATTTTTGGTTCTTGCTTTTGCAGAATTGGAAATGTCACTGGTGACAGTACAGCATTAAACACTGGTAGTGATTTTTCTCTAATTTTATCTTTCTATGATGTCTGAAGGTGGTCTCTGATTTATTTTTTTCTAATATTAGTGTACACTCATTGCTGCATCTTTCAAATTAGCAAAAATCGGCAATTATGTCTCTGAATAAAGGAGTAAAAGAACGGCCACATGTAACTCCCATAACTGAATCGTCTAAGAATAAAGTGGCAATAATGATGGAATGAAGTAGAATTCATGTAAATTCACTTATGCTCACCTCCAGTTTTTGCATTACAATAACTTGATCCTTGACCTGTGACTTCAGAGCGTCCAGTAACCTCAGCTGTCGTTCAATTTTAATCTTAATCTCAGCAATCCTCTGTCTTAGCTGTTCAGCCAGAGTGGCATATCTATTGTCATTACCTGAACAGAAACAGAATGCATTAATACATGTACTAATAAGATGCAAGAGTAAGACAACAGAAGCAAAAATGTAATCTTCAGCCATTGTTAAAGTGAAATCTATCAAACTGACCTGCATCAGCCGTTAGTCGGTCCCTCAGATAATTGTAGGTGGTCTTAGACACTTGGTCAGCGGAGCGGTGCAGTTTCCGGCCCTCATCCAACAGTTGTCGGATCTTCTCAATCTTTTTGAGGACATCATGATCAGCTTTGTCCATGAGGCCTTGAACTCGACACCCTGAAGGACACTTCGTTCCCTAGGAAAATAACACAGTTTCAGATCCTGACACATTCGTTTACATTCCTCAGTTGAATTGATCAGTTTAGAGAACACTACGCACCCAGTCTTCATCTGTGCACATGGGCCATTCTTTAGTAATACAGTCATCTTGCGCCTTATAGCCGTGTTCAATGGGTCGAGCTCCTCGGGGGTTAATGACTGTATCCTCTGACTAAAAAAACAAAGGAGAAACTGTGCAAACATGTTCTCTTTGATTCATAAATAACCAATACACTTATAATGTTATAAATGTCTGTTTGATAATGCCTGTTATAATAATGTTTGAATGAACATTACATTTATAAAAATGAATCAGCAATGTTTATCCCCAACTTACCTTTACTCCTTTTTATTTGACATATTTAACGTTTAACATGATTTATATAATAAAAAAAGCGATATTGTGTATTTTATGTAATGTTTCGTTGTCAAATCAGATACAATATTAACGAGACTTACCAAAGCAGAGGACCAGACAACAAGCATGCAGAGGAGAAAGTGTGTGAACTTCATCTCCGGCCTCTTTGTGTGGAATACAGAATCCCTCTACTCTCATGCCTAATATGAAGTTTCCTGATCGATCGCAGATTGACTGATCATTGACCACAGTCCTGCACAGAGCACTGTTTGGACAACTTTGACTAAAGGGCAGAGACACGGACACAGTCAAACAAATTGCTCAATTTGACCCTTTAGTTTTACGGGAATGATAATGCGTGCGGTAACTTGTGTGAATCATCTGTTTTTGAGATTGCTATGCAAACAATAATGAGACATTTAATTTTGAAGTCAGTTTTGTGTCATGCTGTGTGAGAAGCAAATCAAGCGTTCCAAGATAAATAATACGTTGAATGAAAAGAATGGACCAGAACAAAGAAACTCGACCTTGAGTCTCGAATGTGACCTTCTTGCTTTGAGACTACAGTCTAAAGAGCTACACGGTGCCACCGCAGCTCCTATACAAAACATCCATTGTTTTAAAATACATTTTCAATATTTGAATTATTTAAAATCATCCTTGATAAAGTGTTAAAATCTATTTTTTTCCAATTAAATCAATTAATCAATTGTATATTATTCAATTCAAATCATGAAAACTGTTTATCTTGTATAGTTAAAAAATATACAATTACAAAATTCCCCACTTTAAATGTAATGTTGATGCGCGTTATTTCGAAATTACTGTACATCGTGATACTGACGACAAAAACCTTTGTCCGGACAAAACTTCACGTAGGAACTAAAGTAACGTTAGTTTGTTTCAGACGGATGCCGTTTTGCGCAGGACGATCATGCACCTTTTACAGCCCCTGTTTGTGGATTGTTTTCTTTTGGCGAACTGAAATAATAAACTAGGTGTATGACATCTGAATAGTCGACAATGACCTATTTAACTCGAATTGTGGGTTGCTTGCAAAGGGTCAGAACGGGGGTATGTTTGTCCTCAACAATTATTTCCAACGGCAATATTGCATCTGCGCGTCGTTTTCTTGCATCTGTAAAGACGGTCCGGCGGTCTGAAGTTCCCCTGCTCACAAACAGCTGCAGACGTTACTTGACCTCGCAGACAGCTGTCCGCATCGGATGTGCGTCAGGGTTTTGGGGTGATACTGCAACGGCAGGTATTTTAAACTTTTTTCAAATTTAAAATTAAACCGTTTTTGATAACGATATCAAAAAGTTGTTTTTTGAACGAGAAAAACTAAACAAAACCTAGAGCTCTGTATATTTTAGTTGAAAATCGAATGAGTTTCATTTTCGTTTTGTTTCGTGTTTTGTTGACCTGTAATATGTGTGACTTTAATCATAGTTTGATTTTGATTTTAATTTGTTTTGTTCAATAATTGTACATATAAAGACATTTTAGATATGTTTGTTTGTGGTGATTTTTTAAGCTATTGCAAGTCGAATGAAAAAAAAAATATTAAGCAGCGAACAAGGCATAAAGATGTATACAGTATACAGGACGGTAAATGTACAGTGCTACACATTGACCACTAGATGTCGCACAAGCATTTCGTTTAACGTAAATACGCAGTTTAGTTCTAAAAGTAATTGAGGAGTAAACATTGCTTTATAATAAACCTTACCAAGTCGTTTTGTAGTTCCTCAGCTCATCCATGGAGGGAAACTGGACTTCCTTGTGTTTGACTATCTGTCTGAAATCACCATGTCACTTTTGACGGCGGCAAAAGCAAAATCACCTGTAAGTCTGTCCCAACTCCCAACCGAATCTGACCTATTCAAATGACCTTTTTCACCTACAAACACATACGTAGCCAAAATAATACATATTCCATTCCATTGTTCAATTTTTTAATGGTGTTTTTGTTTTGTTCACAGAATTTGGGGTATGCTCCAGATTTCGTTTTTGCACTTTCTCCATTTATTAAAGATATAAGTAAAAAAGGTAAGGCTGGATTCATGGTCAGGTTACTATAGTTTCTATTGTATTATTATCACGTTTCCTACTTTTCCTACAGGCATTCGCGTGGTTAGTAATGCTGGTGGTGTAAATCCTCTAGCATGTGGCGCCGCCCTACAGGATGTTATTCAAAAGGCAGGACTGGACTTGAAGGTTGCTGTGGTCACTGGCGACGACTTGATGCCACAGGTAACTAATTTGTATCTTTTGAATTTGCTTTGTGTGTACAATAGTCAAGTGTGATATTACATTTCATAACTTTTTTTTACAGTGCTGTTCTTTCACATTGCTTGACTATATTTCATAATATCTATAAATTTATTTTTTTTGTCTCTACTACTACTTCTCTTTCAGCTTTTCCCTTATCTGTGGTCGCCACAGCGAATCATTGTCTCTCTTATTTATTTATTCACAACTGAACCCTTCTGTTGCCATAACAAATTCTGTGTATGTGCAAACATAAGAAAACAAATGAGCAATAAAGTTCTTTCTCATTCTTAATATTGCTGATTATTTTGTTAATCTTTTTGTTTCATTTACAATTGGTATTGTTTTCGATTTAATGCAGATTCCCCTGTGTCTGTGCAGCAAATTAAACACACACACACACACACACACACACACACACACACACACACACACACACACACACACACACACATGCACATATATGCACTATATACACACTATATACACTCCTGTATATACTGTATATATTCATAAAGGGTTCCAGTTCCCAGTGACCAAGAAAATAGATGGCTCGTTATTGAGAACATGTATACATCAAATATTGAAGCTTCCATATGTGTCGAGATCCTCCCTGTGACGTTTTGGTGTCTTTTTTATAGAAAGACTTCTTGGCTGAAGTGAGGACAGCTGGTTCTGAGAGTAAGAAGCCGCTTCCAAAAACCATTCACAGCATGAACGCATATCTGGGGTAAGAACTTCTCTGTAATGAGTCAGCATGTAGTTGTTGTTCCTGCCTGGCAAGTAGGTTACTATAAGTCATATTTACAGTGCTCTCCCTGTTAAACGATGCCTGGATCTTGGGGCTGATATAGTCGTGACCGGCCGCTGTGTGGACAGTGCTGTGGTTCTTGGTCCCCTGATGCATTCAGTACGGTTTGGGCAACATTCTATAGATTCTTTCTGCCATGGATGAAATGGTGGGATGTATTGACTCTTCATGCAATGATGAAAGCTGATTTTGGAGTGTTTAACTGTTCCAAATGGCATTTGACTTTTATTCTCAAACCTCAAAGTTCCTGTGGTTTGCAGACTAACAAAAAAACATCACAAATCTTTTCATTTTTCTCTCACTTTCTTTGTTTCCCTGAATTTCTTTCTCCCTCAATTGCAATCTTTCTCTCTTCTTTCGTACTCTGCCTTTGTTTTTTTTCTTGGTCCCCTATCTTTTTTGTTTCTTTGTTCTTGTATCTTTTGTTTTTATTTCTGTTTTCATTATTTTGTATGTTGTTTTTGTCCGTCCGTCCGTTTTTCCTTCTTTCTGTCTTCCTGTTTCACTCTCTTTGTCAGAAGTAAAACCAGCACTACTGAAACTAATTTTCTTTCACAGTTTTACTTTGTTGGATTAAAAGTGAATTAAAAATATTTTGAATGAATTAAAAGAGTTTTAACAATCTTTCTAAAAATCATTAGTAATGCACTGTAGGATTTGTCAGTTGACTTTCTCTAAAAATGATTGTCATGTGTTTTTATTGAATGGCAGTTTTCCTGGGACTGTGATAATTATGATCTCTTGGCTGCTGGAAGGTACAGTTCATTTTCTGTGAAATATTCCACTTACACACACACACACACACACACACACACACACACANNNNCTCTCTCTCTCTCTCACACACACACACACTTACTCACTGGCTCACTCTCTCACTGAGAAATTGAACGATACAACAAAGGCATGTTCAGTCTAGATTGATCAGGCACATTTTTGACCATTACATGGTGTAAATGTTATGGATTCCAGTTTGCTGAGACGTGACTCAAACCAGCAGCTGTGTGTGCGTGTTTTGTTTTTTGTTGTGCAGCCTTGCCGGTCATCTGATCGAGTGTGGTGCACAGGTCACGGGGGGGATTTTCACTGACTGGCATAAGGTTCCTGATTGGTAAACAATAAAAGTTATTGTTTTAAAGATCCATGATTTAGGAAATACAACACAAAAAAGTGTCCCACAATTTAGGACACAGTTTTTATGTTTGCATGCAAGTATGCACTTACATCAATATAGTATTGATTTATACATTTATTTGAATAATTAATGATTTCAGAAATTAGAAAAAGTCAAATAAGTAAAATCTTGTGGTTGAAAGGTAATGACAGGTTGTCTTGTTTGTTTTCAGGGATAACATGGGCTTTCCAGTGGTGGAATGTTATGCAGATGGATCATTCATTCTGTCCAAACCTCCAAAGACTGGTGGCTTGGTGTCTTTCGGTACAGTGGCTGAGCAGTTAGTGTATGAAATTGGAGACCCCCGGCGTTATCTCCTGCCTGACGTGACCTGTGACTTCTCAAACGTTACCATCACTGAGATACCAGGTCTGTTTGCTTTTCTCTTCTAGCCATGTGCAACATTTCTACAGACAACTGAAATGAATGGTTGAATACATAATTGTTGTTTTTTTTTATATAACTTGTATAGCTTGATAGTGAAATACGTTTGATAATTATAAAAATGAATCAAATATATACATTAAATACAAATGTATACCAATAGATTTTTGTACATTTTGTCATTTTTTTTGTTTATTCTGTTTATATTTAAATTACTGTGCAATGTTTTATAGTTACTGCTTAACCACATTAAATGATTAGTAAAAATAATGTAGTAGAAAAACATATTTTTCGGACTCCAAGGCGCAGCAGATTATAAGATTATAATATTAATAAACGTCTGTTTTTTTAATGTTGTTTTACAACATGTTGTTTTTGAGCTTGCAAAGCGCACAGTCAATTTTGAAACCATTTAGATTTTTTGTGCGCTCTCCGAAAAAAAATGTCTAAATGCTAGTTCCAAGAAATTGATTTTACATCAAGGTCTAGACAAACTAACTAGTAGCTGGTTCCAGTTATCTTTTGTAATCTTTTCAACTGTCCTTTTCAACAAGAGACGATAAGTAAATCTTTGTCTCTAAGCAAATGTGCTAAAGTGTGTAGCATTGTTGCCTTGTTCTCATGGGCTTCTCTCCTGGTGCTCAGGTTTCCATTGAAATGCTTATCAGGTGAACTGAAGACTCCAATCGGTCTGACAGGACCGGTCAGCCACTTCTCCACTACCACATGGGCTTTCCAGTGTTGTTTCAGATCATTTATAGTATGGCCACTATAATATTTATTGTATCTGGAAAATATATAACGCACAAAACCCAAAAATACACTCAATAATTAATTTGTATTTAATACATTCTCCCATGTTGATAGACACGGCCCAAAGTTATAAAATCTCTAGCTTTTGTTTTCTTTAAATTTGATTTGTCCCATCGGTTTGGGAATTGTCTGTCGTCAACCATGAGAAGTGGTGCCCTTTGTCAACAATTGTTTGCAATTTTTTTTATAGAATTATTAAAGTTCCTTCTTCGTGCATTACGTAAAGAATTTTCAGAATCAATGAGTTATTACAATAAATATGTATAGAATATGGAGAAATATGTATGAATGCTTTTCTACTCTGTTATTTTTTTTTCCAGATGTAGATGGCGGAGCAGTTAAAGTGAGCTGTGCTAAGGGATCTCCACCATCAGGGGATTATAAGGTATTTCTAGGTCTATATGTCAGTGTTTGAAGATGTCAAGAATCAGATTCTGATGACGAGTTTTATTTACCGCCCACCCAGATTTGTGCTACATATATGGATGGATTCAGAGCCACAGCAGTTTGTCCTGTGGGTGGACCAAGAGCTGTTGCCAAAGCCAGAAGAACAGCTGAAAGCATCATCAAGAGGTGCTTTTCCATCCCTCTTTCTTTCTTTCTTTCTTTCTTTCTTTCTTTCTTTCCTTTCTAACTCAATCTCTGCCGTCTTTCTTTCTCTCCATATCCTTTTCCCACTTCTCTCTCTCTCTCTCTCTCTCTCTCTCTCTCTCTCTCTCTCTCTACGCGCTTTTTCCTCTCTCTTACCATTTCCCCTCTCTGTTTCTCTGTCTTTTTTTTTCTATATCCCTTTCCCCATCCACCCATTCATCTATCCAATGATCTATAATATATTTGTCACCCATCAATCCTATATTTATCACCCACCTTCGATCCATATGCTTATCTCTATCTATATCCGTGTGTTCTGTCTTGATAATAGTTAAAAATACTCAACAAAATGTTAATTTTTAGTAAAGCAAAGACTGTACATTTATTGAAAATGTTGACCTGTAGGACTCGGCGGATATTTCAGCAGTTGGGCTTTGAGGACTACACAGATGTTAATATTCAGGTTTTGGGAGCAGAGGACACATATGGGCTTCATGCTGTAAATGCAGTAAGATATTTGTCATTGTTTTGTTTTTTAATAATATCAATAATAACAAATCGAACGCAACTTTATATAAAATTATTTGGAATGCTTTATCAAACTACTACAGCTACACATTCAAATATCCTACTTTTCACAGAATCCCCGTGAGGCTGTAATCTGGCTGGCGGTCCACCACAAGCAAAAGAAAGCATTGGAGTTTTTCTCCAGAGAAGTGGCACCAGCCGGAACGGGCATGGGTAAGAGAAAATTTAAGCTTAAGCTTCTGCTCATTGAGCCTGTGTTTAGTACAAACATTTCAAAACACTTGAACGTGCCTGAAGTCTCTTGTTTTCCCAGCACCAGGACTTACTGGTATTGTAGGAGGGCGACCGAGAATGTAAGTATTACATGTATTTTGTAGTGCTTTATTTATAAAAGAGTGTTACTTTGAAGTAAAGTAACTTTGACCTTTCTTTTTTTAGATCCCCAGTGTTGAAACCTTTCTTTTTCCTGCACTCCAAAGCTGATTTAGAGGTATTAAAAGTATGTGTGTGTGTGTGTGTGTGTGTGTGTGTGTCCGTTTTGAATGTCAATTGCGAGACCCCACTATGAATGCAAGTGTGTTTTTGTATTTGTGCATTTTTTCATTCTTCATTAAATCTACTTGTAAATGAGAAACTTGAGAGTTTCTCGTAGGACTGTTCAAGGGAAGCTGATAATATTTGTAAACTTCTGTTTTTGGTCATTATAATTGCATGACCAGGTGTTATCTCAATCACTTTATGTAAAGTAAAGATGAGTTTACATCTAAACAAACATTTCTTTTAACTTGAATATGAAAAGAGTATGTAGGGAGATTATGCACTTTTAACAGGATTGTGAAAGTGGCTGATTAAGGAATGAATGAGCATTAACTGGCAATTTCAGGTGGATATCCATTTAAATGGGGAGCTTGTGGAGACTAACAGGGGGGCAGCAACAGACCCTTCACCAGCGGAAGGTCACGACCCCTCCGACCATTTAGAAGAACAAAGCTTGTCATCAACAGGTAAGTTACTTCAGCTACAAAACAAATGTCACATCACATCCTTTGCACAAAAAACACAAAATAAATTTTCTGCATACATATGGATGACTTGTTTGAAAGGGGAATGTTTATAATGTGTTTAGGTAAAGTTTTATAATGTTTTATTTTATAAATAAATTATTATTTCATTTAATAATATTGTTGTAGGGGTGGGACAAGACACTTTTCCACGAGACACTAGGTTCACGAGACGAGACGATATTTAGATTTTTTTTTTTTAATTTAAAAAATCTTTATGAAATATAAGTAGATCAATATTTTAATCTCTATTTTATTTAACTAAAACGTTCAAAACTGTTGATGCATTGCACTCTTTCTATTACCATCAATTGCATGCAGTAATAACCAGATAACCAACATAATATTGATCATACAAAATATGATGCCATAAATTGCCAGGCAAGTAATTTCACAAAATATTTTAATTGTCAATAGTATAAAAAAAAATCATTAAGCGTACACATTAAACACACTATTTATAGACAAACACAAGTCTTCCAGTAACTTGCAAAAATGGAAGAATCATTTTGGCTTCGAGTTCCACTCAAAATCAATGTACTTCATTATGATTAAATTCACTGTGTTCATTTTAGCTCTAAAAACCCCAAATTTTTAGATTTAAAATATTACCCCAAATATCACAAGTACCGTATTTTCCGGACTATAAGCCGCTACTTTTTTCCTAGGTTTTGAACTATGCGGCTTATAGAAAAGAGTTTATAATCATCGCGCTTTAATCTGTATCAAAAGACAAAACAAATGCAAAGAAGAATATGCTACTGAAATAAATATAAATATATTATATATAATAAATATAAATATATATTAATATATTAAATACATGGGAGACTTGGATGACAAGTGGTGAGAAGCCATTCACAAAAACCGGCCGCATGCGAAAAGCATCCTTTACTGATGTCTGTCAGTGGATCCTGACAGCATGGAGTGCTGTGAATTGAACCCACCATCACCAAAGCGTTCAGAAAGGCTGGGCTACTACGCGAGAGCGCGCACCTCCAGAGCCAACTCCAGATATGCGCGCAGACCTCGCGTCTTCCACGAATATTTCCATAATTCATTTAACGAATGCAAGCCAATAAAACATTATTACTCCACATAAAAACGAAAAACTGTTATGTGTACAGTAACGGAACGAAATATTAATTAATAATATACGTAACACGCGTGGCCCCGGAGATATTAATTTTCAAAGTGTTTGAATGGGGGAATATCAGGCGCAAGCAGCTAGGGAGTCCGACATTGCTGACGTCTGACATTGGCATTATTGAGCCAGATGCGTCAGCAGAGGCCCTTCTTCAGCCGCTACTAGACGCGTGTGACTCGCAGGAAGCGCGCGTGACTCGCGGAAGCTAGCGTGACTCGCGGAAGCTTGCGTGACTCGTGGAAGCGCATGGGAGGCTCAGGAAGCACTGGAAGCATGACATTAGCAGGTTGTGCACTAATATTTCGATATATTTCTTTTATAATTCATGCATACCTAATTAAAACAACCCAAGCCGTAAATCCGTGAACAAAGAAAAAGAAATCGAATCCAAAAACATACTTATCTGTGGCTTGCAAAACTCTCCAGGTTTTGACTAAAACCTTGTTCCCTGTCAGGTAATGTTGTCCCCAGTAGTGTCCAGTGAACAACTGGAAAGGGAACTTTTTTAATAGAGTGGATGCGCAGGTGCGGCTTGTTTATGTTTTTTTTTTTTTTTTTTTTTTTTTCTCGAAAATAGAGGGATGCGGCTTATATACAGGTGCGGCTTATAGTCCAGAAAATACGGTATAATATAAATATTTATTGAAAGTGTCCAGTCAATTATTGTCTAGAACAAGTGAAGGACGTGAGGTTCTTTCCCTTCATGTCGCTGGTGAGACTCACATCATCTGAATTAGTTTTACTGCAGTAATCAGATCATTTTCTCTCATATTTCTGCAGCGAGAGTGAATAGTTTTGATAGTAATACATGTGTATTAGACGCATTAGATTAAACTAACGACAGTTTGAAATAATTGATTTTATTTTACAAACACATTTTATTAAAGTTTAACGCATTCGCTATATCATCACAAACGATCTTGTAGTGTGACCTGTCGGGGTGGGCGGGGCAATGGTGGAGATCCGCTCAGATCGAGCCATCGTCCATTGAAACGCGAGTGCAAGCGCTCAACTCGAGCTGCTCATGCCGGCACAAAAACCAGGACGCTCGTGCACATATTTAAAACATTTTTGATTCCACACACTAATACAATGGTAGCGCCGAATTCTCACGTTATCACGATATGCAATCGCTCTCGCGAGATCTCGTACCACGAGATATCGTCACACCCCTATGTTGTTGAAGATGATTTTATCACATACGTATATAAGTTCAGACAAACATTATTAATAGCAGTGTGTTTACATAATTCTTCTAGTATATGATTATATAATTAATTCTGATGAAGTTTCGATGGCAAACTACACGAGCACTTCAACTGTAAATGACATGGTAAATAAAATTTAGCATTTGGTTATATAACATCTCTTGAAGAAAGTTTTTCCGTTTGCATTCACACATTTTCCCACCAGTGAAAATGAACCTTTTTAATATTTTTATTTTGCTGTGATGCAATGTTTTATTTAGCAAATCCTCCTTTACGACAGACTTCCCAGTGAAGCAATAAGGCTTTTTTCCACTTTGAGACAAGCGTGTAGTGTTTGACGTGACCTACTTGAAGGTGGAGGTGGAATGTTCGAGCAACAAACTCTGAAAGAACCGGGCCTAAGCCTTGTTTTAAAGCGCCAAGATGATTGTTCTTGAAAGAGAGGTTTTATAAAATTCCTTGCAGCAAGTTCAGTGTTGCTTGTTTTCCCAGAGTTCTTTGCTCTAAGCTCTTTGAAAGACACAATCTCTTTATAGTGTTCTGGCAGTGTTTGCTTGAGACTTTTTTTTTTTTACCCCTTGCACTTTTTAGTGGCACTAAACACGCACATGCAAAACCTTCAATAATAAAGAACATCCTTTCACTCCAGCCAGAGTTCACACTTTTGAACCAGTGCAACCACCAGACTGTTATACACACACTTGTTTTTCTTCGCTAAAGCCGTACACATATTCAAATCAACTACAACTATGAAGCCTCATAAACTGCTCTTTTCACTTCATTTTGTTTGCTTGCTCCCTGTCTGTCTGGACTGTCATACAGACGGAAGAGCCGGTGCCGTGGTGATTACACATCCACAGAGAGCTGATTGTGAGAAGAAGGCATCTAATATTACATTAGCCCGTGGCTCTTTTACTACCCCAAAATGAGGAGATCATTATAAACACAGATAATGAGACTTTTTTTTTAACATAAATACATTTTTGGTTATTCACAAACATTCATGCAATGTAAATGTTTGCATACATTTGTGCAATAGAAATTACATTTTACAATTCATTGTAATTTCATGCAAAATAAATGACAACTACTGGAGATCCAGCGTTTTTGCAAAGGCCGTCAATAGAAGATTTACGATATTACACATTCTAACCGACTACCAATATGCTAACAATATGCTAAGGCTTTAATTTGCTATTTGCAGTATGATTGAAAAAATGTGCGTTCGCTTATTGTTCTGTTTTTAAAGATTGCTGTTTTTTGTCGAGTGTATTTAATTGTTACCCCAAAACCGATATTTAGCCTTTTGCAGTCCTAGATGCTCAAGGAAGAATTCCTTTAGGAAATTAAACATTTCAGCATCAAATCAGCATCATAGCTAACATGAAACAAATTGCAGCTTTAATATTACTTTTTTATATACTGTATCTTTATTATTATTATTATTGTTGTTGTTGTTGTTACTGTGATTATTATTTTACTTAATTATAATTTTAAGTAAAAAGGCTAAGAATTTGTGCTTTTTCCAAACCAAATAGTTGATCAGTCAGAAAACAAAAACACTAGTGATTAAATGATTATTCAAAATATCTACAACATAATTAGTTATAATTACTATTATAATATAATAATCAATAAATAAAAATATTATTAATATAATCCCAATTAATCAAATATTCCGTGTAATGGCTTTTTCTTCTCTTTCAGATCTGCCCTCTGGCCCTCACAGCTACAGACTTGAGGAGTTAGCATTTACACGCAGCGGAGACAAAGGAGACGCGTCCAACATCGGCAAGTGTGTTTTGACACACAGCGAATAGTTCGATAACGAGGCTGTTTGCTTTACGCACATCAGTGGCACATTAATGCTAGTAAATATGGGAGAAAACTGAGGTCAAACCATGTTCTCTCACCACAAACTATGAATCATAGCCCAAAAGGCCCCACACTCGTGCGATTTAGCAACTGCGTTTCATATTTATTGGCTGGTTCTACATCACAGCTCACTGCCAGTTACTGCTTGTTCTCAAACAGTCAGCCCGATTTGTTTGCTTTTCTCATGTTGGAAATCCATTTTGCACTCTGGGGAAAAAAAAAAATCACAATGATTTGATAATACAAACATATTTCAGCACTAGAAAAGCAATCAAAAACTCTTCATGCTCATCAGTGTTGACAGTTGATGTGAGACCTAAAGAAATCTCAATGAATGAATGCACAACGTCACAGGAATGAATATTTCTGATCTTTGTAAACTACACGCACTCAACGTGTTTCCCGACATTTTTGTCAAAGTGGGGTCCCGAATGTAAGATTTTACATTAAAGAGGGGACCTTTTTCTGGGTCCAATAACTTTGAAGTTCTTTTTAGGGTCTAGATAGGATTTTAGGGCTGAAGTTTTAATGTTTTTCTTTTTAAGTTATATGTTTTTTTTTTGAGGGGTGAGGGAATGCAGCGTTTCGCTTGTAAGTCAATGGTGGGACCCCACTATGGTATAATTGCAAGTGTGTGTGTTGCTACTCATCATTCAATCTAAATCTTGAATTTCTTCTTTTAGGAGTCATTGCAAGACATCCACAGTATTTTCCCTTTTTAAAAAAGTTTTTAACTGCCGAAGCTGTGGAAGAGCATTTTCAGCACCTGATCAGAAGAGGTCAGACTGACCCGTCCACTGTCACACGGTGAGAGGACACTCCTATACCATCCTTAAATGTGTTTTCTCATCCACATTGGTTAAGATTTACAAGAGAGAAGGAAATAAAGAGAAAGAGAAAGAAGTTTAGCATTCTCACACCTTTGGCCTTTAACAAGCTCACTTCTACAATTGTGTGACTTTTAAACACCCGCATGTTTTTGTGTCTGGGGAGAGCGTGTGAGCCTCTTGGTTTACAAGCTCTTTGGTGCCAGAATGAGGGTCTGCTCATGCTGTGGATGTACTCGGGTGCATGTCTGCTTAAGAGTGTGTCGTTTGTGAAGACCAGGCAGTGATCTCCATTGTAATAATGCTGTTGTGTGTGCGGTAACTTAGGTATGAACTGCCTGGCATTCACGGTCTGAACTTCATCCTTCCAAACTCGCTTGGTGGGGGAGGGGTGGCATCATTGCGCAGTGACCCTCAGGTAATGCACACACACACTCACACACACATGCAGTCTTAAAAAACCTCGAACTGTTCTTTCTTTCCTTCTTGCATCAAACATATGCTCATGTTCTCAATTCTAAATATAATGTAATTATCAAACAACAAATTTTTTTGCTGTTTTTTAAGAGGCCGCACTGACTAACTCTATATATCAGTTTCCTGTGACTCGTACAGGAATGAATTAAGTAAAACACAGTGCGAGCGACATCAAGATTGTAAAGTTTGATTTCCAGGAAAAGCATGAAGTCTTCTCACTGTATAGTTGCATTCAAATGTCAATGTCTGCTAAACTAATATTATCAGATTATTAGTTTCATAAGATTATTAATACAAATAATAGTGATATTTATATACTTTTATCAGAGTGATCTACATCCATAAGTGCTACATGCATAACTAAAGAGACAAAGAACAAAAAAATAGGAACTCATTTTCTACTGAGACTTACGTTAGGAAAACTCCTCTTGCTGATCTGAATCTGTCATATTTGCAGCAGTCTGTGAAATATGATTTTGGCTACCATTGTGTATCATTTTCTAAAGTTAATTGATTTTGTCACTTACATATGAAGTGTGTTTGATGAAGGGATTCTGAGTTGAAACTACGACATAGAAAAAGCACACACACACACACACACACACACACACACATACACACTTGCATATGTATCCATCATATCCCTCCAACCTGATTGCAACCATCAACCCCCTCCTCTAATCTTGATCAAAACTCTATTGTAACTTCAGCTTGACAAACTTGATAATTTAGATGTGTGTTTAATTTCATTTCCTGTCCTTCTTTAGGGTAAAGCATATGGGCAGATGTTGCTGGACTACAAACTCCGAGGCTTGCCGGATCTCAAATCACTGATCGATTAACTCTATCACAGGATCAACACGTGTTGTAGGTTTTACACATTTTCAGAAGCAATTTTTTTTGTAATTTATAAATCTGAGCTTGGTAAACTCACTTTGTACATTGTATATACTGACCAGCATCTAGCAGATCACAAATGATTCAAAGTCAATTCAAAATGTCATGAATGTGTTTTTTTGCTCTATGTATTTTTATAATAGTTTTTTTTTAACACAATTAAAATAAAATACATGTTTAAACATCGAATATGCAGGAAAGAAAAGTTAAGGAAAAGGCGAAAAGTAATGCGTCTTATAATCTGGTGTGCCTTATAGTCCAAGTAAAACTGTAAATATCATCGAAGTGAAATCAAGAAATGTAAAATAAATACAGGCCAAAAATAATCTTAAAACTGTGTCGTCGTTGAACGTTTTAGAGGCAGGTTAGCGACCGACGGCTTTCACAAATGCTTGTGTTGAGTTGGCCACGTCTTACAGGCGACAGCAAGACAATAAACCCTTGATGTTCTGAGACGCTGCGTCTTGTCATTACCTCTGATCCCTGTCGACACAGGAAGTCCGAAAGCAAAAGGTCGGGTGACAAGGCCTGTGTTTGCATTGCAGAGATGGAGAAGTGATTTTACGTTTATATGTTGCACACAAGCCAGTGCTTTTCTCAGTGAATTAACACTCTTTTTTCTGTCAGTTCAAGTGTTTTCTCAGTGGCTCAGCGCTGCTGTTTGGAACACTGGATCATGGGTTCGAGTCCCAGAGAAAGCAGGTAGTTGTGGATTTGTAAAAATAGGTACTGACTTGTAAATCACTCTGAAAAAAAGCATCTAATAAATGACTGTAAAATAAAGTAAAGTGTGCTAACAGTATGACACCAGCAGAAAGACCAGACGTCTTTCAGCACATTTGTCTGTAGAGATCCTGCAGTTTCTCATTGTGTGTCGGGCATCTCGGCCTCCACGGAGCGCCATTAACAACAAACACACACGTCACTTTAGCCTAAGTCACTCTCTCTCTCTCTCAAAACTCATGCATTCATCACAAGCGCATTCAGCTGTCACACACACTGGGATGTTGGGGGACAAAAGTAAAAGGAAGATAAAAGCCTTGTCGTTTATCATCTGCTATCTTTCAGCATGACACTGCTGAGAGAATGAGAGAGAGAGATAGAGAGAGCGTGAGAGAGAGAGTTAGAGTGAGAAAAGAAACATTGAGCGAGAGAGAGAGAGAGAGAGAGAGAGAGAGAGAGAGAGAAAGATTCAATTTTCTGCCCTCACTTTTGTTACCACTGACAATGACTTTTCTGCTTTGTCTATCATTCCTCTCCCACCTAATGACTCTCGGGGGGAGGGGATTCTGAAATCTCCTTTATCGCGGAGTTGAGAAATTGTATAATTTCGTGTCTAATCCAGGGTTTAAAAGCTTTGCCATAAAAGACTTGCTCAGAACTGCAATTAACAAAACAATATGATGGTTTTAATTCTCGTGAGTTAATACATTTAAGCGCCATTGTTATGTGTCTGCTTTGCCTTTCGGGAATTTCACTTCTCCAGGTTGAGTTTGGTTGCAAGGATCTTTTAATAAAGTGTTGACATCTGCTGTCGGTAAAAGGAGCCGTTGTTTGGCGAAGTCTGGGTGAATGTATTGAGAATTTTAATTATTGCCATATGGCATGAACCAGAGACCCACCAGACCACAGACCGCCAAAGTTTCCACACTCACTTTTTCCACATCCATCTGCAGCCCAGAAAGTCGTCTTTTTACAAAAGAGATGTTTTGAGGTTATCAACTTCACTAACATGCTGTAAAAACTACACTAAACATCTTACATGAAATTAATTTGTAAAGAAAAAAAACCTTTATGGTACTTGAAACTTTGAGAGACGAGGTGGGAGACTGTGAGAGAGACAGAAAGTGTGAGAGAAAACCATGGAGAGAGAGACAGAAAGTGTGGAGGGGTAATAAAACGAGGGAAAGAGAAACAGTACAAGAGAAAAGAAGGGTGTGAGAGAAACTGACAGAGACGGTAAGAAAGAGAGAAGCTGACAGTAAAAAGCGACAGAATAATATGTAGAAATAGAAGAAAGGTAGAGAGAAAAAGCGAATTGCAATTTGGAAAGAAAAATGTAGTTTGGCGTTCGTCTATGTTGTGTCGTCACGTGTATTGTTTGTTTGATTGATATTAATACTTGAAACTGTTCTTTTGAGGTGCAGTACGTATCGAAATCGATTAAACGTGACAGCGATCTGAATTTGGTTTTTGAAATAAAGCACGAAACAAGGACGCTGCGGCCAATGGTGTTTTCGCGACCCACGTGACGTCACACGGACGCTGCTCCTTAGAATAAAGTGAAGCGGAAACCTGAAACCCGGTCCCGAGCAGCACTGCAAAATGTTAGATTCTCTTACTTTGCTTTTGGAGAAAACGTTCCTTCTCGCGCATTTTAGCTTCTTCAGTGCCACCGTACCCAACAAAGAAACATGCACCAAGCGTCGCGAGGAGAACACGAACTTCCAGCGCGGCGATCTGCTGGAGGTTCCGCGCACTTTGTTCACTCATTTTGGGATTTTTCTCGGTGACAACAAAGTTGCACATCTCATGCCCGACATTCTCCCGGTCCTGACCAGCGACACTTCTCAAATCCAGAAGGCGGTGACGAACACCAGGCTGCTCCTCGGCGTTCTTTACAAGTACGCCACCATACGCGTTGACACCGTGGAGGATTTTGCTTACGGCTCTCACATTTTACTCAACACGATGGATACAACCATGAGAATGCAGCCGCTGGCCGCCGAAGAGGTGGCAACAAGAGCCGAAAAACTGATCGGCCGAATCCCGTACAGTCTCATGTGGAATAACTGCGAACATTTCGTCACGTACTGCCGCTACGGCACCGCCGTCAGTCTGCAGACGGACCAGGTAACCGCGCTAAAGCATCCTCTCGGCGGATGAATGGGTGGCGTCTCGGTCGCTGCAGTCAGAACGAGAAAAAAGTTCCACTGAAATGATTGATCGACTCGAGTTTTTAATCGCCACGTACAAAAACAACTATCGCATGTTGTGCGAGTGAAAAGCTTGATTCAGCAACTCCCAGTAAATAAGATAGTAGAAGAAATTATAAAATGAACAGAAAAGGAACAAATGGTATAACATCGTAGCAGTTTACTGATGTTAAATAAAGCAAACTATATAAAAACAATGCATAAAAAACAGGCTAAACAGAACACGTTAATTGACGTTATACTTATTTGTCTAAACGTCTCCAAAAATTTTAATTCCACTCCTTTTTACAACTCGCGTACTATTTTAAATTCGAGTGGTTTTATTTTTGGCGAGCGACTTTTGATACGTTTAAACTATGTTTATGACATTTGTGAAACTATGTCGTCACATTAAATCTGTGAAGTGTCACATGACAACAACATGGCGTCCTTTTTAAACTTCCCTTAAATAAAAGTTGGTTTTATTTACCACGTTTGGGCCTTTAGCTCTTATAGTACTCTTTACGTCATTTTGCGGAATTAAAATATGGGTCGTTCATTACACAAGAGCTTTATTCATTTCGCGTGTGTGTGTGTGTGTGTGTGTGTGTGTGTGTGCGCGCGCGCGTGCGCGTGTGTGTAGAGCAGGACAAACTTAACACTCTTATGTTGTTTAGTTATGTCATGATGCTCACCTCTCACATCCTTTTTTCAACAGTTTTGTGAGTGTTTAAAGTCAGTAATCCGGGACCAGAGGAGTGTTCTTCTGAGCTCTGCCATCGGGATGCTTTCCATGTTTTTTGTTGGAATCGCGCCGTCCACTACACTTCCAACATTCTTCATTCCTTTTCTCTTGTGGATGGCTGGTTAAAAGACTCTCATTCATTTAAAAAACACAAACTACTAGCGATTATTTAACGGAACAGAAGTTTGTAATTCTTGAGAAGAGTTTTCCCTGCTAAAATCACGTGTATGGTATGAATGAATGGACAAGCGAAAATGCCTTTTTTTGTATATTTTCACTATACAGTATATTCAACTATAATCTTTTGATTTTGTTTTGTTTGTAAAATGTGCACAGCGGAAGCAAGTTAACAAATATTAAAAGAGACGATCACTGTACAGATTTGTTTAATTTGCTCATGTCAAACTAATATAGGTATTTTCTAAGCAGGTTTTCTTTTATTGCATTCAAACAACAGTGTATAAAATTTCCTATTATTAAATTAAAATGATATTCATTATTTGATGTGGGTTTGCAGTGTTTTTTTTTCTTCAGAATGCCAAAGTTGTTAATATAATAATAATAATAAGGCATTTAATATTTTAGCGCCTTTCGAGACCCTCAAGGTCGCCTTACAAGGGAGGACAACATGCACACCCATACCATTTGCCTCGGAATAGTGGCAGTCAATCACACCAGCGTCAACTCACATCCGGTCATTACCACAACAGACACGCTTGCACCCACGGCCAAATTCACCAGAAAGGCATGTTTTTGGACTGTGGGAAAAACCTGAGCACCCGGAGACAACCCATGCATGCACATACAAAAATGCAAACTCCACACAGAAAGGCCCTGGCCGGCCTCAAACTCACACCTCCAGTCACAACGTAATCTAGTTGCTGGGAGGCGACAGCGCTAACCACTGTGTCGCCATTCATTTATATATTATACTTATACTTGTTTTATATATAAGATTCGTTTATATATAAGATTTGATTTTTAACCCTGTATTGAGCAGATTTTTTTTCAAACAGTTAAGTCTCGCATTTGTCCAAATATGGAAAAGCTATTAAGGAATTAGTCTTAGCTGTGACACTTACTATTCTCTGCTTATACAATGAGCAATGCATTTCTTTGTTTAGGAGATGAAAAATAATTATGCAATTTAATCCTCTGCATTAAGGGTGAAAACGTAGTCATTAGGTAACGTTGCATTGTTTCCTTTATTAAACATGTGATTTTTTTTTTCTGAAAATAGCTGTTTGTAATCCTCAAGGCCCTTCCCAGTCTACTTCAAGTCGGATAAAACCTGCATGTGCCAGGCCACAGACACCCCATCACATTTTTCCTCAGGATGTTTCCTCTAGAGTTTCTAGGCATGCTTTTCATCGCTGTGATTTCGGACAATGAAGAAAAAAACAAGAAGCAGCATGAAGAATTGGCAAAATATGACATTTCAATCTTTAAAAAAGGAGATTTACTAGAGGTTTCCCGAACCCTTTTTACACATTTTGGAATTTATTTGGGGGACAATCGCGTGGCTCACCTCATTCCTGACATCCTGCCGGTCTTTACCAGTGACAGGAAGGCCCTTCAGAAGATGGTGACCAATAATCGCCTGATTTTGGGTGTGATAGCAAAGCAGGCGAGTGTTCGTGTGGACTCAGTGGAGGACTTTGCGTTTGGCGCAGAAATTCTGGTGAACCATATGGATAAGGTCTGCAGTCGGGCCCCGTTGGCTGGAGATGAGGTTGCCAGGAGGGCAGAGAAACTCTTGGGGCCTGTCACCTACAGTCTGCTGTGGTACAACTGCGAGCATTATGTCATGTACTGCAGATATGGCACAAATATGAGCTTTCAGACATACCAGGTGAGATGTATTTATAGTTACGGTATTTTTATTTTAGATATTTAGATTTTAGATTACCCGTAGTCTTTTTTTAGGCCATGAACTGTGAGTTACAATCATCCAATGTATTGTATTGTTCATGTTCTGCCTAGAATCCTGATCGACAAGGCATAATCCATATAGGATAAGAATGTCTAGCAATTTAGCTAATTCTATAGGCAATGGGATTAAACACATACATCAGGTTTAGAATTTAACTATTGTAATATCTACACAAAGTAGTATTTACTAGGTACAAATATTGCATATAAATGGAACTAGCAAAACATACCAATAAAGTATTGTTATATAATTGTATACTTTCCACTTGAAAAACATGGTTTCATTTTTTATCCAAATGCCTTTGTCGCCACCTAGCGTTTAAATTCACATTTCATTTTGAATGCCATTTGCTAAACGTTACTGATGTCATATCTGTTTAACGTTTATCGTTTTCTTCCTAACAGTTCTGCAAAACTGTGCGCAAGATTGTGCTCTGCAAGAGAAGTTGTCTCCTGACTCTGATTCTCTTCTTGTTCATTATGTTTTATATGCAATGCGTGTCCATCTTTGGAATCATTCTGGCAACCATCGTTCCATTTATTATGTGGATGTCATCCTGAAAAATCGCACCTGATGAAAGAAAAGTTAAGCAAAAGGTGGTACGATCGTGCCCATTTGTGTCAAATAATTTATTTACGGTTGTTGACATTATAATATACAATAAGAGCATTACGATCACACTTGCAATAAAGTATTTTTTTTTTTTTTTTCAAAAATGCATTTGTGTCTTTTGTGCCATAGAATATTGTTATGATTATTAATTTATATTATATTACGTTTATTATATTATAAATCCATGCAAATCGATGTGTATTATGTGGCTATTTACATTTGTATTTGAATACCACATAACATAAGATTATCAGGCAACTACGACCGTTTTTGTTGCTAAGTGTTAGCTGGTGCTAGGCGCGTGATTCGTATCCACGCAAACGGTTTGTTAATGAGACATTTAATAAAAAAAAGTTTAAAGGCGTATGAGCCGATTCAGCAGTGTGGTTCCCCTTCACTTTCATTTGACGAACAACAGATCGCCAATAGATTTCTCATTTGATCTACCGTGGTAGAAGACAAAAAACTTTTAATATAAAATAAATATGTTATTTATTCACGTGTGTTTATACAATGCCAGTTTATGTAAAACAACAAGTACATAGTGCTGGATGCGAATGTATGAGTCTATTTTGTTTTATTAGCACAGCCAAGACAAAAAAGAAAGCGGTAACAAAGCAAATTATTGCATCAGTCATCCGCCATGTCAGCGATGACGTCAAACTCGCGTTCCCATAGAAACGTAGCATTCATACAAACAAACGTGGCAAACCTAAAACAGACTCTTTCTTCAGTCTGTCTACACTTTATTTGTTTGCTGTGAAAGGTTATTGCTTTGGTGCAGTGGATTGACAGAAATCTGAATTGGAAGCTTAAGGTGAGACAAACTGATGACAAAAGGTCAGATATCACTTCTGAGGGTCACAGGATTAACCATGCTTTAAGCTGTTACAAAACAGACTATATGGTAAAAAAGGCAATTTTTTTTAATTCTAAAGAGACAGTTTAGGGATTTTACTAACTTTGTCCAAAACGGCATCAGAGAGTAAGTTATTCGGACTAAATTCATACTGCAACAACACTGTGTACAAAACTTAACGTGTCCAAACTGTTTCGTAACTTTATTAGAATTACCCTCAGTGTGAAATATCAGCTTTAATGCAAATTAAGATTCACATTTATTGTTAAAGAGAACATTGTTGTTATGTAGGTGACCATGAATAAAGGAAAATATACTCAATGGTCTGACTCCTGTGAGACCTCCAAAGAAGATGCTCTATTGGCTCTAATAGAAAGAACTGGCTACAATGTCACGGAGGAAAATGGAATGAGAAAGTTTGGCGGCCCACCCCCAGGTAATTTTTGGAAAACTTGTGAAGTTAACTAAAACATGAAGTTTTAATGTTGAAGTTTTTTTGCTCTGGCTTTTCCCCCTACTGAAATTTAGTTAGTCATAAAGTAAAGAAAATACATTTAGTTTGTCATAAAGTAAAGAAACAATTTCCAAAACTGGAATTTGTGACTTTGCATTTAAACTAATTCCACACGTGAATTTAATCTACACAATCAAAGCAGTGAACAGTCAAAACTGCAGCACCAAGGCACTGAGCCCAAGGAACATATTGGATTCAGAGTCTTCAAGGTCTCAAGGACATTTCAGTTGTGGTACCTACCAGTCCAGGATTCAGGCTGTGACCTTTCCCAACTCCTACTTGTTGTCCAACTCCCTACCACTGGACCACAACAAATATTTTCATGTAACGTTTGGGCCAATGCTTTTGTTGGCCGTTTAATAGTATGTTCAAAATGTTTATGTCCAGTGGCAGGGGACTTGTTTCTGCAAGAGTTTTTGGGCAAGACGCTGACCCTCACAAGCACCCCTTCTTTAGACTGCTCACGGCTCAGTGTTGTGTATGTTCACTGTTTGGATTGGTCAAATGCAGAGACAAGAATTTATCTACTGAAGGATTAAAAAAGTTTAAATTTAAAATAGTATGGATAAACAATTTAAAGATGTATTCATGTTGTGTCTCAGGTTGGGAAGGTCCTCCTCCTCCTTGGGGTTGTGAGGTGTTTGTGGGTAAGATCCCCAGAGACATCTATGAGGACGAACTGGTGCCCATTTTCGAGCAGGCCGGACACATCTATGAGTTCCGCCTCATGTTGGAACTCACTGGAAAGAATCGTGGATTTGGATTTGTAATGTACGCAAAATGCGAGTCGGCCAAACGAGCCATTCAGCTTTTTGAGAACTTTGAAATCCGTCCAGGAAAGTTCTTAGGTGTGTGTATGAGTCTACATAACCGTCGTCTCTTTATTACACCTATCCCAAAAACAAAGACCAAAGAGGAGATTCAGCAGGAGATGATGAAAGTAAGTTTAAGTTTATTTATAAAGCACTTTTCATTCAAAATTGCACCTTACAACGACAAGAAGAGTGTACACAAGAAAAGAGAATTTATACAAACACACATCTATAAATGTAATTAACACAGTGGTCAAAAGTTCAGATCGTGTCAGTCTTATAGCAGCAGGTAGGAAAGTCCAGTGATATCCCTCGTTCACATCGCTTTCTATTCTTTAGAAATCTCATCTCTTTCTATTCATTAAGGTGCACCATGCAGGAAAGAAAACTTGTTCCATCTACTTGTATTTGAGACCTTTTCCTCTCAGTCATGGCCCTAAGCTTATGACCATAGGTGAGGGTTGTAATGTTGATTGACCAGTAAATTGAGAACTCTGCCTTTTGACTCTGCTCTTCATCACAACAGTCTGGTATTTTTGTCACAATACTGTGGGCAAAGCAGTTAAATCGGTCAGTTATGGTTCACCGACTTGATGTATGGTCTCCTCCAACCTGTAAGAGAGCAACCGTAACCTCACTTTGGTTGATGGCCATGGCCACAGACTTTAGGTTGCTTATTTTCACACCAGACATTTTGCATTCAGCTGCAAACTGCCCAAGTGCTGCTGTAAATAGGTCTGACAGGCAACATCAAGACTACTTTTATGAATGAAATTTGTTGGTTCGCAAAACAAAGCTAGCGACATGAACCAAACTCCATCTCCACTCATACAAATAAAGGATAACCATTATTATGGGGTCTCCAACTCAACACTTCCAGAGCATGCCTTACAAGACGGCACGAAGAATACGGTCCATGTAGACTGGATTAGCAAACTCGCACAAACCCTTGTGAGTGTGTAGACCTAGTCAAATGCTCTACACAGGACAAAAGCCACATTGTTCCTCTTGTATACAAGGTTCCACTATCAACCTAATCCTCTCCATCACCCCGTCGTTACCGGCGAAGCTGAAAAGTGTGATCCTCTGTAGTATGAACAACTCTTATTTTTTTTAACGAAATGTGCTCGCCTATTTTTTTATTTTTGAGCTCCAGAGAAACAGGAAAAGCTGTTAAATGCAATTAAACTAATGAGACGTTTTTGTTCTTAATTTATTGTTTATTCCAGGTGACTGAAGGGGTTGTGGATGTGATTGTGAATTCCAGAGAAACAGACAAGACGAACAATCGTGGATTTGCTTTTATTGAGTATCAATCTCACAATGCAGCATCTATGGCTCGCAGGAAACTCATACCAGGTACAAAAACTCAAAGTGAGACTTGAATTATTGAAAAGGGTCATGTGTAAAAATGTGTCAAGACAAATGCTTCAACTAAGAAATGTTACAATTTAGTGCACAAAATGCTCATTTCAAATTTTATGTCTCAAAATAGTTAAAAAGGGCAAACAACTTTTAAAAGATTCAACAGTAAGAACATCTAGCATCAGCTTCACAAGGCCAGTAAGTAAAAAGTAACTTTGCAGCATGTTATCAGCGTTCAGTTCACAAGCCTCTGATGGTATGAGGTTGCATCAGTGCTTACGGTATAAGCATCATATCTTTTGGAAGGTAATATGAATGCCTTTGTCCAGACAAAAAATTGTATTTTGGATAAAGCCTTGGTATATCCAACAGTAAATTATAAATTTTTTGCACTAAATTATAAAATTATTCAGTTTAAATATTTTGTGCATTAAATGGTACAATTACTTAGTTTAAACTCAGTTCTCTTTCCTGTCAGTTTCACGAGACGTAAGTCAGTGAACTAAAAATGGGAACACAGTGATCTGATTTGCTATTCTTCAGCTCTTCAAAAGTGCCAATAAACGAAGTTGGTCGAGCAGCAGTCGTGCAGCATTAGCCATTTGGAATGCAGTAGAAAATCTGCGCTTCGGCTCGTTGATTATGCCGGAGCGGTTTGAATCAGATACAATCCTAGATGTGGCCTGTTGTCAGTTTCCACTGTCGGTTTACTGACTGAAGTCTCTTGAAACAACAAGACTTGTTTTTTTGCGTAACCTCGGTTTCCTGATTAAAGGAAACAAGACATTAATTCCCGTTGCCACAACAAGACTACTGTAGCTGCTGGAAGTCTGATTACACGATCAACTTCAATCACCGAGATACTGTGCATAATTCTTTATACTACCAGTACTGGTTCAAAGGTAATCTTATGCAAATTCATGTAGCCATTGAACTGCGTTCATTGGGCTCTTTTGAAGAGCTGAAGCGTAGTAATTCAGATCACTCCGTTCCCACTGTCAGTTTATTGACGTCTCGTTCCCTTTAGTCAGGGAACAGGTTGCTATTACTGTAACTAAGTAGAAAGAAAAGTGGAAAAATACATGCGTTTTCCAACCTTTCTTACAATCAGGTTGTAATTAAGATCACCAGTTTGTATCACTAGCTTGGTTGTATCACTAGATTCTTTTATTAGATTTTCATACTGTACAAATGACTAGACCTTCCTAGTCATGGAGTTTAGGATGATCTTTAACATAATTTAATCATTTGACATTTCAGGATCTTTTCAGTTATGGGGTCGCTTCATCAAGATTAAATGGGCAAAACCACACAAGGAAATTGACGATGCCATGCAAGTGCGAGTTCTGTTTGTCCGCAAACTGATGTTAAACACCACAGAAGAAACACTTCATTCCGAGTTCTCACGAGTGAAGCCTGGTTCCGTGAAGCGTGTTAAGAAGCTCACGAATTTCGCCTTCATCCATTTCTATAATCTCGAGGATGCCTTAGTGGCTCGGGAATCCATGAATGGAAAAGTGATTGATGGCTCGCCCATTGAAATATATTTTGCCAAGCAAAGTAGAAATAAGGTTAACCGAAGATCTGCTCAGCGGCATGGCCACAATAAATTATCTGGTGAAAACTACAGAGGATTCAGATTTTTGTTTCAAAACGATGATGATGCATCTTCAGAGTTTGGTACCAATTCCTTATGCGGGGGATCATATTGCTTCAGCATGATGCAGTACGCGCTAAACTCTGCGTATCCATTTGTGCCAGAATCTGCTCTTGTACCAATCAGCCCAAACACCCTCAAACCAAACCAGCTAAACTCAGCAGTAGCAAAGCTGGATTACTACTGCCAAAAGATTGGCTGGTCTCTGCCAGACTACCATCCATTTTCTTTAGCTGGTCAGGATGGTAAAACATTTTTCGTCTACAAAGTAGTCATCAGCAGTGCCTGGAGAAGCTACATGCCTGACAAAGTCACTCCCATTCTGGAGGACGCCAAAGAACTCGCTGCGCAGTGTGTGCTCTGGAACATTGGTCAGTGTCCCTCCTCCCTCCTGCAATAATTTTGCAGATTAGAAAAATGAAATTTTGATTTTCACTTTAAATCCTTGTATTGTTAAAAATATTTTTGCAGAGATATTTTGGATCAACCATATTGTCCCATAGTTGTATTATATTTGAAAACTGTTGAAAAAAAAACACCACATATGCTGTGCGTCTAAACCATTTGCCCTATGTATTAGTAATTAACTTTTAGCTGTACTTAACTTTATCTGTGGTATAAAGTTGATTGTTTGTATCCAGTGAATGGATCTGTTCTTGCACCTTATGGTTCGGCCTTCCTGCACCCCGGCTACCCATCTCCACCTTACCTGGGATACCCAGTGACCTCAGAATTCCAGTGTCCTGCTCTTCTACCCAAAGACTGCTCTTCTCCATCCAGTCATGCGTGCCGTTGAATTTCTTTACATGTAAGTCACAATTACTTATTCACAATGCAAAACAAGTATTTTCTTTCCAAATGAATTCTGCTTTGTAATCCGGATCAACCAGCCATAAATCAAACCTGTGTGTGGATGTGTGGAAGCTGTTGTAATTCCATAGGTAATGGGATGAAACGTGTAAAGCAGGTTTAAAATTTAGTTGTTGTGAATATTAGTCGTTTTTGGATGTGAGGGTGGTGGTTGGTTTGTCACCTTGAGAATCAGTCTGCATTTTCTAAATTACAATTTGATATGACCGACTTGATTAGACTCTTTGGGTTGCCAGTATGGCACAATCTAAAGAACCTGACTAGCCTCCTGCTTGAGTTTGCAGGATTAGCTAGAAATTGTGGAAATATTTTTTTTTTCGTACTGTACAGAGTCAGATTTGTATATTCCACCACTGCTTTGTTTTCTTAAATTTAGATTACAATCAGATATTTAAATGAAACTTGAATTAGACTCATAGAAGTAATGCAGCAGGGAGTTGATTATTGGAGCCGCTGAAGCAACATGTTTTGGTACTATAGTGGTTAACAGTGGCTGTGCTAAAACATGCTGGACAATGGACTCGTCCAGAGAGACCGAAGTTGTTTGTACAGCATCACAATTACCCTGACAGATATGAAACTAAAACATCTTTCTGTTAAGCCTATTTACAAAGATATATAATAATGGCAGCATGGCGGTGCAGTGGGTAATGCTGTTGCCCACACAGAGAAGTTCAGGGCATTTCAGGGCACTAGAGTAAAAAATAATTATTAATAAAGGCCTAGTTGAAAACATTGCTTCTTTTTTATTTCTTGTGCTTTTTGCCACCCAGTGTCATGATTCTGTTTTAAAAACGTTTTTTTGTTGCATAGCAGATCTGCAAACTGATCACAACTGGACAACTGGTGCTTCTGTACTTCCCTGACCCTGCTTTTCTGCTTGTTCATTATTTTTTGTATTGGTTTTGTGTACATTTTGGTAAATAATTTGACAACTAATGTCAAAACCTTTTTGCATGGATGTCCTTCAATCAACAACAAAATATTTCAATAACAAAATTGTTAATTGTGGAAATGTGACATTTTAAAATGTTGTATGTCATGTTCAATTGTGCCAGATAATGTATTTACATGTTGTTGACATTAAATATGCAATAAACAAGCATTAATACAGCAAGAATTTTAGTTTTTATTTAAATGTTTTAGTACACTATTTGGATTTGTGTACATTGCATATAATGTGAAATATGTGGAAACAATTTAAAGGAGACACATTTAACTGAATGCGGTTTTATTATTATTAATAATGTAATAAATAATGTAATAAATAAATAATGTAAAAATACATTTTTACAGATTTTAATATTATTTCAGTATTGATATTAAAGTTTTAAATTTAATTTTGACATACATAGTATGACATGCCTGGAATGTATTAGTCAGTGAAAACTGAGAAAAGAAGCATGGATTCCTCTGAAATAAGATGAACGAACGAACGAACGAACGAACGAATGAATGAATGAATGAAATTGACCCAGTGTGTTACCCCCAAATTGTACTAGGGGTGTCTTGTGCAAAAAATATTAGTGTCCACAGAGGACCTCTGTGCTTTGGTGGAGGGCACACGAGGCCTAATGGAAGATGCTGTTTCTCATTTGTTCTGGAAGCATATGTGATTTTATATCATATGGCTATTGTCTTATACACAATCTTCTCAACTTTGGTACATCACTGCTTGTATGTAAAAGATTGTCCAGCGTCCGGTCAATGTGAAGACCTTTTATAACAGGTGCTGGTGCCAGTAAAACAACTTCGGAATGCAGTTAATCGGGTAAGCATCTGAGGGAATATATGGTAAAAGTTAAGATGTTGTACTGTAAAGATGAAGGGAAGAAGAAAAGATGCTGTACTGTATAGTAAAAATGCTGCAAAGCCTTCATCAGATATTTTCCTTTTCTACTTGCTGACATCAAGCGAGTTGCTGACATGATTGTATACCTGGAACCAATTGTCTTCCAAGTGTTTACCTAATTTTTTATTAATATAACAGTGTAAAAAGCATTTAAAGCAAAGTAAGATTATGTACATATTTAGTTGTTATACACACACACACACACACACACACACACACACCACACACACACACACACACACACACACACACACCACACACACACACACACACACACACACACACCACACACACACACACACACACACACACACACACACACACACACACACACACACATACAGATATACACATAATATATATACACTATAGTAATATAAACATATATATATATATATATATATATTTGAAAACAATAAACGTTCGTACAAATTAATTTTCCAAAACTTAGATTTTTGCACGGGCTAATTTCTACAGCTACTAAAATAAAATTAGTGAGCTGTTACATATTTTCTAGACAGTTTTTAATGTGATATCCGCGCAACTTGACCGGGAAAGTTCCAGCGATCAAACCGCAGTGCATTCTGGGAGATACATGAAACTTTCCCACAGTTTATCGAGGTCAAGCCGTCAACTTTCGAGTATTCATAAAAATTGAAACGTTTGAATTTCTAATCTGTTTTGTTTCAAAGTGACAGAAACGGGTGCACTCGTTTTCTTCCAAAGATGAGCTCTCAGGTAATTCACGTTTTTTCAAATCACCTCACAACAAACGCAATTTAGACCCAGAACATCTCCGTGCTGTTATGTGTAACTTGTGTTTAATTCAACAGTTTTTATGTCATTACGTTGTCGTTATTATTAGACAAAAACATTCGCCTACTGTCAATAACAGGTTCACTAACAGATTGTAGTTTTTCACTTGACAATTGGGGCGCTAAATGTTTTCTAACGCTTCAAAATCAGATTAGCGCGCGACCTTAAAATCATTATCGATACAATGTGCACTGTCGAAAATGAAGAGTGAAGAATCATTGCGAAATTTCAGTTATCTTTACACACTTGTCTTTTCACGTGAGCAGAAGTCTATATGATTTAAAACACCGTGAACAAAGGCTTTAAATGAGTGACAGGAAGGCATTTTCTCTCCATGTAGGTGACCATGAACCACGGAATCGTGATTCAATCGCCTGACAACATCGTGGTTGCCAAAGAAGCTGCTCTTTTGGCTTTATTAGAGAGAACCGGCTACAACATGGTCCAGGAAAATGGACAGAGAAAATTTGGTGGCCCACCTCCAGGTGAAAACTTTCAAACATATACAGTATGGTATACATTATTGAGTTTTTTGGCCTTGTGGGGTTTCTTTTTTTTAGGCAATTTTTCTTTAAATCTATGAAGTCTAAACTACTTTAATACTAATTTTAGTTACTGATTCTGTACAAATTCCTGTACAAGCTGTTATTGACATCATGCAACATTTAATTTAATAATTTGGATCTTAGTTAGTAGTTAGTTTTTCTCAAATGCTAAAACACAAAAGCCAATCCCCTAAACCAAAAGACCAGTCATTTAAACACATTTACCAAATCTAACCATCATTCTCCAATACCATAAACACATTTCACATGAAGACACAATTCACAAAACACAATTTCTGTTCTCATAACTCTAAACACATTTGTCTTTGCTAAAACATAAGTTGCAAAAGAACTCTGCTCATATTCTCAAATGAAAGCTCATGTGATGCAAAATGCTTGACACAGTCAGCAATATTTGAACACAATTAACACACCTGGCGTCATTTACTACCCACAACAACTCAAAATTGAAGACATTTGTTGCTAATGCTGTGACTACATGTAAAAAAGTAAGTTCAGAGTGCAAAGTTTGCTGAAGATTCCAAACAAACACAATGGATGAAGGCAGAGTCAGGGGAAGAGAAATTTGAGTCACAGGAGAGAGAAGAGCTGGTCATGGAAGAAGAGGTACAGGCCAACGAGGAACGGAAGGAGGCCAACAAGGAGAGGAAAAGGTCCAAGAAGAAGAGCAAGACAACCTCGCACCGCCATTATGGACGAGATGCGAGCAACACATAGAGGTGGGAGGGTTGCCATATTTACAGCAGCACAAGAAACCCACATTGTGGATATAGTTTGTGAGAACAGCCTCATCAGACTCCGGCAGATCAGAGAAAAAGCAAAGTAATTGCAGATACGTATTGTCAATGTTGAGAGCATTGATGATGTCAATAGACAGAGTTCTCCGGCGCCAAAAGATGCAGATGAAACGGGTTTATAGAGTTCCCTTTGAGCGCAACTCTGCGCAACACAAGTAAGTATACATCCATATTCACAGTACAGTTAGTGGGCTCAGTGGTCAACGTGGACAACACGATGCTACCTGATTGACTGTTGTTCTGAACACCTGTCACATTTTCACAGAAGATATTGGACACGATGGCTATCATGAGTACCTCTTCCTGGATGAGGCTGGCATCAACGAAACAAAGGCAAAGAGGCTGTAAAATAAGATGGTAATATTACCATCGGGTAAAGGGGTAATATTACCAAAGGGGTAATATTACTTTGTGCGGCAGAGTGCCTTGTTCACCAGCATGCTGCAACCTATGCAAGTGGGGTTCAGCATCTTGCCCAAAGTGGAACAAGCACTTGGTTGCAGAACCAGCTGTAGGGGGGATTCGAACCTGCGACCTTTCGGACACGAGTCCATGTCTCCTACCACTGGACCACAACTCACATTTATGTGATCAGAACGTCTGTCTGCCACCCTACTCCTCTTTCCTGAACCATATAGAAGAGTTCATCTCTTTGTGGAGATGAAAGGTTTATGACAGAAAACCATACACTAGAGAGAACCTCCTAAGGGCAATGGAGCTGGCCAGTGATGACATCCCAGTGTGTGTGTGTGGTGTGAATAACGTAAATAAAAGGACTTCACACCCTGATCATGTTTTCAAGAGTAATGTTGTGCGCATTAATTCTGTTTTTGGTTTGAGTTGTTACAGTAGTGTACATGCAGTTTTTTCTATTAATATATACTCCTCATGTCAAACTCAAAAATCGAAATGCCTAATCCTCTGCAGAAAGATTTCTAACTTTCCATCACTGCAAAATTTCTACGAACATTGGCGATTATGAATCAAGGAATTTTCTCACCAACCGAGAATTGTGTTTTCAGTTGTTTTGCTGTTGTGTGCAATGATGTGAATTGTGTTTACAGTTTTGAAAGCTTGAGCTGCTCTTTTGGTGCGAAGGTTTGAGTTTTGAAGTGAGGTGTAGTTGTGTTTATGTAGCTTTAGAAACGGGTGTTGTGTTTAGACATTGGGTAACATGCAGGGAACATTTGGGAAATGTGTTTTAGCATTTGAGAAAAACTGTAATATGTAGAAAAATATTCGTCACGACATTTCATAAATCATATTGTGTTTCCCTCAAACATCTTTTGTTTCATTGTTTTAGTTGAGAAATGTCAGTGTATTTCATAGTCTGAGCTAAAAATGTTCATTTAAATTTTCATTATATGAGTAATGTAATCGTATTTTTCAATCTATAGGGCACACCCAAAATCTTGAATTAAAAATTGACTTTATGATTTGAAAAAGTCTGGATTATATAGGAAAAAGATGAGAAATTAGACGGTTTTCATTTTAAATAGTGTTAATAATGTTCGTAAAATGTTTAGATTTAAAGAGATACTTTCCAGCTATTTTTTTCATATTTATTTTTTCCTCAGGTTGGGAAGGCCCTCCACCTCCACGCGGTTGTGAGGTGTTTGTGGGTAAGATCCCCAGAGACGTCTATGAGGATGAATTGGTGCCCATTTTTGAGCAAGCCGGAAAAATCTATGAGCTCCGTCTTATGATGGAATTTAGTGGAGATAACCGAGGATATGCATTTGTAATGTACACAAATAGCGAGTCTGCCCACCGAGCCATTCATTTTCTCGACAACTTTAAAATCCGCCCTGGAAAGTCCATAGGTGTGTGTATGAGTCTAAACAACTGTCGGTTGTTTATTGGATCCATCCCAAGGGAGAAGACTAAAGAGGAGATTCAGGAGGAGATGATGAAAGTAAGTTCACACGCTTAAAACACGCATGCATATGTAAGACCTCTTCATATTTTACAACATCAGAATTTTTTTTCCCAAATCAGAAAAAGTTAGGACACTGTTGTGAATAAAAAATGAATGCCATAATTTACAAATATAAACTAATGACTAATGTAGAAAGCACATCAAATGTTGAAAGTTTAATTTTTTGGCCAAATATTGGTGAAAAAAATGGCCAAAAAAAATGGTGTCTTTCCAGATGTGTAAGCTGCCCATGCCACATGCGCTCATGCAGCCCCACACCATCACAGATACAGGCTTCTGAACTGAGCGCTGATAACAACTTTGGTTGTCTTGTCCTTTAGTTCAGATGACATGGCATCCCAGTTTTTCAAAAATAACTTCAAATTTTGAATCGTCTAACCACAGGACAGTTTTCCACTTTGCCACAATTCATTTTAAATGAGCCTTTGTCCACAGAAAAACACATACACCTCCGGATTATGTCCAGATATGGCTTCTCTTGTGCCCTATAGAGTTTTAATTGGCTACAGTGAATGGCCTGGTGTATTGTGTTCACCAACAATGTTCTCTGGAAGTAGTCCTGAGCCCATGTTGTGATTTCCAGCACTGGGCATTCCTGTGTGTGATGCAGTAACGACTAAGGCCCCAAAGAACACGAGCATTCAGGAAGATTTTCCGGCTTTGACCCTTACTCACAGAGATTGTTCAAGAAATTCTGTATTTTTGTATGATGTTATGCACTATAGATGAAGATAACATTAAATTCTTTCACATTTTTCTCTGGGAAACTCCTTTCTGATATCTCCACAATTTTTGTCCCCCCAGCATTGAAGGATTTTGTGATCCTCTGACCATCTTGACTTCTGAGAAACACTGCCAATCTTTTTTGTCACTCTTGGTTATTTTTTATCCGAATATCTTGCTAGTGAACCTAATCATTGGCAAACGTGTCCTCCAGCTTGTTAGGAGTCTGCCTGCTCATCACCGTCCCTACTCCTCCCCTGTTGTGTTTCGGTGTCCCATGTGCACAGCTGTCTCGTGTTTTGTGTTAATCACGGACACGATTTAGTCTTCCCGTTGTGTTTCAGCCTTCGTCTGGTCTCGTCTTTGTCAAGGTGTGTTCATGGCAATGAATCCTCGTGTCGGACTTTCAGACCCTCCGTGACTTACCTGTATTCCTCGTGATCCTGAGTACTTCCCGAGTCCTGTGTCCTCGCCCTCCTCGTGTGTTTCCCATCTCCGTGTTCAGTGTCTGTATTCTGTGAAATCACCATTAAATCCCTCTGTGTACCCTATCCCCGTGACACAGCTGTTCCTCAAAGGTTCACTTAACTTTTTCTGCCCCCTATAGATACCTTTTTTGGAATGTGTAGCTCTCAAGAAATAGTAAATGAAAAAAATTGAAAATGTTTCACTTTCAACCTTTGATATGCTTTCTACATTTTACTGTGAGTAAAATATTACTTTATGATATTTGTAAATTATGGCATTTCTTTTTTATTCACAATTTGTACAGTTTCCCAAATTGATTTGGGGTTGTAAATTAAATTCTCAGATGATGTGTTAACGCTTAAATTGAGGAAATTCATGTTTTTAATGGTACGTAATTATTGTCATTTTACAGACTGTATTTTCACAGGGCACACAAAATACAAAAACATGTTTAAATCCTTACAAACCGGTAAATATGTGCTTTGTTGTTGAGAAAAAAAAATAGAAAATCCGTGTTTATTAATAGTGCGCTGGAAAATGCAAATATTCTGAAAAATATACAAACTGTTTGCGACACAAGTCGCTTTGGATGAAAGCGTCTGCCAAATGACTGTAAAGTAAATGATACTGATACCGATCTGTGTCATTGAGCCTGATTTATTCCAATACTTTTTGATTCAGAATTATACACTACATACATATATTACTAAACGTTTTCGGTCACTCAGCCAAATGATGAGGTTTTTCAGGAGGAACTTTGAATGCTTCAGGATACAAAACATTTTGGACAATTCCATGCACCCAACCTTGTGGGAACAGTTTGTCAACAAACTTGACTGAGTCCAGACCTCAACCCTATAGAACACCTTTGGGATGAATTAGAGCGGAGACTGAGAGCCAGGCCTTCTCGACCAACATCAAACATGTGACCTCGCTTTTAGAATAATGGTCAAAAATTCCTATTAACACACTCCTCAACCTTGTGGACAGCCTTCCCAGAAGAGTTGAAGCTGTATCAGCTGCAAAAGGTGGGCCGAATGGGATGGCACTTAAGGTCACATGTGAGTCAAGGCAGGTGACCGAATTCTTTTGGCAACATAGTGTATTTATTAATTATATTAAATTCTAAAATAATAAGATTGGTTAAATGTTTTTGTTACTGAACAGAATTATCTAAGCAAAACAAGCAGTGGTCACTTTAAACTTACAGGTCAGTGCAAATTAAAGTGATATTTACTGTAATTCCATGTGCAGGGTCCTGAATGTTAGTTTGATCTAGTTTTCTCAATTTGATCAATTTGTTAAAAAAAAGAGTTTCTTTGTTTGATAAAGTATATAATCTTTTCCCAACCAAAGTCATTTACTGCTTGTTTATCATTCAGTTTCTCCAAACTTTAGTTAATGCGCATTATGCATGAACTAAACAGTGAATTTATGTCGCAAGCGATTTTTCCTTCTCTCATTACAACTAGGTGGGGTTCAGAAATATTTCTGGGCTTCAGAAAACCAGAAGTAGGTTTTCTGAAAGTTTTTGACCTATAAATTACCACTAAAAGTGACACAATTTGTGATGGTAATATTCCGAAATTCAAGATTTGTTTTAATATGTTTGATAGCACAATATTATTACATTCACAAATCACAAAAAAATCTGGCTCTTATTATACATATTTTTCCCAAAAATTGCCCAGATTTTCCCACAACATAATTTGTACAGACAAATTGGTTCATAATCTGAAGAACTATGAAGATATTCTAAGGTTTAAATTGGTTTTGGGGCATTTTTGGAAAATGTAATAAACCTTTGTTTCTTCTGCTATAATGCATACCTAAATCTTATTGGAAAATGGTTAACATGCAAATATCTGTACTCTTCGGTTTCCATGCTTGGTATGATGGAGATGTTGTTCCCACTTGAATTGAAGACTATCGTATTACCATTTTTTCTGACTTATGGTCAGATGTCACATGTGGAACGTCTTTAGTATATATCTTGTTATGTAGTTATTTCTACGTTTCTAAGTTAAACTATTGGAAAGATAGGTAATTTTATTGGATATCTATTTTTCTTCTCTTTTTAGGATAGCAAAAAGATACTGCTTTTTATTGCATTCGATTCAGTGTTCACAGAATCTGCCTCAATAAGATGAAAACCGAAGCAGGTCTTGTTTGTTCTCAAGGTATTGTCTATTCCAGGTGACTGAAGGTGTTGTGGACGTAATTGTCTATCCTAGAGAATCGGACAAGATGAACAATCGTGGTTTTGCGTTTGTTGAGTATGAATCTCACAAAGCAGCGGCCATGGCTCGCAGAAAACTCATGCCAGGTATGTGTGTATTTTTATATCATGGACTGTATAAATCTTACTGTAAAAAAATAAAATAAGCATTAACCTCAGCATGCAATGTAAAATGGCCTTTAACTTGCTTTGTCAATGTGAAATTTCAGGAAATCTTCAGCTATGGGGTCATGTCCTCCAGGTTAACTGGGCAGAACCTGAAAGAGAATTTGATGAGCAAACCATGCAGAGGGTGCGCGTTCTGTTTGTCCGCAAACTGATGTTAAACACCACAGAAGAAACACTTCATTCCGAGTTCTCACGAGTGAAGCCTGGTTCCGTGGAGCGTGTTAAGAAGCTTACGGATCACGCCTTCATCCATTTCTATAATCACGAGGATGCCTTAGTAGCTCGGGAATCCATGAATGGAGAAATGATTGATGGTTCGCCCATTGAAATATCTTTTGCCAAGCCTGCTGGCAAGGAAACCAACCGAAAATCTGCTCAACGGCGTAGCCACAATAAATTTGTAGCCGGTGAAAACCATAATGAATCCAGGTTTATGTTCCAAAACAATGATGATGCATCTCCAGAGTTTGCTACAGATTCCTATGGCAGTGGATCATATTGCTTCAGCATGATGCAGTACGCGCTGGACTCTGCGTATCCATTTGTACCAGAATCTGCTCTTGTTCCCATCAGCCCAAACACCCTCAAGCCAAACCAGCTAAACTCAGCCGTGTCGTTTCTGGATTACTACTGCCAAAAGATTGGCTGGTCTGTGCCAGACTACTACCTCTACTCGTTAGGTTGTCAGAATGGTAAAATACTCCTCATCTACAAAGTTGTCATCAGTAGCACCAGGAGAAGTTACATGCCGGACAAAGTCTGCACCATTCTGGAGGACGCCAAAGAACTCGCCGCTAAGAATGTGCTCTGGAATCTGGTCAGTCTTTACTCTTTAATGCTTTTAAACAGGTTATTTTAGTTTTAAATTATTTATCTAATGAAAAAAAATATATATCTTTCTTGAATCTAGATTGAAGCTAAATAAACAGTACAAACTAGGGGTCTGCCAAAACATTTTGCCTGCAATAATTTGTTTAAAATGTATATTATTTATATAATATCATATATATATATAATATATAAATATATATATATCATTTTAAAAGTGACAATTAACCGTGCGACTACAATAAAACTTTTTTGATTTATTTTTATTTTATTATTTAAAAACCTTTTGCGCAAAACTTAATCTTTAATCACATTGAAATACTTGGAATTGTGGCCTAAAATTTGAACTTATGAATTTATTGTTTTTTTACATACAAAGATCATCAAATGCCACACCAAATTCTCAGAATCACAGCTGTGTGTCTGTTTTCAGTCGTGATTTTAATCAATAAACTACACAAAAATTGTATTAGGCAACTTGTCAGAAGTGAACCTAAAGCTGGCGAATCTAACAACTAACTGCTAACGATAGTACCTCTAATTTATATTTTTTAATTGTTTACTATCGCCGTCTATTCAAGTGATGACTTGGAATTCATGTTGCTGTAATGTCAGATAGATTGTGTCAGCATTAAGATGCGTTTTAGGCTATGTTTAGAGCTTTCAATGATACTTTCTAATTTATATTTTTTGCCATGTTTTCAGGAAACACAGGCGTAGTCTTTATGTTTTGGATATTCACACAATTTGGGTAATTGTAAATCCTTTTGTGTTGTGGCACAAATGTGTTTGCTGTTACTATGTATTTCAAATAGATTGTTTTTCTCTACAGTGAAAGTTTTGGATCCTGTGTGTTTTGGCTTGGCTTTCTTGTCCCCTGGCCTTACCTGGATTTCACAATGGCTTCAGTTCCAAAGACTCTTCTTCTCCAACCTGCTATGTTTGTTCTTGTAATGTAGTGAACTTACAAGGACGTTAGTCATTTGTTCAAAAAACATTGAGTGATTGTTCACGTTTTGTAGTAAGTAAGTTACAGGTTGTAACACAAGTTGCGTATTTACTTTTTTCTTCACATGTTGTAATGTTACAACGGTTGTAGATTCTCAACTCTTTTAAGTATATCTTTGGATGTTTAAGATAACGTTTGATTATTAATATTAGACATTTGGATAAAAACTATATTAGAAATTGGTACTCTATTCTATTTAATTGAGATAAAAACATGAATATTTTTCTATTGTTGTGTTTGATAAATTAAATACTGTATAAGCAAACAATTAAATTGCGCTTTGCCTAAAACTTTGTTTTTGATTATGATTGAATACATAATGAAAAGACCCATTCTTTTTTAAATTCATTCATTTATTTATTTCTCACAAAATGTGGTTTCAAGTTGTTTTTTTAGGTTATTATTATGGTTCGTGACATGACAGTTTCCATACTTCGCTCACCAGGCTGCAGATGCTTGGATACAAGTGAGTAAAATTAAAATAATGGCTGCTTTTTTAATACAAATGTTGTGCATTCATTTAGTCGTTTAAATGCTTGAACCTACGGGGCAAGATGAAAACATGCTTGCTCTTACCTCCGGGCAATTAAGCTGCTGATTTTCACCGGAGGAAGATGGAGACCCCTGGAGTGACATTTAAAGTCATTTCCTGAAATATATTAATCTGTTGGAAAATTGGAATGTCATATACAAATGCTAATCTGTGTGCATAAAATTAGGGTGTAGCAAAAGGTTCCAATTGGCAAATTTCATAGTACTCCTTCGATAAAAAGAGTCTGCCAAATAAATGTATTGTAAAGTAAAATAGAATGTTTGTGTGTGTCCTGTTCTGTGATAGGTTGGGGACCAATCCGGGGTTCCTAAGGCCCAAAGTTGCTGAGATTGGCTCCAGCGCACTGTGGCGCCCAAGTTAAAATGCAGAACAGAATGTAAATAGATGAATGGAAGTTCATTTTTAAATTTGTTAAAAATGTATGCAGACAAGATGAATGACAACCTAATTTTACTCACAGCTTTGTATTTTTTGCATTTGAGACCTCCTGTAAATCCGTTCCATGGAGTTTCCTGTACCAATCATGTGAGGGGTGATCGGAGTGGTGAGTAAAGAAAAGTTTCTGCATACTTTAACCAGAATGTGAACTATTGATATGCACTAAACATGTGATTCACTAGGGGGCAGTGTATAACAATTTGCTGTGACATTGATCCATAGAATGCGTTCATACAACCTTAATGTAGACTTCATCCACTTGACTACATAGTTAAAATAATACATTTTTGTCTTTTACCACCGTTTTGTTACGTACTATACAAATGCAAACAACTGCGAATAATATCTGTACAGGACCAATAATTGCAATCATAAACCATGATTGTTTATTATTAATATTAATAAATTCACAGCTTACAGTGCACAAAAGATGCAAATAATCCAGACATGCACTGCTTCTGAGGAATGCAAGGCCACATTTAATACTACTGTGTAGATGGTTTGAAATATGTTCATGTGGTAATTTTTTGATAACTATAGTGTGGTCAATCTGTGTAGCTTGTACTGAGCTTGAGTGGGTTTCCGATTTTCTCCTACAGTACCACTTCCAAAAATTGCTCAAAGGTGTGAATGAGGGCGTGGATCTTGGGTGTAGGTCCCGCCTTCAGACAAAGAGCTGCTGGGATTTACTACCCCGAAATGAAAAAAGCTTCTTCAGAAGCAAGGATGGATGGAAATGTAAGTGCAAATATTTTGTATTTTTTAACACTATAATTTTTTCAAAACACAAACCATGGCACAACCTTTTTTATGTTGCTCAAGTGTGTAGCTCTTGACATTTTAGTGCTCTTCAGATTCAGAGTAAAGACTCTTGATATAAGAGCATTTAGAGCAGAAGATCATTTAAGGAGCCAGTGGTTAGGAGCCAATTTTATATTTTGAGTAGATCATATTAATGAAATCTGGGCTTCCTGCTATAAATTCAACGCAATATAGAAGCACACAGAGTCAGAAGCAATTCCTCTTACATCGTCTGTATGAAAAATGTATAGGTTTGACTGATGAGGTCAACCGCCATGTGAGAATAGGATGAAACGAAAGGAAGTCAAAAGGAGCACTTGGAAAACCACTCATTCTATCAACCTCAAAGAACGAGTACAAACAAGAAACATTGAAACGTCTTTCGTTAAGAAAGCGCTTGCTGTATTTTTCTATATATAATATAGATAAAGTCGATTCTGTGACACATTTTGGTGCTATAAGCGGATGATCCAAAAAGGACTGGACATAATTAAAAGAAAATATAAGCCCAATTAAATGAAAATATTGAGTGTGCATGATGAAATAGACAAGGTGGGTGTGGTCACAGACTTCACATCTGGTGCGCGGGAGACTTGTGACTTCTTTCTTAATTCTTTAGCTTGTTCTTTGGCCCTGTTAAGTGGAATTTTGGTCCAAATAAGTGAACAATATTAGGTCTTTAAAAAAAAAAAAAAAGACAAAAGCTGATTAAGTGTGCCACACTAAACAGCAAGAATAGAAGAGGAATGTCTAAGTACTTGAGAACCAAACTTAATGAAAAATATCAGCAATCTCAAGGTTACGGGTCCCTCTACAGAGAGATACGCATGCCTTTATCAAGACGTTTGCAAGGCATGGCACTGTAGCTAATCTGCCTGTGTGTTGATGGAGGAAAAAAATGATGAAAGGATGCAACACAGGGTAGTGGATAAGCAGCCCTGATTAAGGTCCAAGCTAATTCAAGTTCTTTTTACTCTTTTCAAGGACTTTTTTTTAGACATAAATGACACACTTCTGATACAGAGACATGAGAAAGCAAGCCTATGCAGACAGATGAAATCTAGATTTTTTTTGCATTGCACTTAAACCAACTGCTTATGAGACACAAAAAACACAATACATACTTTAGTATTATGGTTGAGGTTTACAGATGTTGTGGGGGGACTCTGGCACTGGGTGTGTTGACGGTGTGATGGCATTATGAAACCTGGGATATACTGAAGTCTTTAAGTGCGCAAGCGTGAGAAAGCTAGATTTGCGTCTGAGAGTCTTCCAGCAGGACTATGTCCCCAAACAAACTTCAAAAAGCTGCCAGAACTGGATTGCAAGTTCTAAAGTGGGCAGCAATGAGCCCAGATCCAAATCCCAGATCCTAGAATGATCTTAAAATTGCTGTTGGGGAAAGGCACTCTTCCATTATAAGAGACCTGGAGCAAGTTGCCTAGGAAGATTGATCCAAAATTGTGGGCAGAGGTGCAAGAAGCATAATGATAGTTATATGAAGCTACTCTAATACTAAGTCAAGGGCACAAACTAGTTTGTCCAGAACATTTTTTGAGAATTGCTTGACGTTTTTTTTTGTTCTGCAAATTAGCTTGTTTTTGATGTTTTCAAAGCAATAAACTTCTGTCAATGTCCATACCTCTCTTTGAGAAATTCGGATTTTTCTGGAAAAAGAAAAATCCAGGTGTGCCAAAATCTTTGGCCATGACTGTAACATTTTGTTTTGACTGTATGTATATGCGTATATACAAGGAATATACAGTGATACCTGTCTTAGTGAAATTTATCCGTGCTGACAACATTTTCGTTAAATGGAAATTTAGATAAGTAGACAGCGTTTGCATGTTAAAGCCCTAATATGTTCAGAGGATCCGTAATTTCAGACAAAATATTTTCATAAATGATAAAATATTGGTAATATTTGTAATTTAAAACACTTGTTACATAGCAGGTATTTTCATCTTTCTGGTCGAGCTGCAAGCGGTGAGTGAGAGAAGACGCGATTGGCGGATGACGATCCGACACGTTACTACAGCATTTCTACGATTCACATACCTTATGTATAGAAGCTATGTGAATATGTAAAGAAGCTAGGAAATCAGTCTCCCAAGTTTCCTAACATGACAATATCAATTTAAAATACAGATCACGGGCATTAAAACTGCGTTAGACCCTAATGACATCTGCGTCCTTGCCAGACCTAAAGCCTTTAAGCCTCAAGGCAAAGCATTCAACCTTTTCTCCCTCACTTCACACAGTTTCATGATCAAGTGTAGACAGTGATGCTATTCGTCTTGTCAACACTCTGAATAAATCATAGACGTGCAAGATGAACAATACATTTCGTTTTTAGGAATAGTATTTATTTTTTAATGCCAGTGTTTATATTTGTATTTACTTTGTTACTTTACTGTAATGTACAGTCATATGGCAAACTCTTTTATTCAAAGCAACTAAATCTATCCATCCATTTATTACTACTACGTCATTCCTTTGTAATAGTTGTAAAGGTTGCATGGGATTTGATAATAAAACAACTCTTAAATATCCCTGAACTTCTATTCTGGGACATTTGAGTTCTACAGAAGTCCCGCACATTCAACTGGCCAATTAGAAAGGCCACATAGGAAAACCATCATTTCTGTCAAAGAATTTAAGCCTGGTAAAAGCGAACACCCATCTTGTCATTGCTTTATGCACTTGACCTGCTGCTTGACTGCAAAATAGTGTTCGTAAAGGTCAATATGTTCCCAGGTGTCAGATTGGTCACCCACTGTGACGGATGATGAAGAACTTTCCTAAGCCGGGCGCTCACTCGCAAACCAATCTAGCGAACAGCAGGAGCTGTAGCAGCATGTCTGCTAGCGGCCCTTAATCATTTGAACAAGTGCATTTGACATGGTAATTTTGCTGTCCAGGACAATGATTTAGCTTGACCTTTGGCCAATCTGAGATAATGTATTGACACAAGAGTCACCAATCCCATGTCTTTGATTTTTTGGCGCTCTTACAATTCCCAGACGATAAATTGAAATTGTTGCATTTTTGCAAAAATGTAGGAAAGTTCATTCTGGTAATCCCTTGTGCCACAATTTGAATTTTAATGTATGACCAGTGCAGTTATTATTTTTAAAGTATAAAACTTTTAATCAACAACATGAATAATTGATAATAATATTAAGTAAAATTTGTATTAATCCCTCAGTGGGGAGTTTTGTCTCTCTGCATTTGACCCATCTGAGCAGTGAACACACACAGACGCACCAGGAAGCTCTAGTGAAGCAGGACCAGCCATGGAAAAACACACACGTTGTTAGGTCAGAAATCAATAAAGTCATTTAACATGACCGACTTATGACAATATAGATTTTCAACCAGGTCAATCAGATAAGATGTATATACGGTACATAATACACACACGCACATATGTATATATATATATATTATAACTATTATTATAATTGTAGCAATCCACATTTTCTCCATTAGTTAAGAAAATTAAGGATGCATTTAATTGGCACTGGAGTCATTTGCACTTGTTGAGGTTTCCATTGGGAAACTTCTTAAAATACCTTTTTCTTGAAATAACAATATCAACTTTAAAATGATCATCCCTTGCGTTTTACAGATCTGCTCCCAACATGAATTTAAGAATAGCTTAATGCAGATAATTTTTGTATTGCGTAATAATAGCTGCAAAACGATGGAAATAAAGTCCTACAGTGGGGAAATTGTGCTTTGCATTTGACCATAAAATGAAGGTCAAACCCGGAGCAGTGGGCAGCCTTCAGCTGTATTGCATGGGCGGCATGTGGGGGTCAGTGTCTTGCTCAAGGACACTCAGTTCAGGCAGGTCCAACGCACTACTGCTGGACCTAAGCGCAACGGAATTAACATTAATTTATAATGTCGATTATAAATTATACCAATCCGGTAATGACATTCACTTGTATCACAAAGTTTCCTGAAGTTGTGCAGCTCTATCATTTACAATTCCATTTATTTCTGAAGATTCATGTGCATGTGGGCTTCAATTTTGCAATGTCTATAATTTACTGTCCTGCCATATTTAAATTTGACATATTGCTGTATGGAGCATTAACCTGGTAAGGGAGATGAGACTGATACTTACGTTCTTTGAAGACTGTGAGCCCATGACATTCTTTCATTTTGATTAATATTTCTCTATCAATCTTTTGCTGTCGCTTCTATAAAACTGTTTAAAATGACTATGATTCACCAACCTGCCTGTTTCCTTTTTTTTTTACAACTGCGTTTTGAATAATAAAAATGTGCTCTAGCCAAATCTGAGAATATATTAAATGTGTTACGTAGCTGTGGCATAAAGTCTTTAAAACTAACAGAACAGTGTTTGCAGTTTAATTTTGGTTCTACTTTTTTATGACAAATATAAAACTCGAACTAAATAATATAAAACCCCTTACATTTCATCTTTCTGGGATTTAAAATTTTTAGATTTAAATTTCCTCATTGTGGTTTTTTTGAAGGAAATTGTTTTTTTTTAAAGGAATAATTGTTTTTTTTAAAGGAAACATATTCAAATATTTTGATGAGGCTTTAACCTTTGAAGAGGTTTTAACTTTCTTGTCGTGCAAATTATTTTATTTTATTTTATTCATTGTTTTGTTTCTCATTCCATTCAGTCCCATAAGTTGCTATAAAGCACAATGCACTGCTCACTTTACAGAAAAACTATTATTTTTTTCCAGAAATTGAAAAGGCTTTTTTTTTTATTTTCTTTCATGTTCCAAAAAGAGCACTGTTTTGCTTCTGTGTGTTAGGGGAAAAAAGGCACTAAAAGCTGCAGAGAAGCAGCTGGATGAAATGGGGTCATGAAAACGTTTAACACACCGTGGGTAAAGGTTGCCGTGCTGTGTTGAAACCAAATAAAAAAGGCGAAAAACAGACAGTGGAAGTCGAATGGCTGAATATGCCCTCATTACAGTCGCAATCAAGCGTTTCATTAGGTGGGAAATGGAAATGAAAAAGAACTACTAAATACAACAAGCTGTAAGACACACAATAAAGCGTGATTGCCTCATCAGGACCACGGCTTACAAAGCTTTAGGTATTCAAAGAAATACATCTTTCTGGAGGAATACAAATACCTCTGCGGGTTTAGCCATTTAGCACTCCAACTCTCCCGAGGCTCATGCTTTACTCAGATTAAATCCCTGACATGTGCCGCTGATGTTGAAGCCTAAATCCCTGGAATTTGTCATTTCTCACCAGCTAAAAGTGCTGCGGACAGTTCAAGGCCTAGCGTGAAGTGAAAATAGCAGGGAGTTCTTGACCGCGGTGGAGTAATGATGCTCATCCGTCCTCGCTGCTAGCAGCTGTTTTAAAAGATAAAACGTTGCTGTCAAGTTACCTGTTCCAAACTCCTTTTGTATCTTTTTTTTCTTTCAATCTTTCCATTTTTTTCAGTCTTTGGCAAAATGCCGCCACACAAAATGCCCTTTGTGTGATAGATGTCATTTAAAAGTTACACAGCACGTCTTTATTTGAGAATGCTGTACTGTTTAAAGAGAGACAAAAATGCGTTTGCTTAGAATGTTTTCCTTTATTTTGTATATTCAAGCTTTTGTGTCTCAGAATGGTGGATTTTGTAGGCAGAATATTTAGTTGAAAGGACAAAGTGAGGCGAAAAAGGCATTTCAGGGGCATATCCGAGCTACTGTTTAATTCCAAACTCAACCCTTTCAACACACATCCAGGCCTCATGAATAAAACATGAGCCAAACAAATGTCGCTGTAAAGCCGTTCTGATCAAGATGGTTGCAGGTGGTTTAATTAGATGATGTTTTCTAAATTGATTTTTCCAGTGATTTGCATGTGATATGACCTGTTTGCATTTCACAAATAGGGTTCAACCTAAAAATAATAGCCTTTTACGTCAAGGTTGTAAAGCATTCAAAAGGATAAAGCAGCTGGAGAACAAATTGATGGCCAAGAGAAACAAATACTTTATGTTCGGTGACAGACATTGATTGTTTAGGATTATTAACTGTTTCTATTTTGTCAAAACATGGAAAACATTGTTGAAATCACATTTTTTGGTTGCATTTTTCGAAAAAAAATCTGTACATTACAAAGTTCATAACTACAGAAAATCTGCATTTTTCAGAAGTTTCCTCCATGCTGAGATTAAGCCACGTGACTCATCCGAGATTCTTTGCGGATGATGTTTCATTTCTGAAGGTTATTGGAGAATTCCAAATCGGTAAAAAAGACATGATTGTCCCGTCACTATCTGCTGCCTTTCACGCTTGGATAGTTGAATTAATTACGCATACTATTTTGGTATTAGGCATGAAAGATGAAGCCGGTGTGTGTTTGTGAATCAAAGCATATTTAGGAAAATGTATTTTGGACCACATTACTTGTAAATAAATGTGAGATTCAACTATGGGGCATTTGTTTGTTCTTCACTAGGAATGTTGCTGCTACTTGGAGCAGCAGTAATTAAAAAAACTCAGGCGGGAACATGAAATCCCTTTACAGACCGAGGAAGTTCAGCGCAGTTCATATTAAACCTACAGGCTATGTGAGCAATATACCGCAGCAGTTCTGTGCTACACTTTGTGCTACCCAGCACTTTGCTGTGTGTTTGCCAAGACGCAAGCTTGAGTGTATTGATGGGCTGAGACTTTTTTTTGCAGTGAGTTTTGCTGGACAGTGTGTGTGAGAGAAGTTGGCGTATTTAGCCATGAGAGATGAACCAGTCATGCCTTTTTATTTTTAAGATTTGTCCTCTGTTGAATTAGAATGGTTGTCTAGAATAGAACTGTTGTTAGAATGGTGAATTCTTAATAATTCAGCAACACACCAATGCTGCTCTTACATATTTAATAATTTATTGATATCATGCGTTACCGTTTTCATCATTTATAATGTTTTGTTTTTTCTCGTAGTTCTGCGGACGAGGTGTCAAGTCAGAAAACGATCCAATGACTTTGTTTTCTGTTTTGCTTGTTTTTTGTTTACATTGCTTTTTTATACATTTATTTTAATACTAGTAAAATGTTTTAGTTTAATTCTATGAAATTAATTTATTTTGTATATACATGTACATAAAATAGTAGCATCATTTTTGATTGAATTGAATTATATTATGCCAATGATTAATTGGCTTTAGCTTCCTGTGACTCAGAAATGGAAATTGTTTTGGATGAATGACTATTTACCCATAATAATACTCACAGAATATATTAAGTAATGTGTCTAAATTTGCAGCATGTTGCACAATGTTCATTGTTACAATTGAAACTAATACTAAAAGTTTTTAAACTCTGCATTGATTAAATAAGACATTTCCCCTGTTGTAGATTAATAGCTCTATACCCCTTTTATTAGATATTCTTCAATTCAGAATAAGAATATTTTGTCTCATTCGTCTTATTTTCCCTTCTCTTTTTTTTTTAATAATTTTACATTGCTTTTTGTCTCTTGCCATACAAATTATTTTTGCTATTTTCTCTATTGTTTCTATTGTCTTTGTCTTTATTCTATCTGTTTCCTTTTGTCTTTTTTTCAGAGAAGTTAAATTAAAAGTAGTAAAGTGCCACAGGCGGGTCATGTTTTTTTAACACCCATTTTATCCTTTTAGCTGCAGGTTGTATTGTAATGATGGTTTTTGAAATCCTCCGTTGCAAAGCCACGATAGTGAGAGGAGGCGTGATGCTCAGTTGGTTGCTATGGATCTCCTACTCTCAAGCTTCGTAAGATCATGAGGGCTAATGGAACAAATTTCCCAACATTAAGGGGTGACCATATCTGGGTCATCTTGTTCCTCTCACCTTCCTATAGGATACAATCAAGCCGACCACAGAAAAGCTCTGCGTTGTGCGTCTGTGTTGTGTGCATTATATGAATGATATGTGCATTATCTGCTGCACATCTGAAACTGATGCTCCCATAATTATGTACAACAATAACTAAAAGTGTTCTTCACAGCCTTTTTTATTTATCTAGGGCATGAAAGTATGAAATACAGTAGACACCTCCCTCGCACAAAGATTACCTTCCAATCCAGCTAAAACTTTTCCGCAAAATATTGAAAAACTCTATCAAAATGTCCTATGAATCATCCTCTTCAACGCAGAACAACGAAGAAATTGGAGGGAGGAGAAACTTGAATACATATTGTATTTTTTGGACTTGAAAAAGAATGCATACGTATATCTTTCAATAGTAGCCACTGCTATTATGCAGATCCAGAGTCCAAACTGACGATATTAAACATTATTGAAATAAAACATATGAAAATTGTACACGATCTGACGGAACACATGACGGAAATATCATGGCGTGTGTATAAGGACCACAAAATGGCACCTGTTCAGAGACCAGCTTACTAAGCGGATTTCAATCTCAAGGCACGCAGTAGGATGTTTGAATAGAGCAGCTCCAACAGAATCCAACGTTACTAAATCAATAGTGTGAAAAGAGAGGAAGCAAGAAGATGATTTGCGGCAAGTAAAGAAGACCCAACAGTGTTTCTGGGGAACAATGTGAGACGGCCACGGTTAAGAAAAAATGCAACATCGAGTTATTGGACAGAGAACAGCAGGCAGAAGCTTCTCTACTGTCTATTCAACGTAAGGCAACAGCAGCAGCAGCACGTGACATGAAGATCAATGGCCTTCTAGGAGGTTCCGTTTTATGAAAAGGCACAATCTCGCGATTCGCCAAAGAACGACCGTCTCACAGCAACTGCCAAGAATTATAATCAAAAGTTTCGAAGTCATTTTTCGAATGCAAGAGCAGGGTCACTGATCTGACAGGAACACATCACCAACTTGTGACGAGTTCCCCCTGACCTTTGACATCTCTGTGAATGGTACTGTGAATGGTACGAGAAAACAGGATGCGGTATATATACGCACCACAAGAAACGAGAAGATTTGCTTCTTTTTAGAACCTGATTGCCAGATTGTTGGCCAGAAACAACCAATTGACTGAATGATGGTTCTACTACCAACTACCAACATTGGTCACTTTCAAGAAGAAGACAATTTTTTTGTCCAAAAGCACTAAGCATGCTTTTTAATACATCTACTTATCACCAATGTCGTCAAATGATCTCTTTGAGAGTTGTTTATTCATTATTGCCACATTTTTTCAATCTTGTAAATTGTTCTGGTTGTTTTGATGCAGCGCCAGTTTGACTTGAATTTTATGATGCTGTCTTGCCTGGCGCTGCTGTAATGAGCTTTTAAAGACCGCCTATTCAAGGGAAACAGATGTTTTTGTGGGCAAGCAACCAAGATAAACTGAAGTCAAGAGTGTCTAACACTCCCGTCAAACGAAGAACGTTTTTGTCTATGTCAATGTCACCCATAAGGACTTTCTTTCTATTATATTATTTTTTAGTATAATTTTTTTTGTTGTATGTCACTAGGATTTAACTACAATTGCAATTAACTACAAGAGAAAATTATATTAAGTCCTTTTGCGTTTGCTTATAATGTTTTATTCATTTATTTTCTCTACTGCATTAACAAAACATGGAATTGCTTTGTTCTGCACTTCAAGTTCTCGGAATTATACATCATTTTAAATGCTTAATCAATTGTGAGTGAATGATAGGGCTCAGACTGAATGATAGGGATCTGCTTGGTTATGTTTCATTACGACTGTAAATTGATTTTACAGAATTATTACTGGATTATCTAAAGTCAATTTGAATCAGACCTTAATCAGAAAATGTGACTAACGACTATTAAAACAAATCACAATGTTGCTATTATTACGATACATGATGCCAAACAATACATGACAATTTTAATACAGTAATATAATATAATATAATATAATGTTATTTATACTTATAGAATCTTGTGCATTTTTGTGCACACTTGTAGTATTATACTGTACAATATTCAACCCTTTACTTTCAACAGATTCATCACAAGCATTTGCTGTGAAACGTTTCGTACAGGCTTTCTGATTGGTCGAGGCTAGATGGCTTAACACCAAATCAAAGGAGGCTAAATGCTCTTTCACTTGTCAAAAGTCAGATTAACGTTGTAAGGATTATCAGTCTTGACATCTGGTTAGGTCACTGATGGCCAAGACAAATGAAATAGATTTTCTTTTGGTGTTGTAAACTTGACCTGGGGAAATATATGAAGATAATATGCCTGACTATATTCTTCTCTTTTGGGTAATTTCTTGTCATGCCTGGCTTTTATTATCCTCTGTCTCTTTGTAGTAATGTAACACTAGATCATCTGTCATTTTTCTTTTCCAAATTATATTTTCACAACTCACATTTCTCTTTGCTGGTCACTTTGACATTCTCAGTGTAAAATCTTTTTTTTATTTAAATTTCCTGAATATTCAGACATGTCTGATCATGTGATGATTTATCACGACTTCTCTCTTCATTTCTTTCTTCTTCTGTCTCTTCCTCCTCTTTTCTTTCTCTCTCTATCTTTTGCCTCTATCTCAGTTTTTCACAATAATTCCTTCACCATTTTATGCTTCACTCTCTCTTTATTTCTTTCTTCATCCTGCTCCATTACCCTTTCACTCTTGCTTCATTATGTATATTTCTTTGGTTCGACATCTTTGTTTCTATTTTGCTCTTTATTTCATTCGACAGTATGTTAACCTATTTCTGTTCTCTGTTTTATTTTTCAAAGACAAATTCTTGAATATTCTATCCAATATTCACTCTTCGCTCACCATCTTTCCCATTTTGCTTTTTCTTTAGTAGAGATTGTCTCTCTATTTTAGTCATTTGCTCTATTTTTGTATCTCAGTTTTACTCCTTCCCTCTCTCCCTTCCACTTTTTCCCTCCCTCCCTCCTTCTCTCTCTCTCTCTCTCTCTCTCTCTCTCTCTCTCTCTCTCTCTCCCTCTCTCTCTTTCTGTCTTTTTCTCTCGCTCCCCATGAACAACTTCTTGATCTCTTTGGAAGCGCTGTTTATTTTCTGTCTCTCTGTTTTAGTCCCTGTCTCTATTTTTGTCTCTCACTCTATTTTGCCGTCTAACTCTCCCTCTCTCTGTTGTGAGACCTCATGTCCCACAGTTTGCCGACAACCCATTATCCTCTGACTTGTCCTGTTACACACAGGATTTGCATGCGACGGCTACCCACAGTCCCTGTCAATTTGTTCCTCTCTATCTGTGACCAAAAGAGCATCGTGTGAACAGCGTGTGGAGCGAACAGCTGGTATAATGTTTATTTTAGTCCATTTCTGGAGACTTATCCAAGTAATGACCCCCAGAATGACTATAATGGCTTTAATAGTGGTCTTATGATAGTGATGACGGTTTTGGAGCACTGGAGATCTGCTTCTGTCAGTTGATGATTGTCAAAAGCTCCCTGACGGAAATGAAATAATTACGTCTATTATGGAATTGATGTTCAAGTTGAACAAGGATAGAATATCTTCTGTCGTTATATAAGGAAAATGTCTTCTCGCTTTTTGGATTTAGCCTCTTGCGTTTTGATCATTATGCAGGCTTTGCGGCCCCGGACTTGTTTTGCTGAAATCATTCGGTTTTGAAATCATTACTGAGCCTGCCAAATTTACAATACATCCATATTTAATCGCTTCGAAAGTTTCAGTTCGGGTAGAGAACAGACTTGAAAATAATGCCATAATTGAGGCCACCAGAAAGTGACGGAGATGTTCATAAAGTTTGAAAACAAGAAGCAGCGCAAGATGTCAGCAATTTATATAAATATTAAAGAATTAATAATTCAGATCTCTGGCCAGTGCATATTTTATTTTCAGATATTCTTTTGTGATATTTTATGGATGAAAGTATAAGTTCCGATCAACATCGCAGCGACTAAATAAAAAGTACATGATACGTTTTGCTTTATGTTTTATTACTTACTGTGAAATTCAAATTCTGGAGACTAATTATGTCTTTGTGTAGCTTCATGTTTTATGCATCTTTTCTGTGCGATGTTCAACTTTAAGCTAATCATATGTGAATGTGACATAAGTGTCCTGGAACAACCCCATCGTTTGGAGGCTTTGTGTTTACTGAAGCGTGTCATCTGAAGCAAGATGCCAGTTTTACAGCAGAACTCCTTTATCCCCTGCTTTGTTGTCATGGTCAGTTATTTCATTGAAAAGTAGTTCCACTGGGATAGCAATTATAATAAAAAAAATAATAATGTTCTCCTAATGTGTCCCTAATTAATTTGTGCAGAATTCAGACTTTTTGCATTAAATTCTACTTCTAAATTCTAAATCTAATCAGATCTACATAAATAAATGTATTTGAATTCATCATATGTTTCATCCCACCATCTACTTTCTGAACCTTTTCCATTTCTGGGTCACGGGGAGCTGGAGCCAATCTCGGCAACTGGCCCTGAAGGTGGAACACACACAACAGAGTTGGTCGCAGACCAATCACACAAGGTCGCCGAGTGGAACACACAAGTTCACACTCACTCACAGAAGGGAAGTTAAAGCAGTGTAAGTCCTATAAAGATTAATGCCATCACTGCTTCTGTATCAGGGGTGATTGGCACTGTTCTTCTAGCGATGCTGGAAAATTGTGTGTGTGTGTGTGTGTGTGTATGTGTGTGTGTTCCCCTCTAGCTACAGGATCTTCTCAGACTATCATTTAAAAACAGAATCTATGTGAAATATGTCCTAATGTTCGTGCATTTTTCTGTTGTTGACATTGAAGAACATTGAACTTATTTTACACAGAAACTAGTTTTGGCCTTGTACTTGACTCATTTGCTCATATTCGTCATAATTTGTGAGTGAGCCCTGATTGGTTAATATCTTAACCATTGGAAATCTAAAAACTATAGGTATAAATGAAAAACATAAAATATAGAAATATTAAATAGTATTGGAATTTTAAACTGCTTTTGTTTTGCTAATTTTTTTTTCGTATTAAAGTACAGTCCTATTTTACATTAAGATGCATCACATTCCTTTCACACTCATCAAGTTAGGATTTTATGAAAGCGGGAGCGTTGCAAAAGCTGACAGCTAGCTGCACGGACCAACAAATTCACAGATCAAAACACATATACAAAATCCATAATTCATCAATAAACTTATCCAGTTCAATATTAGACATGTAATAAGTTCTGATGTAAAGTATTATAACAATTATAACAAGTATTTATATCACATGCTCTATTCTTGTGATTTTTTTAGAGAAGTATTTTTTTGGAAGTATGTTTATTTCCTAATTCGTTAGAAGATTGAAATTTACAAAATTTATATTTCTTTTTAGATTAGTGTGGTTTTACTTTATATTTAGACTACTAGATTTATTAGACGTTTTAATCCACATATTGACATCGCATTTACATATGAGAAGCTTGTGGTGCTAACAGCAAGTCTGCTGATTGAGGCACAGGAATGGCATATATGAACCTGACTGCACAATTTCCATAAAAAAAACAGCCACTATTTCTTTTAGGAGAGCTTTGTTGTTGATCATTGAAGACAGTGAATTATGCGAGAAGGTGAATTGCAAATGTGACCTCAGGATGTTTGTTGTGCTTCAGAAAAACCTTGCTTTGTAATTATGAGGAAATTTGTTGTCTCTAAATACAGACAGACACAATTTCCTCCGAGAAAATAGGGATTTGGCGTTCGACGAAAGCCATCTCTGTTGTTATTGATTTCTTGACTGCAGTTCTCAGCAACTTGAGCTCAGGTCATTCTGCACCATCTCAATGGATCTGCTCTGTTAGCCTTTCTCCATTAGTATTCACACAGACCAATGGGCTGCTAATCTGTGAGGGTTCCAATATCTAACCACTGGGATGTTTGTAGAATTAGTGGTTAATATTCATAACACAAACCAAAGGAGCTAGCAGAAATCTGCACAAAGGTCGTTTAAGGTCCATATACAAGCTTAACCCATGTAATATCTCAAAATGAGTTGTGGATTTAAATCGTGTTGATAAAGCAAAGGTTCACAGAGTGCAATTATAAGTGCGTTTCAAAGCACAACAAGATGAAAAGAAAGCTTTTTGCTCTAGTCTAGTGCGTGCGGAGATTTGGGTTGAACTTTGCAAATGTGTTATGTTGGTTATCAGCAATTGCTTTTTTATGTAAAATTAATTAATACGATGGAAGATTATATCTCTTCTTCCCTTCACCTTGTTCTTGGCTCGGCACATTTTGAAGAGTGGGGAAGTGGGAGACTGGACAGTGAAATGTGTGGTGTTTATAAAATAACAGTATTTGTAATCAGGCAAAAATGCATTTGGTCAAATACAAATCCACTTCCTGCTCTGGTATTTAACCCGTAATCTCAACTGATAAAAGAACTGGGAAATCTCACTGCTCTACCAAAGGTGTGTATGCGGTCCATGCACGGTGGCGCACTGGCTGCATGACGCAATGAATTTGCATGTTCTTCCTGTGCTTGCGTGGGTTTCCTCCGGGTCTCCGGATTCCTTCCATTGTTAAAAAAAACACGTGTTAAAAATGAATTTAGATATGGATGTGTGCATGTGTGTATGTGGTGTGAATGCCTGAAAGTGAGTGGACACTGCGCAGTTGGCTATAAATAACAAATAAATTAAACACTTTATTAATTTTATTCTTATTATTTTTATTAGGTCCTTGCCATCCTCCAATTATCATCATTATTATTATTATTATTATTATTATTATTATTGTGCACCACGCAGAGTGTTCCAAAATGCACAACTGCGTCTGATGTTTGCGTCTTTGTATTGCTCGTATGTATTCAGCATTCTTGCTAGATTATGTAAGCTTTTCTTGAAATTCTTTGTGTCACCCAGGCGTTGCAGGATCGAATCCCTGTCCGGTTGGTTCCACAACCAGTGTCCTTGAGCAAGTCACTGACCCCCACATGACCCCTGACACCACAACTGCTACAGAAAGAGTGTCCCAACAATTTCAAATTTGAAAAAGTGTCTCAACAATCTCAGCAAAACTGTAATGCAGAATTTGTAGAAAAATTGAATTGTCCGGGATGTAAACTCTCCCAAAAAATATATTTATACCATCATTTCATCCTCACACACTGTTAATACATGATGCAGATGGTAGCAACTGTCAGCAAACAGTCACTTAGTCAGCGGCCTATAATGGCACAGCATCGACAAGACAGGATCCACAGTGTTGGCAGAATGTCAGTTAGCAATTAATTTACAGTGAAAACCGGAAAAAAGCAAGCAAAATCAGTGTAATGTACAGGGCTCTTTTTAAGAATTATAGCAAAAGAAATACCTTACGAATGAGAAAGGCACAGTAGTTTCTCTATCAACTCCACACTGTCTGTGAAACAGAGAGCCATATAAAAACCAAACAAGCATGGGGTGAACATGCAAACTAAACGCAGAGTTTTTTCGAATGATTGTGGTGGGCTACGTTGCCAGATGTATCCCAAGAGACTTTATTAACTTCACACCCTAGTTTCCAATCCCGCTAGAGCGAGTAGACTGATCCCCTGTGAGCATGTGTGCAGAAAGCAAAAGCTTCCGTGCCTGTTTTAAAAGCGCACGATAACCTCTGCAGCTTTCCTCCATGATGCAGAAAATAGGAAACACACAAAATGTTCTTAGTAGTTCCACAAGGAAAAAAAGGTACTGGTTCTGTTCATTTTATTTTTTTTTTTCATGCAAAGCAATCAAATTATTTTTTTCTCTTTTTGTGTGTATTGTGTGTGTGTGTGTGTGTGTGTACACAAACACCCCACTCACACA